>CM033476.1:311026755-311045016 GCA_019447015.1 Hymenochirus boettgeri
CAGCCAGGTATCTTATCAGTTACAGCGTATACACAGCCAGGGTATATATACAGTTACAGTGTATACACAGCCAGGGTAATATACAGACAGGGTATATATACAGTTACAGTGTATACACAGCCAGGGTATATATACAGCCAGGTTATATTACAAGTTACAGTGTATACACAGCCAGGGCTATATACAGTTACAGGTTAAAACAACACCCAGGGTAAATATACAGCCAGGGTATATATACAGTTACAGTGTATACAACAGCCAGGGTATATATACAGCCGGGTATATACTGCCAGGGTATATAACAGTTACAGTTTATACACAGCCAGGGTATATATACAGTCAGGGTATATACTGCCAGTGTATATATACAGTTACAGTATATACACAGCCAGGGTATTACAGAGCCAGGGTATATACTCCGCGGTATATGTACGTTACAGTAATACCAGCCAGATTTATAACAGCCAGGGTATATACAGCCAGGTTATATATACAGTTACAGTATATTACACCAGCCAGGTATATATACAGTTACAGTGTTACACAGCCAGGTATATACAGCCAGGGTAAATATACAGCCAGGGTATATATACAGTTACAGTGTATACACAGCCAGGGTATATGTACAGTTACAGTGTATTCACAGCCAGGGTATATATACAGTTACAGTGTATACAGAGCCAGGGTATATATACAGCCAGGGTATATACTGCCAGGGTATATATACAGTTACAGTTTTATACACAGCCAGGGTATATATACAGCCAGGTATATACTGCCAGGGTATATATACAGTTACAGTATATACACAGCCAGGGTATATACAACAGCCAGGGTATATACTGCCAGGGTAGAAATATAAGTTACAGTATATACACAGCCAGGTTATATACAACAGCCAGTTATAATCCAGTTACAGTATATACACACCAGGGTATATATACAGTTACAGTGTATAACCAGCCAGGGTAAAAAACAGCCGGGTATATATACTGTTATAGTATATACACAGCCAGGGTAAATATACAGTTACAGTATATACACACACTCCAGGGTATATATACATTACAGTGTATACACACCAAGGTATATATACAGTTTACAGTATAAACAGCCAGGGTATATATCCGTTATAGTATATACACAGCCAGGGTAAATATACAGTTACAGTTATAACACGCCAGGTTATATACGTTACAGTATACACAGCCAAGGTATATATACAGTTCCAGTATATACACAGCCAGGGTATATATACAGTTACAGTGTATACACAGCCAGGGTATATATACAGTTACAGTATATACACACCAGGGTATATCAGTTACGTATAATACACAGCCAGGGTATATTATACAGTTACAGTGTATACACAGCCAGGGTATATTATCAGTTTACAGTGTAATCACCAGGGTATATATACAGTTACAGTATATACACCCCAGGGTATATATACAGTTACAGTATATACACAGCCAGGGTATATGTACAGTTACAGTATATACACAGCCAGGGTATATATACAGTTACAGTATATACACAGCCAGGGTATATGTACAGTTACAGTATATACACAGCCAGGGTATATATACAGTTACAGTGTATACACAGCCAGGGTTATTACAGTTACAGTATATACACAACAGCCGGTATATATACACGCCAGGGTATATACAGTCACAGTAATACCCAGCCATGGTATATATACAGATACAGTGTATACCACCAGGGTATATATACAAGCAGCCGGGTAATATACATTAATTGTATACACAGCCAGGGTTATTACAGTTACAGTGTATACCCAGGACAGCCAGGGTAAATATATACAGCCAGTGTATATATACGTTTACAGTGTATACCAAGCCAGGGTAATATATCCCCAGCCAGTGGTATATATACAGTTACAGTGTATACACAAGCCAGGGTTATATACAGCAGTTACCCAGTGTATACACAAGATATACACCAGGGTAAATATATAGCCAGGGTATATACTGCAGTTACAGTGAACACCGCCAGGGTATATATACATACAGTGTATACAACAGAGCCGGGTATATAACAGCCAGGGTATATATACATTTACAGTTTATACACAAGCCAGGGTAATATATACAGCCAGGGTTATCACATACATGCCAGGGTATATATACAGTTCAGTATATACACAGCCAGGGTATATACTGCCAGGGGTAAGCATATACAGTTACAGTATACAGGGTATATATACAGATACAGTGTATATACAGCCAGGGTATATATATAGCCAGGGTATATATACAGCCAGGGTATCTATACAGTTACAGCGTATACACAGCCAGGGTATATATACAGTTACAGTGTATACACAGCCAGGGTAATATACAGACAGGGTATATATACAGTTACAGTGTATACACAGCCAGGGTATATATACAGCCAGGGTATATATACAGTTACAGTGTATACACAGCCAGGGCATATATACAGTTACAGTGTATAAACACCCAGGGTAAATATACAGCCAGGGTATATATACAGTTACAGTGTATACACAGCCAGGGTATATATACAGCCAGGGTATATACTGCCAGGGTATATATACAGTTACAGTTTATACACAGCCAGGGTATATATACAGTAGGGTATATAACTAGCCAGGTTATATATACAGTTACAGATATACAGCCAGGGTATATATAAGCCAGGGTATATTACTGCCAGGGTATATGTACAGTTACAGTATATACACAGCCAGGGTATGTATACAGCCAGGGTATATACAGCCAGGTTATATATACAGTTACAGTATATACACAGCCAGGGTATATATACAGTTACAGTGTATACACAGCCAGGGTATATACAGCCAGGGTAAATATACAGCCAGGGTATATATACAGTTACAGTGTATACACAGCCAGGGTATATGTACAGTTACAGTGTATTCACAGCCAGGGTATATATACAGTTACAGTGTATACAGAGCCAGGGTATATATACAGACAGGGATATATACTGCCAGGGTATATATACCGTTACAGGTTATACACGCCGGGTATATATACAGCCAGGGTATATACTGCCAGGGTATATATACAGTTACAGTTTATACACAGCCAGGGTATATATACAGCCAGGGTATATACTGCCAGGGTATATATACAGTTACAGTATATACACAGCCAGGGTATATATACAGCCAGGGTATATACTGCCAGGGTATATATACAGTTACAGTATATACACAGCCAGGGTATATATACAGTTACAGTGTATACACAGCCAGGGTATATACAGCCAGGGTAAATATACAGCCAGGGGTATATATACAGTTACAGTGTATAAACAGCCAGGGTATAGTACAGGTACAGTGTATTCACAGCCAGGGTATATATTACAGTTACAGTGTATACAGAGCCAGGGGATATATACAGCCAGGTATTACTGCCAGGGTATATATACCGTTACAGTTTATACACAGCCAGGGTATATATACAGCCAGGGTATATACTGCCAGGGTATAATACAGTTACAGTAATATACAAGCAGGGTATTATACAGCCAGGGTATATACTGCCAGGGTATATATACAGTTACAGTATATACACAGCCAGGGTATATATACAGCCAGGTTATATATACAGTTACAGTATATACACAGCCAGGGTATATATACAGTTACAGTGTATACACAGCCAGGGTATAAACAGCCAGGGTATATATACTGTTATAGTATATACACAGCCAGGGTAAATATACAGTTACAGTATATACACAGCCAGGGTAATATACAGTTACAGTGTATACACAGCCAAGGTATATATACAGTTACAGTATAAACAGCCAGGGTATATATATGTATAGTATATACACAGCCAGGGTAAATTACAGTTACAGTAATACACAGCCAGGGTATATAACAGTTACAGTGTATACACAGCCAAGGTAATATACAGTTACAGTATATACACAGCCAGGGTATATATACAGTTACGTGATACACAGCCAGGGTATATATACAGTTACAGTATATACACAGCCAGGGTATACAGTTACAGTATATACACAGCAGGGTATATATACAGTTACAGGTATACACAGCCGGGATATATACGTTTACAGTGTATACAAGCCAGGGTATATATTACAGTTACAGTATATACACAGCCAGGGTATATGTACAGTTACAGTATATACACAGCCAGGGTTATGTACAGTACAGTATATACACAGCCAGGGTATATATACAGTTAAGTATATACAAGCCAGGTATATGTACAGTTACAGTATATACACGCCAGGTATATATACAGTTACAGTTATACACAGCCAGGGTATATGTACGTTACCGATATACACAGCCAGGGTATATATACAGCCAGGGTATATTTACAGTCACAGTATATACACAGCCAGGGTATATATACAGATACAGTGTATATACAGCCAGGGTATATATACAGCCAGGGTATATATACAGTTACAGTGTATACACAGCCAGGGTATATATACAGATACAGTGTATACACAGCCAGGGTAAATATACAGCCAGGGTATATATACAGTTACAGTGTATACACAGCCAGGGTATATATACCGCCAGGGTATATATACAGTTACAGTGTATACACAGCCAGGGTATATATACAGTTACAGTGTATACACAGCCAGGGTAATATATAGCCAGGGTATATATGCAGTTACAGTGTATACACAGCAGGGTATATATACAGTTACAGTGTATACAGAGCCAGGGTATATATACAGCCAGGGTATATATACAGTTACAGTTTATACACAGCCAGGGTATATATACAGCCAGGGTGTATACTGCCAGTGTATATATACAGTTACAGTATATACACAGCCAGGGTATATACTGCCAGGGTATATATACAGTTACAGTATATACAGAGCCAGGGTATATATACAGCCAGGGTATATACAGCCAGGTTATATATACAGTTACAGTATATACACAGCCAGGGTATATATACAGTTACAGTGTATACACAGCCAGGGTATATACAGCCAGGGTAAATATACAGCCAGGGTATATATACAGTTACAGTGTTACACAGCCAGGGTATATATACAGCCAGGGTATATATACAGTTACAGTGTATTCACAGCCAGGGTATATATACAGTTACAGTGTATACAGAGCCAGGGTATATATACAGCCAGGGTATATACTGCCAGGGTATATATACAGTTACAGTTTATACACAGCCAGGGTATATATTCGCCAGGGTATATACTGCCAGGGTATATATACAGTTACAGTATATACACGCCAGGGTATATACTGCCAGGGTATATATACAGTTACAGTATATACACAGCCAGGGTATATATACAGCCAGGGTATATACAGCCAGGTTATATATACAGTTACAGTATATACACAGCCAGGGTATATATACAGTTACAGTGTATACACAGCAGGTATATACAGCCAGGTATATATACAGTTATAGTATATACACAGCCAGGGTATATATACAGTTACAGTATATACACAGCCAGGGTATATATACAGTTACAGTGTATACACAGCCAGGGTATTATACAGTTACAGTATATACACAGCCAGGGTATATGTACAGTTACAGTATATACACAGCCAGGGTATATATACAGTTAAAGTGTATACACAGCCAGGGTATATATACAGTTACAGTGTATACACAGCCAGGGTATATGTACAGTTACAGTATATACACAGCCAGGGTATATATACAGTTACAGTGTATTCACAGCCAGGGTATATATACATTTACAGTGTATACAGAGCCAGGGTATATATACAGCCAGGGTATATACTGCCAGGGTATATATACAGTTACAGTTTATACACAGCCAGGGTATATATACAGCCAGGGTATATACTGCCAGGGTATATATACAGTTACAGTATATACAACCGGGTATATACTGTCAGGGATATATACAGTTACAGTGTATACACAGCCAGGGTATATACAGCCAGGGTATATATACAGTTACAGTATATACACAGCCAGGGTATATATACAGTTACAGTGTATACACAGCCAGGGTATATACAGCCAGGGTTGTGTATGACTGTGTGTGCTTATCATTGTGAGGTGTCAGTTTATCAGTGTGTATGTGTGTGTGTCTGTCTATCAGTGTGTATGACAGTGTGTGCTTATCATTGTGTCAGTTTATCAGTGTGTATATGTGTGTGTCTGTCTATCAGTGTGTATGACTGTGCCTATAATTGTTGAGTGTGTGTCTATCACTTTGTGTGCCTATCATTGGGTGTGTCTTATCAGTGTGACTTTGTGTGTCTCTCAGTGTGTTGACTTTGTTGTGTCATCATTGAGATTGTGTGTCTATCGGTGTATAAGGACTCATTCACACTATTGTAATTCAGTGCACTGTTAGCACATTTTAGTGTTCCCACTATACGAATTATAACATGTTCTGGTTTTCCATTGCACTGCTGCAGGCATTTTGTCCATTAGTCAAACAATTGTTCATTTTATATATACAGATAGAAATACGCAAATGCACAACAAAAAATAAAATGTGTATTTGCAGTGTGCTTGCATTGTGTACTGTAAATAAGCCCTTTGTGTGTATGTTTCTGCATGTGTGCATGACTTTGTATGATTGTGAATCTATCAGTGTATGACTGAGTGTATGTTTGTGTGTTTATCAGTGTATGACTGTGTGTATGTTTGTGTGTCTATCAGTGTATGACTGTGTGCATGTTTGGGTGTGTATCAGTGTATGACTATGTATATTTGTGCATCTATCATTTTATGACTGTGTGTATGTTTTGTGTCTATCAGTGTACGACTGTGTGTATGTTTGTGCGTCTATCGGTGAATGACTGTGTGTATGTTTGTGCGTCTATCAGTGTATGACTGTGTGTATGTTTGTGCGTCTATCAGTGTATGACTGTGTGTATGTTTGTGGTCTATCAGTGTATGACTGTGTGTATGTTTTGTGTCTATCAGTGTATGACTGTGTGTATGTTTGTGCGTCTATCGGTGAATGACTGTGTGTTGTTTTTGTGTCTTTCAGTGTCGACTGTGTGTATGTTTGTGCGTCTATCGGTGATGACTGTGTGTATGTTTGTGTGTCTATCAGTGTATGACTGTGTGTATGTTTGTGCGTCATCAGTGTATGACTGTGTGTTTTTGTGTCTATCAGGTATGACTGTTGTTGTTGTGCGTCTATCAGTGTATGCTGTGTGTATGTTTGTGTCTATCAGTGTATGACTGTGTGTATGTTTTGCGTCTATCAGTGTAGACTGTGTGTATTTTTGCGTCTATCAGTGTATGGCTGTGTGTATGTTTGTGCGTCTATCAGTGTATGACTGTGTGTATGTTTGTGCGTCTATCAGTGTATGACTGTGTGTATGTTTGTGCGTCTATCAGTGTATGACTGTGTGTATGTTTGTGCATCTATCAGTGTATGACTGTGTGTATGTTTGTGCGTCTATCAGTGTATGGCTGTGTGTATGTTTGTGCGTCTATCAGTGTATGACTGTGTGTATGTTTGTGCGTCTATCAGTGTATGGCTGTGTGTATGTTTGTGCGTCTATCAGTGTATGACTGTGTGTATGTTGTGCATCTATCATGTATGGCTGTGTGTATGTTTGTGTGTGCTGTGGATGTTACAGGACATGTGTGGTGTTACGTCACAGTTTCCTAGTAACTGACACTTCCCTGTGAATTTTGCACGATTTTGCTAGAGTTGTGTCTTATAAAGCTCATTGCAGTTCATTATACACAAGGGCAGACATTGCAGCACATTCTACATAGGGGCAGAAATAGCACATTCTACATAGGGGCAGAAATACAGCACATTCTACATAGGGGCAGAAATACAGCACATTCTACATAGGGGAAGACATTACAGCACATTATACACAGGGACAGACATTGCAGCACATTCTACACAGGGGCAGACATTGCAGCACATTATACACAGGGACAGACATTGCAGCACATTATACACAGGGACAGACATTACAGCACATTATACAAGGGACAGACATTACAGCACATTATCACACAGGGACAGACATTGCAGCACATTATACACAGGGACAGACATTACAGCACTTATACACAGGACAGACATTGCAGCACATTATACACAGGGACAGACATTACAGCACATTATACACAGGGACAGACATTGCAGCACATTATACACAGGGACAGACATTGCAGCACATTATACACAGGGACAGACATTGCAGCACATTATACACAGGGACAGACATTACACAGCACATTAACACAGGGGCAACATTGCAGCACATTATACACAGGGACAGACATTGCAGCACATTATACACAGGGACAGACATTGCAGCACATTATACACAGGGCAGACATTGCAGCACATTATACACAGGGCAGACATTGCAGCACATTATACACAGGGACAGACATTACAGCACATTATACACAGGGCAGACATTGCAGCACATTATACACAGGGACAGACATTGCAGCACATTATACACAGGGCAGACATTGCAGCACATTATACCAGGGGCAGACATGCAGCACATTATACACAGGAAGACTTGCAGCACATTATACACAGGACAACATTACAGCACATTATACACAGGGACAGACATTGCACACATTATACACAGGGACAACATTACGCACATTATACACAGGGACAGACATTGCAGCACATTCTACATAGGGGAAGACATTGCAGCACATTCTACATAGGGCAGACATTGCAGCACATTATACACAGGGACAGACATTGCAGCACATTCTACTAGGGGAAGACATTGCAGCACATTCTACATAGGGAAGACATTACAGCACATTATACACAGGGACAGACATTACAGCACATTATACACAGGACAGACATTGCAGCACATTCTACATAGGGGAAGACATGCAGCACATTATACACAGGGACAGACATGCAGCACATTATACACAGGGACAGACATTGCAGCACATTATACACAGGGACAGACATTGCAGCACATTATACACAGGGACAGACATTGCCACATTATATACACAGGGACGACATTGCAGCACATTATAACGGCGTACGACATACAGAGCACATTATACACAGGGGAGCAGTACATCACATTATACCGGGACAGACATTACAGCACATTTACACGGGGCGACATTACAGCACATTATACACAGGGACAGACTTTGCAGCACATATATACACAGGGACAGACATTGCAAGCACATTATACACAGGACAGACATTACAGCACATTATCACAGGACAGACATTGCAGCACATTATACAAGGGACAGACATTGCAGCACATTATACACAGGGACAGACATTACGCACATTATACACAGGGACAGACATTCAGCACATTATACACAGGGACAGACATTGCAGCACATTATCACAGGGACAGACATTGCAGCACATTATCCAAGGGACAGACATTACAGCACATTATACACAGGGCAGACATTGCAGCACATTATACACAGGGACAGACATTACAGCACATTAGACACAGGACAGACATTGCAGCACCATTATACCAGGGACAGAACATTGCAGCACATTATACACAGGGACAGACATTGCAGCACATTATACACAGGGACAGACATTGCGCACATTATACACAGGGACAACATTGCAGCACATTATAACACGGACAACATTGCAGCACATTATACATAGGGACAGACATTGCAGCACATTATACACAGGACAGACATTGCAGCACATTATACACAGGGACATACATTTGCAGCACATTACACAGGGACAGACATTGCAGCACATTATACAAGGGACCACCATTACAGCAGACATTATAGGCGACAGGGACATGACTTGCAGCCACATTATACAGAGGTACATACATGCAGCACATTATACAGGCGGGACAGTTCGGCAGCATGTTCACCATTATACACAGGGACGACATTACAGCACATTATACCAGGGACATTGCAGCACATTATACCAGGACAGGCACATTGCGCACATTATACACAGGGACAACATTGCAGCACATTATACACAGGACAGACATTGCAGCACATTATACACAGGGACAGACATTACAGCACATTATACACAGGGACAACATTGCAGCACATTATACACAGGCCAACATTGCAGCACATTATACACAGGGACAGACATTACAGCACATTATACACAGGGACAGACTTTGCAGCACATTATACACAGGGGACAGACATTACAGCAACAGCCCATTATACACAGGGACAGACATTGCAGCACATTATACCAGGGACAGACTTGCAGCACATTATACACAGGACAGACATTACAGCACATTATACACAGGACAGACATTGCAGCACATTATACACGGGACAGACATTACAGCACATTATACACAGGGACACATTGCAGCACATTATACACAGGGACAGACATTGCAGCACATTATACACAGGGACAGACATTGAGCACATTATACACAGGGACAGACATTGCAGCACATTATACACAGGGACAGACATTGCAGCACATTATACACAGGGACAGACATTGCAGCACATTCCCCAGGGACAAACATTGCAAGCACATTAACACAGGGACAGACATTGCAGCACATTATACACAGGACAGACATTACAGCACATTATACACAGGGACAGACATTGCAGCACTTATACACAGGGACAGAGACATTGCAGCACATTATACACAGGACAGACATTGCAGCACATTATACACAGGGACAGAACCATTGCAAGCACATTATACACGGGACAGACATGCAGCACATTATACACAGGGGCAGACATTGCAGCACATTATACACAGGGACAGACATTGCAGCACATTTACACAGGACAGACATTAACAGCACATTATACACAGGACACAGACATTGACAGCACATTATACACAGGGACAGACATTGCAGCACATTATACACAGGGCAGACATTGCAGCACATTATACACATGGACAGACATTGCAGCACATTATCACAGGGACAGACATTGCAGCACATTATACACAGGGACAGACATTGCAACACATATACACAGGGCAAGACATGCAGCACTTATACACAGGACAACATTACAGCACATTATACACCAGGGACAGACATTACCAGCACATTATACACAGGGACAGACATTCAGCACATTATACACAGGGCAGACATTACAGCACATTAACAAGGACGCATTGCGCACATTATACACGGGACAGACATTGCAGCACATTATACACAGGACAGACATTGCAGCACATTATACACAGGGACAGACATTGCAGCACATTATTACACAGGGCCAGACATTGCAGCACATTATACACAGGACAGACATTGCAGCACATTATAACACAGGACACACATTGCACAGCACATTATACACAGGGACAGACTTGCAGCACTATCACAAGGGACAACATTACAGCACATTATACACAGGGACAGACATTGCAGACACATTATACACAGGGACAGACATGCAGCACATTATACAACAAGGCACAGAAACATTCACACATTATACACAGGGACAGACATTGCAGCACATTATACACAGGGACAGAAACATTACAGCACATTATACACAGGGACAGACATTGCAGCACATTATACACAGGTGACCGCTTTCACACTTATACACAGGACAGACCATTCCAGCACATTATACACAGGGACAGACATTACAGCAACATTATACACAGGGACAGACATTGCAGCACATTATACACAGGGACAGACATTACAGCACATTATACACGGGACAGACATTGCAGCACATTATACACAGGACAGACATTGCAGCACATTATACACAGGGACGACATTACACCACATTATACACAGGGACAGACATTACAGCACTTTATACACAGGGACAGACATTGCAGCACTTATACACAGGGACAGACCATTGAGCACATTTCACAGGGACAGACATTGCAGCACATTATACAAGGGACAGACATTGCAGCACATTATACACAGGACAGACATTGCAGCACATATCCAGGGCAGACATTGCAGCACATTATAACAGGGACAGACATTCAGCACATTATACACAGGGCAAGACATTCAGCACATTACACAGGACAGACATTCAGCACATTATAACACAGGGACAGACATTACAGCACATTATACACAGGGACAGACTTGCAGCACATTATACACAGGGACAGACATTGCGAGCACATTATACACAGGGACAGACATTGCAGCACATTATACACAGGGACAGACATTGCAAGCACTTATATAACACAGGACAGACATTGCAGCACATTATACACAGGGACAGACATTGCAGCACATTAACAGGGACAGACTTACAGCACATTATACACAGGGACAGACATTACAGCACATTTACACAGGGACAGATACATTGCAGCAATCATATCACACGGGACAAGCATTCAGCACATTATACACAGGGACACACATTGCAGCACATTATACACAGGGACAGACATTAGCAACATTATACACAGGGACAGACATTGCAGCCATTATACCAGGGCAGACATGCAGCACCATTATACACAGACAGCCTTGCACACATTATAACACAGGGACAGACATTCAGCACATTATACACAGGACAGACATTTGCAGCACATTATACACAGGGACAGACATTCAGCACATTATACACAGGGACAACATTACAGCACATTATACAGCAGGGACAGACATGCAGCATTATACACAGGGACAGACATTGCAGCACATTATACACAGGGCAGACATTGCAGCACATTATATATACACAGGGACAGACATTGCAGCACATTATACACAGGGACAGACTTGCAAGCACATTATACACAGGACAGACATTGCAGCACATTATACACAGGGACAACATTGCAGCACATTACCCAGGGACAGCATTGCCAGCACATTATACACAGGGACAGACATTGCACCAATTATACACAGGGACAGACATTGCAGCACATTATACACAGGGACAGACATTGCAGCACATATACACAGGGACAGACATTGCAGCACATTATACACAGGGACAGACATTACACACATTATACACGGACAGACATCAGCACATTAACACAGGCGACATTACAGCACATTATACACAGGGACAGACATTGCAGCACATTATACACAGGACAGACATTCACGCACATTATACACAGGGACAGACATGCAGCACATTATCACAGGGACAGACATTGCAGCACATTATACACAGGACAGACATTGCAGCCCATTATACACAGGGACAGACATTGCAGCACATTTATACACAGGGAACAGAACATTGCAGCACATTATACACAGGGACAACATTGCAGCACTTATACACAGGGACAGACGATTGCAGCACATATGATTACCACAGGGACAGACATTGCACCCCATTATACACAGGGACAGACATTGCAGCACATTATAACACAGGACAGACATTGCAGCACATTATACACAGGGACAGACATTGCAGCACATTATACACAGGGACAGACATTGCAGCACATTATACACAGGGACAGACATGCACACATTACCAGCAAAACACAGGGACAGACATTGCAGCACATATAACACAGGGACAGACATTGCAGCACATTTAATAATACACAGGGACAGACATTGCAGCACATTATACACAGGGACGACATTAGCACACTTATACACAGGGACAGACATTACAGCACATTATACACAGGGCACACATGCAGCACATTATCACACAGGGACAGACATTGCAGCACATTATACACAGGGACAGACATTGCAGCACATTATACACAGGGACAGACATTAGCAACATTAACACAGGGACAGACATTGCAGCACATTATACCAGGGACAGACATTACAGCACTTATACACAGGGACAGACATTGCAGCACATTATACACAGGGACAGACATTACAGCACATTATACACAGGGACAGACATTGCAGCACATTATGACACAGGCAACATTGCAGCACTACACAGGACAGACATTACAGCACATTATACACAGGACATCAGCATACAGGGACAGACATTACAGCACATTATACACAGGGACAGACATTGCAAGCACATTATACACAGGGACAGACATTGCAGCACATTATACACAGGGACGACATTGCAGCACATTATACACAGGGACAGACATTACGCACATTATACACAGGGACAGACATTGCAGCACATTATACCGGGACAGACATTGCAGCACATTATACACAGGGCAGACATTGCAGCACATTATACACAGACAGACATTGCAGCACATTATACACAGGGACAGACATATTGCAGCACATTATACACAGGGACAGACATTGCAGCACATTATACACAGGGACAGACATTACAGCACATTATACACAGGGACAGACATTGCAGCACATTATACACAGGGCAGACATTTCAGCACATTATACACCAGGGACAGACATTACAGCACATTATACAAGGGACACGACATTGCAGCACATTATAACACGGGCAGAGACATTGCAGCACATTACACAGGGCAAGACATTACAGCACATTATACACAGGGACAGACATACAGCACATTATCAAGGGACAGACATTGCAGCACATTATACACAGGGCAGAGACATTGCAGCACATTATACACAGGGACAGACATTGCAGCACATTATACACAGGGACAGACATTGCAGCACATTATACACAGGGGCAGACATTGCAGCACATTATACACAGGGACAGACATTAGCACATTATACACAGGGACAGACTTGCAGCAGCACATTATACAACAGGGACAGACATTGCAGCACATTATACACAGGGACGACATCGCATTTAACAGGGAAGACATTGCAGCACATTTACACAGGGACAGACATTACAGCACATTATCACAGACAGATACATTACACACATATCACAGACAGACATTGCAGCACATTATACACAGGACAGACATTGCAGCACATTATACACAGGGACAGACATTGCAGCACATTATACACAGGGACAGACATTACAGCACATTATACACAGGGACAGACATTGCAGCACATTATACACAGGGACAGACATTGCAGCACATTATCAAGGGGACAGACATTGCAGCACATTATACACAGGGACAGACATTGCAGCACATTATCACAGGACACACATTACAAGCACATTATACACAGGGACAGACATTGCAGCACATTATACACAGGGACAGACATTGCAGCACATTATACACAGGGACAGACATTGCAGCACATTATACACAGGGACAGACATGCAACAGCACATTATACACAGGGACAGACATTGCAGCCATTATACACAGGGACAGACATGCAGCCATTAACACAGGACAGACATTACAGCACATTATCACAGGGACAGACATTCAGCACATTATACACAGGGACAGACATTGCGCACATTATACACAGCGGGACAGACATTAGCCCACATTATACACAGGGACAGACATGTACAAGCACATTATACACAGGGACAGACATTGCTGCAGCACATTATACAAGGGGAGACATTGCAGCACAATTATACACAGGGACAGACATTACAGCACATTTACACAGGGACAGACATTACAGCACAGTACACAGGGACAGACATTGCAGCACATTACACAGGGAACAGACATTGCAGCACATTATACACAGGGACAGACATTACAAGCACTTATACACAGGGACAGACATTACAGCACATTATACACAGGGACAGACATTACAGCACATTATACACAGGGACAGACATTGCAGCACATTATACACAGGGACAGACATTGCAGCACATTATACACAGGACAACTTGCAGCACATTATACACAGGGACAGACATTGCAGCACATTATACACAGGGACAGACATTACAGCACATTATACACAGGGACAGACATTGCAGCACATTATCACAGGGACAGACATGTAGTACATTATACACAGGGACAGACATTGCAGCACATTATACACAGGGGCAGACATTGCAGCACATTATACACAAGGACAGACATTACAGCACATTATACACAGGGACAGACATTGCAGCACTTATACACAGGGACAGACATTGCAGCACATTATACACAGGGCAGACATTGCAGCACATTATACACAGGGACAGACATTGCAGCACATTATACACAGGACAGACATTACAGCACATTATACACGACAGACATTGCAGCACATTATACACAGGGACAGACCATTACAGACATTACACAGGGACAGACATTGCAGCACATTATACACAGGGACAGACATTGCAGCACATTATCACAGGGACAGACATTGCAGCACATATACACAGGGACAGACATTACAGCACATTATACACAGGGACAGACATTGCAGCACATTATACACAGGGGCAGACATTGCAGCACATTATACAAAGGGCAGTTATTGTGGCACATTATATATATATATATATATATATATATATATAGGGGCAGACAATGTAGTACATTATACACAGGGGCAGACATTGCAGCACATTATACATATAACGTCTAGCAAACTGAATGATGCCGCAGGTTTGTCTTTTATTAGCCAAACCTTTCATTTTAATGGCTTGACCATACAAAGGGTAATTTTTTCTAAATTGATTCAATAGAAAAGTTAACCCATATATGGCCTCCTATTTGATAGGCTTCCTATTAGAAAGTCTATCAAGGAGAATCTGATTGGATCAGGAAGCACCGGTTGGCTGCACCATTTTGTAGCTATCCAGACAGCATGGCCGGGTGATCATTCCCAACCAATGGGAAATGACAGTACGTTTACACAGGGATGTCTTCTAAAAATGTCTTGTTACTTTAAGCAAATTATCTGAATAGATCTGCCCAGGGTAATATTAGATACCAGGTGTCAAAACACAAATCCCAGCAGGGACAGATGGAAAAAGTAATGGAGCTCGGCTTTCAGCAAAACATATTGTAAATGACTACCAGACTAGGAACGGGCAAATGAAGAGGTGCACATTACAATAAACCCCATACACAACGTTACAGGGACTGCCGCCTTGTTAATGGGTCACAGGGTCAATCTGACACCTGACAAAGGGAGCAATTGGCTCGTTGAAACGGCGGGAATGTGGTTTGCAGAATGAAACTAATTGGAGCGAGCACCTCTTCCTGTGTGGCACTTCTGAGGGCCGAGGCCTCACTACAATCGCATCTGATCGATCTGGAAACACGTATAAAAGCACGCACGTTTCAGTGCTCTCATTTTCCCTGCCGTGCAGGTGTGTTGCGAATGCACAATGTTGTACAAAACATATGTATCGCATGCGCTAAGATTGACGGACTGCAGCACACCTAGTGTGGTCACAACAATTGGGGCACACTAGTGTGTGGTTTTTTAACACACAATCTGATCACAGTCACGATGGAATTGCGGTTTAAACGCGGTGGTGTTGGTCTAGCTCCAAGCATTGTATTTTCCCCCTATATTATGTCCAATAACTAGGATGGCAAACAAATAGGGACCTTTCCCCCAAATAGCCAATGAAAGAAGCCAAACAATCCCCCAAACAAAAACTACTACTAGGCAGTATACATATACCCTGGCTGTGTATACACTGTAACTGTATATATACCCTGGCTGTGTATATACTGTAACTGTACATATACCCTGGCTGTGTATACACTGTAACTGTATATATACCCTGGCTGTGTATACACTGTAACTGTATATATACCCTGGCTGTAATACGTAACTGTATATATACCCGCTGTGTAATACTATACCTGTATATATACCCTGGCTGTGTATATACACTTAACTGTATATATACCTGGCTGTGTATACACTGTAACTGTATATATACCCTGGCTGTGTATACACGGTAACTGTATATATACCGCTTGTTACACTGTACTGTATATACCCTGGCTGTGTATACACTGTAACTGTATATATACCCTGGCTGTGTATACACTGTAACTGTATATATACCCTGGCTGTGTATATACTATAACTGTATAATACCCTGGCTGTGTATATACTATAACTGTATATAACCTGGCTGTATATATACTGTTTATATAACCTGGCTGTATATATACTGTAACTGTACATATACCCTGGCTGTGTATATACTGTAACTGTATATATACCCTGGCTGTGTATACACTGTAACTGTACATATACCCTGGCTGTGTATATACTGTAACTGTATTATAATAAAAATAAACAAAATATTAAAACAAAGAGAAAATAAATAAAAACCCCTCCCTCCCCTCCTCCCACCCCCTCCCCTGGGTGGGGGGTCCCCATCCCAC
>CM033476.1:311045464-311479312 GCA_019447015.1 Hymenochirus boettgeri
TCTTACACGTATCTGAATAATACCCTGGCTGGTATACAACTGTAACTGTATATATACCCTGGCTGTAATTACCCTGGCTGTATATAACACTGTATTGTATGATATAACCCTGGTGTGTATATAGTGTGACTGTAAATATACCCTGGGCGTATATATATACCCTGCTGGTGTATATACTGTAACTGTACATATACCTGGCGGTGTATACACTGTAACTGTATATATACCTGGCTGTGTATATACTGTAAACTGTACATATACCCTGGCTGTGTATAATTACTGTAACTGTTATATATACCCTGGCTGTGTATATACTGTAACTGTATATATACCCTGGCTGTGTATATACTGTAACTGTACATATACCCTGGCTGTGTATATACTGTAACTGTATATATACCCTGGCTGTGTATACACTGTAACTGTATATATACCCTGGCTGTGTATACACTGTAACTGTATATATACCCTGGCTGTGTATATACTGTAACTGTTATAACCTGGCTGTGTATATACTGTAACTGTATATATACCCTGGCTGTGTATACACTGTAACTGTATATATACCCTGGCTGTGTATATACTGTAACTGTATATATACCTTGGTGTGTATACACTGTAACTGTGATAATACCCTGGCGTGTATATAATGTAACTGTATATTTACCCTGGCTGGTATATACATAACAGTATATATACCCTGGCTGTTTATACTGTAACTGTATATATACCTTGGCTGTGTATACACTGTAACTGTATATATACCCTGGCTGTGTATATACTGTAACTGTATATTTACCCTGGCTGTGTATATACTATAACAGTATATATACCCTGGCTGTTTATACCTGGCGTGATAACTGTGTATCACACTGTAATGTCACACTGATAGACAGACACACACACATACACACTGATAAACTGACACTCACAATGATAAGCACACACAGTCATACACACTGATAGACAGACACACACATATACACACTGATAAACTGACACTCACAATGATAAGCACACACAGTCATACACACTGATAGACAGACACACACATATACACACTGATAAACTGATACTCACAATGATAAGCACACACTGTCATACACACTGATAGACAGACACACACATATACACACTGATAAACTGACACAATGATAAGCACACACTGTCATACACACTGATAGACAGACACACACATATACACACTGATAAACTGACACTCACAATGATAAGCACACACAGTCATACACACTGATAGACAGACACACACATATACACACTGATAAACTGACACTCACAATGATAAGCACACACTGTCATACACACTGATAGACAGACACACACACATACACACTGATAAACTGACACTCACAATGTTAAGCACACACAGTCATACACACTGATAGACAGACACACACACACACACACTGATAAACTGACACTCACAATGATAAGCACACACAGTCATACACACTGATAGACAGACACACACACACACAC
This sequence comes from Hymenochirus boettgeri, assembly GCA_019447015.1. Lineage (NCBI taxonomy): Eukaryota > Metazoa > Chordata > Amphibia > Anura > Pipidae > Hymenochirus > Hymenochirus boettgeri. Next base: position 311,046,965 of record CM033476.1, read on the forward strand.
ACTGATAAACTGTCACTCACAATCATAAGCACACACTGTCATACACACTGATAGACAGACACACACACATACACACTGATAAACTGACACTCACAATGTTAAGCACACGCAGTAATACACACTGATAGACAGACACACACACACATACACACTGATAAACTGACACTCACAATAAGCACACACAGTCATACACACTGATAGACAGACACACACACATACACACTGATAAACTGACACTCACAATATCAAGCACACACAGTCATACACACTGATAGACAGACACACACACATACACACTGATAAACTGACACAATGTTAAGCGCACAGAAATGAACCAGCTGGGAAAATCTTCCACAGAACACAAATACACAGCATTCTAGTAAACACAGAGGGGAATGTAGGAGGGATTCATTTGTAGGGTGGAATGTGCATGAGAGGGCCGAGGGAGCTGACTAGGTGGTTGTTTCTTATTAAGAACATATTGACCATGTGGGTTGCTGACTGTCTGTATTACGCAAGCCGAATGGCGGCTTCACCAAAAAAATAAAAAAAGAGCAAAAATGTTAATTTTATATAACATTGTACTAAAGAAGAGAAGGGAAATCAAGGATAAATTAGCTATATACAGATGTTTACTTTACAGTACTGTCAGTGAGAGCTGTAGTTCTTTAGCATCTTAAAGGAGAACCTAATTCCAGCATCACAATATTGTTTCTGTAAGGAGCGCCAGCACAAGGAAAGCTGCTTCTGCCAGGCTTCCTCAGTGCTTCAACCCTATCTTTAATACAGGGAAGTCCAGGACACTAACCTGGCAGATAAGAACTGTACGTGCTGATGCTTTTCAACTAAATGATATTGAGAGGTAGGAATAATCAATCCTACCTCCCTTCCGCAGGTACTTTTCATTTTTAAAAAGTACAATTTTACAGTGTAGTTGTCCTTTAACAAGACACGTGTATGGAGCCCCATACCATTGGATTAGCCAATAACCTTTATTGCCATGTCTTCCAGGTGAAGGATGAAAAGAATGGACAGGAAGTGTTCGATCTGAGCGACTATGAAAAATGCGAGGAGCTGCGGAAATCGAGAAGTCGATCCAAAAAGAATCATAGCAGGTTCTCCCTGGTCCGGTCCAAACAGCCTGGAAACACCGTGAGTAGTTCCTTGACTTCCCTTACCAGACATGGTCCAAAAACATTGAAATTCTGAAAATTCTCACCGAGTTTAACCTGTATTTAGTGGACTAACCTCACAATTATTTGTCTGTCACCCGAGAACTATAAACAAGAAAGAATATTAAACATTGATCTCTTTAACTAGATCTACAATAGATAATATATTAAATATGTAAGATCCATTCATTCATAAGCAGTTACATTATTATATACATATAGGTAGACAAGGGGCATATTTATAAACAAACGCTAGTCTTTTTAATGCCAGACTTCGCTACAAACATTGCCAGAAATCTAGTGTTTAATGCCACTTACGCTATGTGGGGAAAACACAATCAACCATGTTGCCTTTTTACAAATTGCGTTAATTTATCGCTGGTGAAAATTCAGTCAGGGAGTTAATAATAAAAGTTCTTATCAATAAAAATGGTGTTAATTTTGCCCCAACCAATCAGATTATAGCTTTTTATAAATCTCCTTGCTGTAGCTCCTCAATGAAACAGCATTTAAAGGTATCTCTAATCCTACCTCCCTGCCCCAGGTACTTTTCATTTTCAAAAAGAAGTTCAGTTTGGCTTTTTACCCTAATATCACAAGTTATTACCAAATCAAACAGTCTTGAGATTTTTTTTTTAAAAAAGGGGAAACTGCTCTATAAATAAATCCGGGCTAGTCCCTCTGATAATGGGTTGAAGTTTATTCTTTAGTACTTGCTGTTAAGCTTATTATTGTGGTTTATGGTTACACAGAACTGCTCATGTTTGTATATATACTGTCAGGGACATTCAATAAAAGTTCTTATCGTGTAAAATGGGGCTAATTTTGTCCCAACCAATCAGATCTTATTTAACATTTGAAAGCTAACATCTGATTGGTTGGGGCAAAATTAGCACCATTTTAAACGATAAGAACTTTTATTGAATAACCCCCTGTGTGTGTATTATATTTAAGTCATGTGGCTTATGACATAGCTAAGCACAGTTTTTAAGGATATGATGAATATCCTGTAAGTTATATTATAAGGGCTAGAGATGTACCAGAACCAGATCCCGAAGCGCATTTCACAGATCCGCTGGACTTTGCAGGTTTTCGAAAATGTAAAAAATTTCTAGAAATTTTGAAAATACTATGCGGGAGGCCTAAGTAGGAAGCGCATGAAGTTTCAGACTTTTTTTTCAGCATTTTTTGAGCATTGATACGTGTTCCCCAGACCATTTCCCAGGTCCCTGAGCTATTAACAGTAAGTTACCATTGATATTTATACCTTAAAGGGTATCTCCACTCATATTTTCAAGGTTTGGAATCCAGTTCTATTGAAGAATGGGAGGTAAAGGAGCTGTGCCTTACCTTCCGTTCTTCAATAGAACAAACAGGAGACTGGTGAGAAGTTAAGAAACTTACCCGCTCGCTCGCTCCATAGGCGTGAGATATGACCAGGTCCCTAAGGACCTTGTTTCATGCGCATCGCGATCTAGTCGGGACCTGTCAGACTACACGCCGAGGGAGCGAGCGAGCGGGTAAGTTTCTTAACTTCTCACCAGTCTCCTGTTTGTTCTATTGAAGAACGGAAGGTAAGGCACAGCTCCTTTACCTCCCATTCTTCAATAGAACTGGATTACCAAATCTTGAAAATATGAGTGGAGATACCCTTTAATTTTGCGTGAAACAAGTGGAAACTTGTGAAACACTAGACTCTTTTCTGTCCGTTTCCAGACAGTAACGTGCTTTGCGGTACATTTTTTTAATGGATCGGATTGACCCAGTCCGTCAAATAAAAATGCACTGCTGTGCACATTTCTGTCTGGAAACAGATGCGTTTTAATTAAAAATATAGGTAAACAAACTAGTTAAACAGACTGTGCTCCATATTGGTCTGTGTCTAGTGTCAACGAGGCCTTATAAATGGGGCTTAACTATGTCAGCAGTTCTAACCCTTGAAACTTGCATGTTACAGAGAATCATGTATCCCCTATCACTATTTACTAAAAAGCTACAAGCAGATGTTCTGCCAGTATCTGAAGACTTTCTAGATCTCCATTGACTCGATAAGGTCTGTATGTAACTGGGGATTACTGACCTCATTTGTCTTCCTAGGCACCGAATCTGATCTTTCTAGCAGTCAGCCCCGAGGAGAAGGAATCTTGGATTAACGCCCTGAACTCTGCAATCACCCGAGCCAAGAATCGCATCTTAGATGAGGTAAGCAGAGAAACAGCCATTACTCTCACCAGGAAGACAATTTAGACCACGGCCAGGCCAAAAATATTTCTGGACCACGTGTCCTGGGTGGTTCCCTTTAATTCAATAATATTTAAACACCAGACTAATGAAAATCTTGAGTCAGCTGCTGATTAATCTTGTTTGTGACACAAGCCAAGTGTGGATTAAGCTTCCTTCCTTATGTTTATGTATGCTGATTGTACAATAAGTATTTGGCTAGTGATGTCCCTTTAACTGTGTAACCAGGGTTGGTTCTAGGTCAGTCCATTAAAGGGATGATTTGTCCTAGGCCAAAAGCCTAAGAGGAACTTGCAATAGTTTAAGGTAAAAACATTAATGAAAGGCGGTATTGTTTACCTCCCTACACCCCCCCAATTACCTTAAAGGGCAACTGTGGTCTCCAAACAATTTAGGGTTAAATGAAAGCCGGCAGTATTTCCTTTAAAATGAGTCGACAATCACATCTCTAGCTGGAGCCTGTGAGAAATGATATTGGGGTGAATGTTCAAACTTCCTGCTTCCAGTAGCTTTAGTGACATCACCTTATCTCTGCCGTCCCTCTGCCCCGGGGGAGAAGCATGCTCAGTATAGACTTAATGCTGGGGAAATCAGGAAGTACCTGGGGGAAATAATTGACAATTGAGAAGAGGAGCCTATTAATGCAGACAGGGGCTGGTCACATGACTACATGCTGGTCACATGGCTAAATACAGGAAGTGTTCAAGCAGAAAGTAATAGTGCTGAGCCTTTCCAGCAATAACTTCTCACAAATTTTATCTAGAGATGTGATTTAGGTTTTATTTTGAAGGTACGATGGAAGGCTTTTTATATAATTCTTACTAGTTTGGAAGAATTGGAGACCACAGTTAACCTTTAAATATAAACCGAAGTTTTCAGGGTAAAAAAAACGAACCTCGGTTTATACTCGAGTCAATCGCTTACCTGCTCCAGCGGCCGCTCACTTCGCATCCTCTGATGGCTGGCTTCACTACTCCGCGCCGGGAAGTGAGGCAGGCGGCAAGTAGTGACGCCAGCTAGCAGAGGACTCGGAGCACGCGGCAGAGCAGAGGAAGTGGAGCGAGCGGCCAAGGTAGGAGAAGGCAATTCAGCATGGGGGGTGTTTACTGTTTACAGTAATCCCTAAAGCATGCTGGGAGTTGTAGTTTCCAAACATCTGCATTGCCAAGGAATGGGGGTTACTGTTTGTGAAGGTTCTCATTCATCCAGGTCATGGTATATCTGTTGTATTCAATTAGAACAACTGGACTTGAAATGTAGTTCTTGAAGACGTTAACATTAAATTCACAAGGGAAGAGGTACAAAACAACAAACTGGCTTTCTTGGACTGCTTGGTAGAAGTTAAGGAAAATGGTAAACTGGAAGTAGAGGTTTACAGAAAACCAACACACACAGATCAGTACTTGATGTTTGACTCCCACCACCCTTTAGATCACAAGCTGGGTGTCATCAGAACCCTGCAACACAGAGCCGAGAACATCCCCACTAGCACAGAGGCGAAGGCTAAAGAAATGAAACATCTCAGAGGAGCCCTTAAAACTTGTGGATATCCAGACTGGGCCTTTGTCAAAAGAAGTAGAAGGAAAGAAAAGAACACAAATACCAACAGTGAAGGGGAAAAGCAAGACAGGAGGAAGAACATGGTCATCCCATATGTAGCAGGGGTCTCCGAGAAATTAAGAAGAATTTTCAAAAAACATCGTATCCCTGTCTGCTTTAAACCGAACAACACACTGAGGCAGCAATTGGTACATCCGAAAGACCCAATACCAAACACAAGAAAAGCGACATCATATACGCAGTGCAGTGCATGAAGAATGCTTGATTTGTATGTGGGGGAGACCAAACAGCAACTGCATCAACGTATGGCCCAGCACAGAAGAGCCAATCCTCGGGTCAGGACTCAGCCGTGTATCTGCATCTTAAGGATAAAGGACCTCCTTTGAAGATTGTAATGTTAACATACTGGCGAAGGAACGTGACTGGTTCAAGAGAGTGTTAAGGAGGCCATTTATGTGAAAATAAAGAAACCAAGCCTAAATAGAGGTGGGGGGGTTCGACACCAATGTCTGCCATTGACAATGCTGTTTTAACACCTTACTCTGGGGTGTTCCTATAACACCTCTTAGCCACTATCTAATCACACCCTTAACACCTGGCTGTGATATGCTAATTGGTTTTCCAGGGTAATAATTGCCACGATTCTTGTACAAGTCATTCTAAATGAGAAAGCCAGTCGGATGACTAGCGAAACGTCTTCAAGAACTACATTTCAAGTCCAGTTGATCTAATTGAATACAACAGATATAAATGGGGGTTACTGTATGGGATTACTGTCCATTTAAAGGGCAACTAATGCCTCAAACAATACAGAATCAGGAGGATGGTATCTATTGTTAAAAAGATTGCCTTCTAATTCTGTATTGTTTTGAGGCTTTATTTTCCCTTTAAACGGACAGCAGAATTCCCATACAGTAGTCCCATTCTGTAATAGCAGGATAAACAATGGTGGAGGTGCACTCTACCCAACTGTGGGTGCAGACACCTCTGTAGGTTCTTCCCTTAGGAACCAGTGGCTTCGCAGGAAAAAAGAATAGCTGAGGGTCGCACTCCAAATCATAAAGAAAATATTTATTATAAACCACACATATTCACGTCACAACGTTTCGGGGGGATACCCCCTTCTTCACCTGAAGAAGGGGGTATCCCCCCGAAACGTTGTGACTAAAAAGGGGGTATCCACCCGAAACGTTGTGACGTGAATATGTGTGGTTTATAATAAATATTTTCTTTATGATTTGGAGTGCGACCCTCAGCTATTCTTTTTTCCATTCTGTAATAGCCATACTGGATTTGGCTATTGTTTTAGTTGTATTTAGAATGTTGCCCTGTATTTATATATGCAAAATGCAGATCTTAAGTCTTGACTCTTACCCCTTCAGGTTACGGTGGAAGAAGAAAGTTTCCTTGCTCACCCAACGCGTGACCGAGCAAAAATTCAGCATAACAGGCGCCCTCCAACAAGAGGTCATCTAATGGCAGTGGTGAGTATCTGAAGCACAGGAAATAATGATGAATCAAATGATTTTATTCAAAGCGGGATATCTTTCCCACTGATACTTGGCAAATAACTGGCGGCCATTTTGACTTTGGTTTGACTCGCCTGACCTATGACTAGTAGACTTCCTTCGAAATCACACAAAGAGTGCTCAGAATTTTCAGAAATGTGTGACTCATCTGTAAATAAATTGTGGCTTTGACGTCTTTAGCTTTCAATGTAAGGGCAGCGGGTCATGTGGTTGAAACCAGAGATGTCTAGAGCGGCACTGACCTTTAAACAGGAACCAAGTTTAAGAAATGATATGAATTATGTATGTAGATGAACTGATGACTGGAACACACCCACTGTAGGTGGACTTTAGAATCTAAGGGGAAGATATAACAATGTGAGGTCATTTCATTATAAATTAAAGTTAATCAGTGAGAGGACAACATGGTTAGATGGTTTCCTGTTCCATTCAATGGTACATGAGCTGTTATCATGCAGTGTTATTTTTGTAGCAGTGTTGTTTAATAATCTATAATATCTATAAGATATATTAATTTGAAATAATATAAAGGATTTTACTGATGTACAGAGAATAAAACATCTTATTTTAACATTATATTATACCTATTGGAAGTTAGTTGAGATGCTAGGGAGAGTTGACTCTAGCAACCAAATATCAGGTGACATTCTCAGCTATAGAACATGAGCAAGACAGTAAATCATTCAGACACCAACAGATAATCTTATATTCACTTGTTATATCTGCAGACAAAAACAAACAATTTCACAGCGAACACCTTTTTCATTGGTTTTCTGTAGGCATCTACCTCAACATCTGATGGAATGCTTACTTTGGACCTAATTCAGGAAGAAGATGCTTCCCCAGAAGATGCAAGTAGCTGTGACAAGAGCTTTAGAGTTGACCTAGACAAGTCAGTGGCTCACTTGACTTCCAAACGTCGCAGATCAGACTCTGAGAACCTTAAGTGCCCAGAAAAGGGCAGGCAAGACCTGCAGGATAGAGATCAGGTATTTTGGGATAAGCTGGGGCCACATCATTACTCCTTTGGTAAGGGAACAACCTATACCCCTCAGGTCCCCAAAAAATTATCGTATTCTGAGAAGAACAAATGTGCCTCCATGGAGGAGATTTTATCAAGAACAGATTCCACGGGCCATCGACCTGGATCCAAAAAGCTGTCTGAATCAGAGAGACTATCCCATTTACAGGAACTGATAACAGAAAAGATTGACAAAACTCAGGAACTTCTCACAGACATCAAGGACTGTGGAGAAGTGGGGAAAACAGGGAAAGAGACTTCTGGCAAAGCAGACTCTGAAAATGTTCTCCAGGAAGCAGATAGGCTTCTGGGAGAGGCTTCCTCTAACTGGAGACAAGCCAGAAAAGTCTTACAGGAAATTAGGGAGCTGAGAGACCTATGCAGACAAGCTGAACAACAGTCTTCAGACCCTAAGCAAAAACTAAGCAGTCATTACAGGAAAAGTCTAATGTGAGAGGCATAAGCCTTCTTCTACCCTTCGGTTTCTTGACTTGGAATTAATTACTAAGTTGAAAAAATGTTTCATTACGCAAAAACCAAGGATCACGAAGCCCAGAAGAGAGCATATGGGCTGCCTATGGAAGGATCTTTTGGATTTGCACTTTTCTTTTCTCCAGGGGAAGCTGCAGGTGCTGTTCAATGCATCAAGCTAAAAATATATGCAGAAACCCACAGGAGATCTACGGCTCTACTAACACACTCACGCACTCCGAATGTACACCCTGACTTGGAATCTTAAACACCTGGGGTGATAAGAAGTGGGGCTGAAAGAAGCCAAGTGGATTGGGCATGTGGCCAACCCTGAAGTCTTTGTAGTATGTGTAATCCAATACAAGACACCTGTTTACATGGCATTTCAATGTAGTTTTTAATGGTATCAATGGTCACTAGAAGGTATGGAAAGGAAATGCTTTGTATGTCTAATCCTTTCAACCATGGCACCTATGTGGACTAGGAAATCGATTTAATAAAGGTCCTAAAATACCGAACCTCCCCGGCCTGGGAGACGTCACACTCAGGTTTTAATGCTGCTTGCCCATTTCCGATCAATTAAAAGGGCCGAGGTGACCGTCCTTGAATTAAAACATTTCCCCGTCCTTCATGGTCTGGCTGCATTATCCTTTCCACGGTTTAACGTAGGCCATTGATCATTACTGACCGATTCAATCATTTAGATGGATTTCTCTTTTCACTTCAGCTTGACAGACGGCTTCTCGATTTCGATCGGTTTATCGAACTGAAGATGATCAGAACAATCAGAACAATTTTAGATCAGTGGCTGCCACATGGCAGACGTTGGTCTATTGTGTTGTTACTTCCTAAATTCTAATCTCCAGAACCTATCCCAATTATCTACCGTATGTTGTTTTTTTGAGATTTGTATTTCCAGTTTAATGTCTCATTCAACAGTTGATGGGGATAAAAAAAGCATTACAAAATACATACTATGTTTTTACTTTTTTTAAAGATGCTGTTCATAGGGGTGATAAATTCCCATAGAAAAACGCAACCAGTACTGAATATGACTATGCATTCTTCTAGCTGGTCAGATATTTCTGCTACCACTCCATGAGGGGGCAGAGGTTGATGAATTCAGTATAAATAAATAAAAAAAATCAACGCTACGGGCTAGAAATTGCCTTGTTTCTAGTTTCTCTCTAGCGTAGATTGGTGAAATTAATGGTGAAAGGTTTTCTCCATGTTCATTGGTGTAAATCTTGCAACTGACTCCTCCTTTTGAAAAAAAATGGAAGGTTGCACTGTGTGAATGAATTAGAAGTGATTGAAGGACAGGCAAGCTTGGAGTCCTTCAGCCATATAACTAGGCAGGTTAGTTCTCTTCCAGAAGAACACTTTCATCTTAGCTTGCCAGGAGAACTTTATATTCCTAGAAGACTTTTTTTGACTTTACTTTCTAAAATTATAAAAGAACTCATCCAATAATCTTGAACATCTGAGTTCCAACCAAATGCATCCAACAGCTGTAAGCCTTGGTTATTATTTCTACTTTTATGATCATGCCCTGCAGTAACTGACAACTGTTTGGGGGCTTAGGTCGTAAAAATTGTAGATACCAACAGTACGTAAATAATTAGCCTTATCATAATGGTTTTACCCATGATTATGAGATCGCACAGGTTGATGTGTCCTCTATACAGACCATGACTGCTTTAGATTTGCCATATAACTCACCTGTAGAGAATTCCAATTTGCCTTTGCCTGCCCTTACCTTTAAGGATAAGCTTTTCCAAATATTATGGTGCCTTTTCTTAACTCAGCTTTGTGCCCCAAAACACTGAGACTAAGGATTTGTTTTGTTTTGTAAAGAAAGTTTTCTTTACTTCCATCTGTGTACGATTAGGAAAGGTTCCCATAATCAACTGAGAAAATGGAGAAAAGCCCCAAAACATAGTAGGGTTTGACCAGATTGATAACTAAGGAAATAAGAAATTGTGAGGCGTGCTTAAAACTTTAAAAGGTCACCAAGTCTTAGTAGTAAAACACTTGCACTCCATTTGCTTATGTAGAAAGTTCCTATTTTGTTCCACTCTTTTTACCATAGAGTCAGTGGGTTGCGCCTGTCTTATTTTTTTAAATGCACTTTTAAAGATTCTGGAACCCAATTTTCTCTTTGAATGATTTTCTAAATAGGATGAAGCATTTTTTGTACATCTTTTTCTTCTTGGTTCTTTGCCCTCGGAGTAACTTTCATTTCGAGACATTGAGAGACATTTCGAAACAAGATGAATTTAGGAAGGGTCTTTAAAACAAAGGGACATTCATAATACACATTGATGTAGCAGAATCCTGTACATGTCTATCGAGTTGGAAAGCGACTATCTAGAAAACGAGGGCTTGGTTTAAGCCAGGTCATTCCCAGGGATCTGCCAGCTCAGGAACAGTTAAAGGGAAAGATGAACCCAATTGCAAATGAGGCCTTTTTTTCCGGAAATCTGTCCCCTTGAATTTTGTTGTGTCCAATTTCAAGTTTTTGAGCAATTCTTACCAAAAATGAAAAATTGGTTTTCCGCGGCAGTTACGGTAAAAAAGATATAGAAGAAATGTGCCTGATCTGTTTTTTCTTAACTAAATGCACAGTGCAAATAATTCAAATACAGACATAGATTGGACATCCCTTTAACTATCAAACCATCTACCTGGTGGACTCACAGAAACTAATTCATGGCTATAAATATTATTACTTTGATTTTCCACATAGGATTGTCTGATCAATTAACTGCCTTAGGCTGCCCCCCACCCCAAAGCCCCCTATGGGGGTATGAGAGTGTGCAATCATTGAATAAAATTATGGTGGGTTTGCCACATGAGGTTGGTACTTTACCCTACCTTGGCGTTCTGGGAATATGTAATGATGAAGATTTCAGTAGTAGCCATCCAGCCATTGAATTGACCCATTGTATCAATGCGTATATGGTCAGATCCTAGAAAACTATTCATATGTGTAAACTGTTTCAGTATTTTTTTAGAGTGTACACGTGGGCAGACACTCTAGCCACTGACCCATGTAATTTCACACATTTAAATAAATACAAACAAAAAAAGAACCATCTTTTTAAAGTCCAGACCATACCAAACCTTAAATTATCTTGATTTATGGCTAGGAAACTGCAGACTAAAACAACAAACCCCTTTTCATTCTGATAGTGAATAGTGAACCCCTTTTCTTTCTATGTAATTCCCTCCAGTTACTTTCCCTTCAGTTTAACTCCCTCTTTGTAGCTGATTGGAGAATTCTTCTATCTCTTCCCAGGTGAATCAAAGTGAGCATGTCAGAGCTTTCTGAGCTAGTAGAAAGGGAAGGCATTTGTGTACTGAAAGATTTTTCTGTGCATCTTTGATTAGGAATTACTTAGAAAGCCAAGTGACACATCCTTTTAATCATTAGTTCTGGACTATATCAGGGATTCTCAAACTGTGGCCCAGATGTTCTGAAAAATTTCAACTCCCAGCTTCCCTGTAGTTGAGGAATGCTGGGAGTTGTAGTTTTCAAACATCTGGAGGGCCACAGTGTGAAAACCCCTTGGTATGCAATTCCTAGGGAGGAAAGTGTATTAGGGTTGATGTATGTTCCTTTCCTTATTAAATTCAGGGTATATATAGATATGTAACCTTGGTTTTCCCAGAATTCATTGCCATGCCCAGTAAAGTGCAAGTTTTTGGGATGTATATCTTTAAAGTGATCAGTTCCCCCCATAAGAAGTCCCCCTGTTTCCCAGTTGGAGGACGACCGGTGGGCAGTGCCCTGGAAGTTTTTTTACATACATGAAATGAATTAAAAAATGTTAACGAGATCTAAAAAATGGCCGAAAAAGCGACTGACAGTTCATGTTTTCTTCTTGTTTGAATGAAATCAGGAATGTATTAGAATGTGAATCTTGTCGTAATTTGCACAGTTTGTGGGAGATCATTTAACCCCCTTCATTTTTTGGGACATTAACCCCTGTCATTTCAATCTCCTGTAACGTGACCTTGAAATCTTATTATCGCCCGCGTCGGGAAATCGAACCGCTCTGTGATTTGCTTATTTTATAAAGCCCCCCGGGCGGAAATGAAAATGTAAATGGATGTGTTATTCTACAGGTTTGTACAATGTGTCTCATGCTTTCTCTACTTCCCCTGGGGAAGGTTAATCTGCACTGATATATATATATATATGTGTATGTATGTATAGTTTTTCTTTTTTTTTTCTCGACTGTGGGACACTTGTTGATCGCAAAAATGTTGGTAAAAAAAATGAAGCTGCGATTCTAAATAAATGATACTGGGAGTTTTACAGAAACACTGGGCTGTTGGGTTTGTGCTTTATTTCTCAATGTTTATGGCAAAAAGATCTCAAGAGTCTGAGACGATCGGTAATGTTATTGGTCAGGAGAAGGTGGAAGCTCTGTAATGGTTTTATGGTGGCCATAGACGATACAATCCGATCATACGATCTACAGATTGTACGATTGGATTGGACGATGAAAAAAACCATTTCAACTGTTCCATTGTTGGGTGATTGTCTATACACGATCCAACGATCTCGTGCATTATCGGAATTTCTGAATATCGTATGACCACGATTGTTGCATTCATGGCGAGCATTATTGCCACTTGCCCAGTAGAGATCTGAGAATGCTTGACCATATGACAGCCAATCACAGACACCCCACCTCTCTTGGAGGAGAGCGTAACTACCGCCCCTGCCACACTGCCACTACCATGACCACGGGGGGGGGGGGGGGGGGCCCAGGCGGTGGTAGGACCCACCACAAGCTCAAGATCTCTTCCACGGCTGATCGCAAGGGGATTATCAGCAATCTCACTCTACACGTGGTAAAAAGAAGTATCATAATTTTATTATATTTTATAGCAACTTTGTTTAGGATGTTGGGCAGTGGTGGTACCTTACTAAAATGAGTTTTTGAATAGTGGGATGTCTACAATAAGTAAGTCTAAATAAATAAGTCAGGAACATTCCAAGGAAGTGGTGCATCCTGGGAACCATTACATTACAGAACCTGAAATGGCAGCTCACTACTGACCACAACAAAACATAGAAAACAACATCATAATAATAATATAAACAATTATTATTTTTTTATTGAATTTCCCCTTTAAGAAGTTTCTCTCCATGGAGTTGCATTTACAGAAAAGCTTGGCTAGTTGGTAAGTTGGGGACTGTGGGCCCCAATGTCTTACTTTTCCTAATAAATATACAGTGCACCACACACACACACAAACGCACACAGATAACTGTTGTAGGTAAACCAAACTGGCCCACAACTGAGGAAGGGACAATGTTGTAATGTTTGGGAGGATATCTAGTGTGGGAACCTGTGTCTCTGTAGCCTCAAGGATAAATCATAAAGCAGACCATGATAACAAATTACATTTCAGATGGGTTCTTCTTAACAATGCTAAAGAATGGGGGGATGACATGTATAATTCAAAATGGAGATGTTGGTTTAATAATGCTTTAGGCGTTAAAGGGCATGTCCACCCTTTAAACAAAAACTGGTGGCTTGTTAGTGATCAGCCCGCAACCCCAACTGCTGTTTTTACCAGTTTATTACATGTATTTGTAACCAGATATTGATAAGTTCTGTTCTGGCAAAAGTATCATCCTCCTCCCTCTGCTCAATGAGTTTTTTATAAGCTTGAGCATGTGCAGGGGAAACAGCAGTCAATCATTGGTTGTAATGCAGCAGTCACAGCCTTGATTGACTGAATTGAGGGAGGAGACAGCTTTCTCCAGATTGGAGGGGCAGCTGTCAATCTCCCCCCACTCCTTCACTCCCCTATAGTCTTTTCTTCCCCAAAAAGAGATAATGGGTGTGGTTAATGGGGTGTGGTCTGTTTTTAGGGTGGAGCTAAGAGTGTGGTAGAATAGACTAGCAGAGTTATTCAATAAAAGTTCTTATTGTTTTAAATGGTGCTAATTTTGCACCAACCGATCAGATCTTATTTAACATTTGAAAGCTAACATCTGATTGGTTGGGGCAAAATTAGCACCATTTTAAACAATAAGAACTTTTATTGAATCTCCCCGAAGGTGTGTTCTGAAGACACTACGGGGGTGATACAATAAAGTGGCTAACCAGACAACGTATAATGCTACAATATAGTGCTTTTAAATTGCGTCGTAGGCCGCTGCTACTTACCTGGTCGCAATCCTGTAATGCAGTAAATTTCACAAAGGGATTATTGCATTACAGGATTTCAGCCCGTTAAGAAGTCATGTTGTTTGACTTCCCAACAATAAACGTACCAGTGGTAAATCAATTTTCAAGGATAAATCTGGCTGTGTGTACCAGGCCTAAAAATGACTGTGGACTGAAGAAAGCACATTCGGGGCTGATGAAATTAGAGGTGCAAAAGTTAAAAATCTGTAGCATCCAATCAGATGTCCTCTAACTACAGTAACCTAGTAAAGAGCTGAAATCTTATTGGATACTGCAAATAAACTTTTGCACCTAATCACAAACTTTTGCAGTAATCACAAAGACAATTGTTTATCAATCCTTAAATAGAGAGTAACATTGAAAACTCTTCATAATGTTATTTTAATTCACTCAAATCAACAATATAATAATCAGATGAATCAGAATCTAACAGTTCACAACAACGAGCAGTCCAGGTGGTAGCCATAAATATTTATAAACTAAAACAATGGTGACTTGTCCATTATCTGTCTGCAACCCCAACTGCTATGTTTCACAGTTTGTTACATGTATTTGTAACCAGATATTTTATGATAAGTTCTATTCCTTTCTGACAAAGGTATCTGCTTCCTCCCTCTGCTCAATGAGCTATTTATATGCTAGAGCATGTGCAGAGAAGGCAACAGAGAAAATCCTTAGCTTCCACACTGTTATGTCTCCCTTGTTGTATTGTTCAAGAGCAAGAAAACACTTGGAATGTAGAGGGAACTTGATTTATTCACACAGAGCAACAGGTACATCACACTTTCTCATCCCATGCTATTCCCTAGCTTACTTCCTGATACTGCCCCTTTCTCCCAGCTTGCCTCTATGCCTTAAAGAAACAGTATTAACTAAACATGTAGATGTTACATCATCCCTTTTTTTTTTTCTTTTTAAAGGTTAAACACAAAACATACAAATAGTAATGAAAAAATAAATGAAACACTGGCATATTAAAATACAGATCAGTTTATATTATGAAAGAGCTTATATTTCCTCAATAAGCCTTGGTGGGGGTTTTCGTGGTCGGCAGGGGTATCGTCTCCTTGAACATGGTTCATCGTGAATCGGAGACTGACCACCACTCCTTGGTGACACTGAAGTATCAGCAGGTACATGGATGCATTCAGGTGATTGAACTGGCCCTCCTAATGTTTGAGGAGACTCTCTGACTCCTGTCTGTGCCTGTGGTATGTTATTCAGACTGGGGAGAACCTTAAAGTATGAAGCATTCCGGGTTATGCTATGTCCATCTCGCTGTGCCGTAATCATGCTACCTTTTCTGGCTATGACATGGTAAGGCTTGGGATTGTATGCAGAGGTTGTTTTGTTATGTCTCTTTTGTAAAACAACCACCCTATCATTTAGACATGCATGGGAGGACTGAGCATGACGTCTTTGGTCCGCATATTGTTTCATTTTCTGTTTGGAGTGAGAATCTGTTTCTCTAATAGAAGAGTCACTAGGTGGTGGATTGTGTGCACTAGGGATTTCTGGAAGAAGTGTATGAATTGGCCTGTTAAAGACAAGTTTTGCAGGAGGAACATTAGTGGTTGAGTGAGGAGTGTTTCGGTAATTGCGTAAAAATTTGTACAATGCCTGCTTTAGTGGAATTTGTTCCAGATAAGCAGCCTTAACTCTCTTACCTAGAGTACTCATGAACCGTTCTACAATGCCATTAGCTTGTGGCCAGCAAGGAGTTATTTTTCTGTGTTTAAATCCAAGATATGCAGCAAATTGTTGAAACAGATGTCCATTAAATGGTGGCCCGTTGTCTGTCTTTACCACTCGGGGTATGCCATATGCTGAAAATATGCTGTCCAACGCAGGTAGTATAGTGGTAGCTGATGTGGATGTAATGAATGAAATATCAGGATATCTTGAATATTCATCTACAACAACAAGTAGGTATTGTCCATCGGGTAGAGGACCATAAATGTCCACAGCAATTTCATCCCAAACTGTTGAGGGTAAGGAAGACATATGGAGAGGTTCAGGTTTGGAAGAATTTGTTACTACTTGGCAAGTGGAACCGTGCTGTATAGTTTTTTCAACTATTTGATCCAAGTTTGGAAACCAAACTTTTTCTCTGAGAAGTTTCTTAGTGCCAACAATGCCACAATGTCCTTCATGGGCAATATTTACAGTAGTTTGGCGAAGGGCCTGAGGTACTACTAATTTGGTTCCTTTTAGAATGAGATGGTCCTTAGCAAGGGAAAGTTCATCTTTGACAGCTGCAAATGCCTTTAGTTCAGTGATGATTACTTCAGGATCAGGAAAGGTAGCTCTCTGGATTTCATGCCACCTGTTGGTTTCAATTATGTGTATTAATGCAAGAAGAGTTTTGTCCCGTTTGGTTGCCTCTATAAACATGTCCAATGTGAGTGCTTTTGGCACAGCGTGTGCAGCAACAAAGTTAATATATTCTTCTGCAATAGACTTTGTGGCCTCATCTGAAGTAGTGGGATGTCGTGAAATGTAATCAGCAGGATTGTTATATTTTCCTGGACGATGAATTATTTTGTAGTTATATCCTTGTAGTCGTAAACCCCACCTTTCGATTCGAGCAGGCATTTTTGCTCTTGGATTTCCAAATATGGTAATAAGAGCCAAATGATCAGTAACAATTGTAAATGGTGCTCCATATAAAAATAAGTGGAAGTGTTCACATCCCCAGACAACTGCTAGACTTTCTTTTTCTGGCTGAGAATATTTCTTTTCTGTAACTGTCAGACTTCTGCTTGCATAAGAAATAGCTTGTGGGTATGGGTTTTCTGGTTTATATTGGACAAGAATAGCTCCGAGTCCAACTGGACTGGCATCCACAATTAGTTCAGTTCTTAGCGCAGGATCAAAATAAGCCATGATAGTGGCAGAATTAAGTTCTGTTTTGATTGTCTCAAATGATTTTTGGCATGCTGATGACCATTGAAATGCACATCCTTGTTTGGTGAGGTCTCGCAAAGGTGCACTGATAGTGGAGAAGTCCTTGATGTACCTAGCGCAGTAACTGGCCATGCCAAGAAAAGAGCGAACTTCATTAACATCATTTGGGATTGTAGTTGATTTTATTGCCTGTACTTTTTTAGGATCAGGTTGCATCCCAGCAGCAGAAAATATGTGGCCATAGAATTCCAAGGTAGATTTGTTGAATTCACATTTGTCTTTGTTGAGTGTAAGTCCTTGGGATGATAAGCACTCAAATACTGCGTGTAGGGCAGAGTTGTGGTCATTCTGTGTTTTTCCAAAAACTAGTATGTCATCACTGTAATTGAGTGCATTAGGAATATGTTGAATAATGTTTCTTATTGCTTCCTGAAAAATCTCAGCAGCCGAGCAAACACCAAATGTTAGTCGTTTGTATCTTCGCAGACCAACATGTGTGGAAAAGGTAGTTATATATCTGGATTCTGGACTAAGTTCCAGTTGGTGATAACCCTTATTGAGATCCAGTTTAGAGAACACGGTGGCTCCATTTAGGAGATGAATAACATCACTGAGAGTTGGAGAGAGGTGTCTCTCTCTCTGTATAGCAGTGTTTGGAAGACGCATGTCTACACAAATTCTTATTTTGTTTGGATCTTTGGGTTTAGGTACAGCCACTATGGGAGAAACCCATGGAGTGGGGCCTGAAACAGTTTCAATGATGTCTTGTTCCTCTAAAGACTTTAGTTCGTCTTCAATTTGCTTCCTCAAGTGAAAAGGAATTCGTCTGTGTGGCTGTGAAATTGGACGAATGTCTTCATCAATGTGAAGGTGAATTTGAAAATTCTTTAGTTTACCAAGGCCCACAAAAAGATTGGAGTACTTGTCAACTAGTGCTTGTACATCAGAGACTGTTGGGTTAGCTACAGTGTGAACTATATTGATGAGTCCAAGAGTTAAAGCTGTGTGATAGCTGAGAAGGCAACCCCCAGAGCCTTGTAGTACAAAGAAAGTTGTAGTATAGGTTTTATCTTTGTAGTAAATATCTGAATCAAATTTACCTATTGTTGGCAAAGGAGTTTGAGAGCCATAAGGAAAAATTTTGGTTTGTACAGGTATCAAAGCAGGTTTAGTATTCAGTTGGCAATATGTACACATGTCTATAATGTTCACAGAGGCTCCTGTGTCAATAGTAAAAGCAACTGCAGTGTTAAGGAGAGATATTGTGATGATGGGGGAATGTACAGTTTGTGCAGTGGATGTAATAAACACATAGTCACTGCAAACAGTAGGTGACTCATCTCCAGAATTTGGCTGAATGTATTTGACTTGTGCTGAGCTCAGTGTATGTGATGTGCGTAGGGATGACTTAGGAGCAGATTTACATACAATTGCAAAATGATTCAGTTTTCCACAATTAGTACATTTACGTCCTAGAGCAGGACAGTCACCATTATGAGGGAAATGTTTGCCACATCTGTAGCACATCTTTGAGCAGTCAGTGCCTGTAGTTTTGCGTTTAGTGTGCACAAGATTGCACACCTGTGCATCAGTGCCCTCCTCTATGGCAGCAGCTTGAGTCTCAGAAATTTCCAGGGACCGTGCCATGTGTAGAAGATCCTGCAAGCAACAATCTGCTTGTAAAGCTTTGCGCCGTAGTTTAGATGATGTGCAGGATACAATGATTTGTGATGCGATTTCATCATCAACATCAGCGAAATTGCAGCTTTGTGCTAATTGTCTTAAACGGGTGACAAAGGAGTCCATGGTCTCCTGGGGTAGTTGTTTAGCAATTCTGAACTTGTATCTTTCATATCTGATGTTTTGCTTAGGATTAAAATATTCAGTTAGTGCTTTAGAGCATTTGGAGTAGTCAGTAGTGCTGTCTGTAGGTAAGGTGCAGTAAATGTCATAAACAGCAGAACCAGCATAATGAAGTAATAAAGCTTTCTTTCTTTTATCCTCTGTGATGGCCATGGCCTCCAGGAAATTGTCAAAACGGAGTAGCCATTTTTTCCAGTTCTGTGCAAGATTATTGGTATCAGACAAATCAAAGTTGGGGAAGGTGTGGAGTTGCTCAGCCATATTAACTTTACTTTTGAAGCAGCAGTTATAGAGTTAAACTGAACAGTGCAGAAAGTAGAATGAGAGCTGTGCAGTCTGCTGTAGATGGACAGTGACAGGCAAGTGAGTATAACTGGGTCCTGTATGTGGAGGACTGGTACAGGTAGTCACAATGGTAAGTATGCTGGTACTCACAGGGTTAAAGTCTTTAATCCTCGTCGCCAGTTGTTATGTCTCCCTTGTTATATTGTTCAAGAGCAAGAAAACACTTGGAATGTAGAGGGAACTTGATTTATTCACACAGAGCAACAGGTACATCACACTTTCTCATCCCATGCTATTCCCTAGCTTACTTCCTGGTACTGCCCCTTTTTCCCAGCTTTCCTCTATGCCTTAAAGAAACAGTATTAACTAAACATGTAGATGTTACACACACTGATCTGGCTCCATGCCATGCAGTAGCAAGCAGGGGCTGGACCAGCAGCCATGTCTGTGATTGGCTAAAAGGCAGCCAATCACAGATGCGGCTGCCGTCAATGCCGCGGGAGCAAAGGGCTGTAAACATGATGCTGACGGGTTTTTTTTTTTTTTTTATATCTGCAGTTAGGGGTGGGCTGGGTTGATTTACAATATATCAAATGGAATATATGATAGATGGTACGGCAGGCATGGGGGGATAGGAAATGGCTCCTATGTGCATGTCACACTACCTCCCATAGAGGAGGCAGAAACATTTTTGAAGGAAGACAGCTCCTACTCTTCACTTTCCTGGACTTTGGGCAAGCACTGCAGGAGAACCATAAGGAGCTGACATGTAAGGTAAGGATTTTTTACTACACAGTGGGGCCAGTAGTGGGTTAAATATTAGTTTTGGGGGGTGGACAGGACTTTAAATATCTGGTTAGTAATAATTAGTAGTTAGCAGTAATAAAGGGCAAACATATCAGTTGACCAGTTTTTGGTGGACATGCCCTTTAATGTTCTTATCAAATCTAAGTCTGAGATTCCAGGGATATACAGTATGTACTGTCTGTCTCACTACAGTAACCTTGTAAATGATAAAGGCGCCATACAATGAGAATATTGACTGGGAATGCTGACAGCCTATCCTCTCTCTACACATTGGGCTCCATAATAAAAGTAACCAGCAACCCATCTATGTAGAAGCTTCTCTACCCACAAGGCTCTTTCCAAGGATCTTTAAGGAGCCCAGTTACAAAAGCAGAACCGGACTTGAAATCCATATATCTACAGAATCTATTTAATAAGGTCCCCAACTGCCCAGAATAACTCCTAAAATTCCATCTCTCTAACTAGTAGAATGTTCATTTAGCTAAGATCCGAGCCCAACCTGGGGCCTTACTTGAAAGTTTGTATGCTACATATATAACCAAAAAAAAAATTTAACTAGTCTCAGGGGTTCAGTTATTAATTCCAAATACTCAAACCAAAATAAGAGCCTTTTCCAAAACCTACTGAAATCATTAGTTGGTTTATACACAGGGGAACCTAACAATGCCAGACACAGGGAAGTCCTTCAGTTGAGGGAAGTGGTGTTACTAAAAATCACTGCTTCAACTACAGTGGTTTGGTGGGGGAATGGCCTCATTGACTCCTGGGCTCCTCTTGCGGTTGCAAGGTTGTCTCCCCTAGTAGTTATGCCCCTGGTTGAGGGATAATCCCATGTTTGCTGGATTGTGTATATACGGACAGCCCTGTATTTGGGACACTGTTCCAACTTGAGATCTGGAGGCCTGATTCCAGAATGGACAGAACTTAGTTCAATCCATTAAGTGGGTGTCTCCATATCAAGAGAGGTATCAGGTCTGGTAAAGCTGTTTTTAGAATTTAGTTTGGATAAATTAACTAAACTTTTGCCAGCAGACCAACCACTAACTTTAAAGTGTAGATTTTCCTAGGGACTGTTAATAGTGATATATGGGCTGTGTTCCAGCTGAGTGCTGAAGATCCCCGGTCACCTCTGAGGACCCAGTACGGCTCCCATTGTCAGAACTCACGACATGAGACTCACGACCTGAGAAGTTCAGCCAATTTCATGGCTAAAAATAGAGGCCAAGAATAACTCGCTAATAAAGAATAAATGAGCATCAACTCAGGCTTCTGAACCTTTCTCAAGGTTATTTCCCAAAATATTAAATCATCCTTTGGTTACTGGTCAGACCTGCTAAGCTGAAGAGCTTGTAGAGGACGAAGCCATTGAAGCCATTAGACATTAAAGAAGAATTAAGGAGCCACTATTGTTTGGGCAGCTCTTAAGCTTTTTCTCTCACCTTGGCTGCCAGAAATAAGGCAGTGGAATCTGCTGTAAATGTCCCTGTATGTTCGTGGGGAGATTGTATGTACAGTAGGTTACAAATCCTCCCAAAGTAGAGCTGACTACCTCTAGATTTATTTATTGTATCACATTTTAAAAGTCCTAAGATTGGAATGTTACCATTGGTTGGGTGACTATAGTTTGTGGCCACTACTTACCCATCTGGAATCATGAGATGGAGGGTTGTTTTCACGATTAACCCTGTGTTTCCCATCTCTCGTCTTAATCAGGCGGTGAAAGATATCTATTACCATATAATCCATGCTCAGTGTAAGGATATAAAACAAACAGGCTCAGAACTTTCCCTTAATAATGTATTATATAAACACTCTATACACACCTTATACACTCTATATAATGTATGCACTCTATATAAACCCCATCTACATGCTTATGGAATAATGTGAGCACTCTTATAAAACCACTAGTACACTCTTTAGAGGGGATAATGTGCCTACACTCTATATACACCATATAGCGAATCTATATAATTTACACCTACTATAACCCCCTAACAGAACTCTGGACATCGTTATAGCAGGTGTATACACTCTATATACACCCTATACACTCTCCTTTCAGTCTTCTACTGATGATATACCACTCTATATAAAACCCTATACACCTATGGAGAGGGAAATGTACCACGCGATACATTCTTAGTAGTAAGCCCCCCAATAGTACAACTCTATTAATGTAATACACTGGGCGTGACGCACACCAGCATATTATCACTACAAACTAAGATATAAATGTAGGTGCCCTCTATATAAACCAGCTATAGACGACCTTTATATGCGACGTGGGAAGAGGACAGATTCAAGATCGATACAACCCTGAATACGACGAAATCGAAGCTCGAATGAGCGTGAGAGTGTATACAGCTCTATATCCTAAAAAACACGTCTCATACAACTCATATATATGTATTTGCACTCAATATTAAACCAGACTATCACTCTACTGAAAAGACTTAGGTAGACAAATCGATAAGTACATCCCCATACCCTCTAGTATAATGTATGCACTCTATAGAAACCCTTAACGCTATATACTGTATAAACCTCTAAGACACCCTATACCTCTATATAATGTTATGCATCTCGTATCCTATATCAACCCTATACACTGTATATAATATAGAACACTCTATAAAAACCATTACACTCTATATAATGTATACACTTGATAAACCCTAAATACACTCGAGTAGTAGTATAAACCCAGTATAATCTATCTCTATATAATTAGTATACATTAGTATAAGAATAAAACACGCTATACACTCTATATAATGTATACACTCTAATAACACCCTATAGCACTCTATATAATGTATACACTCTAGTATAACCTATATACCGCCTCATACACCTAATACAATCACTATATAAGTATACACTCTATATAAACCTGTACATTTAACACCTAAACCTATATAATGTATACACTCTATATACACCCTATACACTCTTATATTAACATCTTATATACACCCTATATAATGTATACACTCTATATACACTCTATATAATGTATACACTCTATATAAACCCTATACACTCTATATAATGTATACACTCTATATAAACCCTATACACTCTATATACACTCTATATAATGTATACACTCTATATAATGTATACACTCTATATAAACCCTATACACTCTATATACACTCTATATTATAATGTATACACTCATATATACACCCTATACACTCTATAATGTATACACTCTATATAAACCCTATACACTCTATGAATGATCATACACTCATATACACCCTATACACTCTATATAATGTATACACTCTATATTACACGCCTATACACTTATATAATCGTATAGAACTTCTTGATATCATACCATATCACTCTATATAATGGAAATAAACACTCTATATAATACACCTATAAACACTCTATAAGTACATTAAGTATTACCATCTATATACCCCTATAGACTCTATAATATCTAATGTATACACATCATATAATAATACACCTATATACCACTCTATATAATGATACATCTAATAACACCCTATACAATCTATATAGAAAAATGTATACACTCTATATAACACTAATACACTAAACTATATATGTATACACTCTATATACACTTATATATGTATTACACTCTATATAAACCCTATACAATCTATATAATGTATAGATCTATTACACTCTATATAGATACCTTATATTACACTCTATATAATGTATACACTCTCTATACAACCCTAGTACACTCTCTAGAATGAATACACTCTTATATACACTCATATAATGTATACACTCTATAAACACCGCTATTCACTCTATATAATGTATACATCTATATAAACCATTATATAATGTAGACACTCTATACACTATCCTTATATAATGTGACTATACACTCAATATTACGACTTATATAATGTAACTTCACCTATATAAACCCTATACCTCTATATAATGAATACACCTCTATATACAATTATATATGTAATACACTCTATATACACCCTATACACTCTATATATGTTACACTCTATATAACCTATACACTCTTATAATGTAACATCTAGAGTAAACTCCTATCCATCTCTCCCACCACGTATTATACACTGCACACGTATCGCCTCAGTAGTAGTATACCCTCGAGTCTTATATGAGCAGGGCATACGACTCTCTCTACAACCTCTAACAGCTATATTCGTATAGCGGTGGGAGCACTTACGCGCCTCTCTCTTTCCCACGTAGCCTATCTTCCGTCCCCATGATCGGCGGCGTAATCCCCGTCCCTCTTCTACCCCCCCACATACCCTCTGGCGGAGCCAACACAGCCTCTCCCTCCCTCTCACCCGCACTATGTCCTGCGCTGCAGGCACGCAGCCTCACGGCGCCGGTGTATTCTCGTCAACACCGGCGGCGTCGTCGACTGTGACGGTACGCAGTGCCGGCCGCGGCTCGCACAGGCACGCTCCAAGTTGCGCTGGGAGATACCCCCTCCGTCCAGCCGACCTCACGAATCGCAGAGTCCCGGGGTGTCTTATCTCCCCCCAGGCCATTCCGACCACTCTTCGCGGTATCCTGCCGCCCGAGAGAGACGGTCGTCACGGCGCGCTTGGATGAAGCGCCCCTCTTCTCGAGCGCACGAGCTGGCCCCAGCTCGCCCACGCCAGTATGTATATAGTGATCTCATACTACGTTGGAAGGTCTTTCCTTGCCGGAGACTCTCCACTTTACTCCTCCTAGCACACCCAGGCTCCCCGTGACCAACAGCCCGGGCGCTCTAGGCCTGCCTACCCCCGAGCGCCGCGCGCGCTCCCGCCACGCGCGTACCTCTCTCTCCTGGCCTGGCAGAGTACACACACGCGTGACGATAAGGGCATTACCCTGACGTGGGACCGTCGACTCCAGATTGTATCTGTCATGTTATCCAACTCGTATCGTAGTTAGTATGTACCCCCCACATCTCCCCTCTCCTAGACCAACCTGTACTACCCCGCCTACCGCGGCCGCGCACGTGCAACCGCCCAGTCTGTTTGTGGACACGGGCCCACAGGCTGCCACCCTATACCTCCAGAGTCCTGTTCCATTCCAAGTGTGACTCACCTCTGATGCCTCCTAGCACCGTCTAACACTGTTACCAACTCTATACAGCCAGGGTTCGTTTGGTGATAGGAGGTGTCTACACTCTATTACACCATGTTGCAAGGCATGTCACACCTAGTATATATATGAGCACTAATCACTCATCAAGAACTTTACGTATAATATCAGGTAAGAACAAGTTTGTGCGCACTCGTAGAACGTTTTATTTCTGTAAATCATCAATAAGAAAAAGACGACGTTTCGTAACATCCATTACCTTTCTCAAGCTATATAGAATGATGGCTTTGAGAAAAGGAATGGATGTTACCTGAAACGTCGCCCTTTTATCTTTTATATGATGCTTTACAGAAAATAAAAACGTTCTACGAGTGATGCACAAAAACGGGTTCTCTTTTAGATATATATATAATATATATTATATATATATATATATAGTATATCTCCTATATAATAATCAAGCCTAAACCTGCGTCCGTGCCATCTGTGTGTTTTGTTTTTGTGTTCTGCAGCATGCAGAAGATGGAAGAAGAGCGTGAAAACGGCGAGTGTCTGGGTGTCGGTGCGATTGGGAGAGGACTCTCTTTGACACGCGATATTACAATCTAGATAACGTATACACTCTATATACAACCTATACACTCATATAATGAAACACTCTAAACACTCTATAATGATACACTCTATATACACCCTATACACTCTATATAATGAATACACTCTATATACACTCTATGTAATGTATACACTCTATATACACCCTATACACTCTATATAATGTATACACTCTATATAAACCCTATACACTCTATATAATGTATACACTCTATATAAACCCTATACACTCTATATAATGTAAAACTTATATACACTCTATATAATGTATACACTCTATATAATGTATACACTCTATATAACACTCTATATAATGTATACACTCTATATACAACCTATACACTTATATAATGAATACACTCTATATACACTCTATATAATGTATACACTCTATATAAACCCCCTATACACTCTATATAATGAATACACTCTATATACACTCTATATAATGTATACACTCTATATACACCCTATACACTCATATATAATGTATACACTCTATATATATAAACACCTATACACTCTATATCATGATACACTCTATATAAACCCTATTACACTCTATATAATGCTATTACACTCTATTACACTTATATAATGTATACACTCTTATATACATCCTATATATAATGTATACACTCTATGATACAACCTATACACTCTATATAATGAATACACTTTATATTACACGCATAATGTATACACTCTATACACACCTTATACACTCTATATAATGTATGCACTCTATATAAACCCTATACACTCTATATAATGTATGCACTCTATATACACCCTATACACTCTATATAATGTATACACTCATTAACCTATAATGTACCTCTATATAATGTATACACTCTTATCACTCTATATAATGTATACCCCTCTATATACAACCTATACACTCTATATAATGATACACCTCTTACCTCTAATATGTATACACTCTATATCAACCCTATACACTCTATATAATGATACACTCTATATACACTCTATATAATGTATACACTCTATATACACCCTATACACTCTATATAATGTATACACTCTATATAAACCCTATACACTCTATATAATGTATACACTCTAATATACCCTATACCCTCTATATAATGTATACACTCTATATACACTCTATATAATGTATACACTCTATATACACTCTATATAATGTATCACTCTATATACAACCTATACACTCTATATAATGAAATACACTTTATATACACTATATAATGTATACACTCTATATACACCCTATACACTCTATATAATGAATACACTCTATATACACTCTATATAATGTATACCCTATATACACCCTATACACTCTATATAATGTATACACTCTATATAAACCTTACACTCTATAAATGAATACACTACTATATACCTCTATAAATGTATCACTCTATATACACCCTATAACCTCTATATAAGTATCCACTCTATATACACTCTATATAAGATCCACTCTATATACACCTATACACTCTATATAATGTATACACTCTATATACACCCTATACACTCTATATAATGTATACCACTCTATATACACCCTATACACTCTATATAATGTATACACTCTATATACAACCTATACACTCTATATAATGAATACACTCTATATATACCCTATACACTCTATATAATGAATACACTCTATATACATCTTATACACTCTATATAATGTATACACTCTATATACAATCTATATATTGTATACACTCTATATACACCCTATACACTCTATATACACTATAAACTTAAGGATCTCCAACCTTTGGCTTTTCAGATGTTTGAATATTCCCAGCATTCTGGTTGTAGTTTATCGAACCCTGGAGCTTTATTTTATTGACGCCAGTACAGTAATAATAAAAATGTTTATATAATACATTATTAAAGGGAAAGACGTGAGCCTGTTTGTTTTATATCCTTACACTGAGCATGGTTTATATGGTAATAGATATCTTTCACCGCCTGAATATTAAGACGAGAGATGGGAAACACAGGGTTAATCTTGAAAACAACCTTAAGCAGCTTAGTGAAAGTGATCAGGACAGTCAGTGTGAATTTCCATGTGTGTGATTATAACTAATTCACATTACTGGTTTCAGTTCACTGCCCCCCTACACAAACACACACGCACACACACACTGTATCCATTGCCCTTTCATCCATTCCCCTCTCCCTCATCAGATCTGCCGGCAGCCAATCACAGGAGACCTCGAGCATCTATCCATATAAGGCTATGAATGGGAGAAGGGAGAGCCATTGTATTATTACACCGACAGCTGATGTCAGGGCTCTTTAAAGAAACCTTATTATCATGCTGGGCAGACTCCTAGATCCCATGTGTTGCTATTTCAAGAAGGATCAATGTATTTAGAGGACCCAGGGGGAGTTAGAATTAAACCCCGTTGGTGACTGGGGGGGCAATTAATGGCGCCTACTTCTCTGTGGATAGACTATGGTCCTTTGATCCGGTTTCCTCCATTAATAAATGAGGGATTTTCCTCTAATTATTAAACTTTATTTTTACTGTTTAATTTTAATTTACTACAGGGTCTCAGTCTCGTCAGATCAGTCAGTTTCAAGGTCTTTTACATTCACTCACGGATTATAAATTAGCCTAATGTATGAATGGTGTTGGGATGGGAGGGGATGATGGGATTTGTAGTTTTATAAATTATCCCAGCAGGATTAATTGGCTGAGGTCTTGTGAAGGGTTAATTACCATTTTGTTCGGCTTTCAGGGAATGACGGTTGTATTTCCATGCAGTTGCCAAATACCGGCACGGTGTGGTGGGCAAAAACGTTCAGTAAAAAGGCAAACAAACTACCAATGCTACCGTTATGGTCGTTCCCAACATGTATGGGCTCACAACCTATCGCCATACTGCATTTGACTTGGTGGTGATTGATGGGGATCTACCGAAGGACAGGTCATTATGATACATTGGTCTGATCTGGTGGATTGGATGTATTGTTAGGCTGGGGACACGCGGGAAATGATTTGTCCCGACCGAACGTTCACTACTAGTTCGCGTGACCGATCCCATAGGGAACTGCATAATCGCCAACGAGCTCGGTCGCCGCCACCCGCAAACACGGTAAGATATTTTTGGCCAACCGACCAATACACAGCACTATCAGTAGGTCGGCCGAAAATATCTCAGCGTGTGCACCCAGCCCTAAAGCATGCCATACACAGACATATCTGATATGATCGGGATTGGGCCAATAAAATATTTTTTTTTCTGATAAGGCTGAAAATTGCCCAACAGATCACCTTGGTATATGATCACATTGGTATCTGATCACATTGGTATCTGATCACCTTGGTATCTGATCACATTGGTATCTGATCACATTGGTATCTGATCACCTTGGTATCTGATCACCTTGGTATCTGATCACCTTGGTATCTGATCACATTGGTATCTGATCACCTTGGTATATGATCACCTTGGTATCTGATCACCTTGGTATCTGATCACCTTGGTATCTGATCTCATTGGTATCTGATCACCTTGGTATCTGATCACCTTGGTATCTGATCACATTGGTATCTGATCACCTTGGTTATCTGATCACCTTGGTATCTGATCACATTGGTATCTGATCACATTGTACTGATCACCTTGGTATCAGAGACAGGGGGGGGGGCTGATCACATGGTACTATGGTCACATTGGTATCTGATCACCTTGGGTATCTGATCACATTTGTATCTTGATCACCTTGGTATCTAATCACCTTGGTTATCTGATCACCTTGGTATCTTGATCACATTGGTATCTGATCACCTTGGTATCTGATCACATTGGTATATGGTACTGATCACCTTGGTATATATTGGATCATCACCTTTGGTATCTGATCACCTTGGTTATCTGATCACATTGGTATCTGATCAACCTTGGTATCTGGATCTCATTGGTATCTGATCACCTGGTATGCTTTTCACACTTGGTATCTGATCACATTGGTATCTGATCACCTTGGTTATCTGATCACCTTGGCATATGATCACATTGGTATATGATCACATTGGTATCTGATCACATTGGTATCTGATCACATTGGTATCTGATCACCTTGGTTATCTGATCACTTGGTATATATCACATTGGAATCTGATCACATGGTATCTGATCACATGGTATCTGATCACCTTGGTTATCTGATCACCTTGGTATCTGATCACATTGGTATCTGATCACATTGGTATCTGATCACCTTGGTTATCTGATCACCTTGGTATCTGATCACATTGGTATCTGATCACATTGGTATCTGATCACCTTGGTATCTGATCACATTGGTATCTGATCACATTGGTATCTGATCACCTTGGTTATCTGATCACCTTGGTATCTGATCACATTGGTATCTGATCACATTGGTATCTGATCACCTTGGTTATCTGATCACCTTGGTATCTGATCACATTGGTATCTGATCACATTGGTATCTGTAGGCACACATGCTGTGGGGACCGCACACACTGACCGGACCGATCCTCATACGCAGTATAGGGATCTGTTGGCTGTGCGGCCATAAACAGTACAATTGAATTGGAGCCAATATCGGGCGACTGAAATTTTCTGGCATTCCTGACCGACCATAATGCTAACTATGGTCATTCTCCAATGGGATTTCCCCATTATCGTTAGAGTGTATGGCCACCTTTACAGAGCATCGATCAGTATATAAATGGGTTGGATGAAATAAACGGGTACTAAATCGTTACATGTGTGTGTGGGAAAAACACTGCTAGTCACAATTTTTGGAAACTAAACCGCATGTTTAACCGGATACATGTGGTTAAGTATATGGTTAATACTTGTGGTCAGTACTTTACAGTAATGTTATTCCATTAAAAGGTAAACTGTAATTACCTACATCAGCCCTTTATAAACACATTTCAACCGACCAATAAGGTCCTTCAAATAGTGACTATAAAGGGGCAATTCTGGTATAAGAACAAAGAACAATTCTAGTGCGTCTGATAAGTGAAATATTGTACCAATGTTCTTAGGCCACACACGGTCTGATGATATTATACAATTAGTATTGTTGCATGTATGGCCCTTTAAGATGCTCCTTTAACATACTATACAATCGAGGCTTTTGACCGGTCAGCCAGGAGGAAGGACTGTCTGTCGTGGCAAAAGTTAGGCGCGACCGGTCGTGAGGACTGCACAATCAGATGGTTCGTTCGGCCGATTTGGCTGCCATGCAATAATTCGGGATGAATTATTGTATCGTGTATACCAGCCTTTATACAGATAATAAATGAGACTTCAGGTTCTTTAACACTGTTTGGAAATGATTGCAGATGGCAGGCTAACAGTCACATACACACAACTACACACAGTATACATTATTTCATTCAAAACAGAACAAATCAGCAATCAGACTCCTATTATTTCCCCTTTATAAGCTTGTGCCCCGTTGGATAGAATTTCCAGCAAAGGGGTTTCATCTTCTTTGAAATGCTGCTAGTCTGTAGGCGTGACGGATTTCCATAATTAGGGGCTTCCTGAATTACCATGCCAGTAAGGAGTAGGTGGTGCGTAGGATCTAAATAAAGCCTTGTGCGATACTGCCAGCCCATGCCTACCAGATGTCCAGGGTTATTGAGAAATTCCGTGCTTGGCCAGATACTCCTTTTTGACCGTCATTCCAATTGTATGCTAACGTTTTACCATAAACAAAGGGGAAGTTAACTTCTTCCTGAAAATGATTTCAATTCTATTCACTTTTAAAAGAAGGTGGTGAATAGTGAGACAACAACAGATATTACCAGATATTCCCGTCTAGTCTGATCGGACAGTTTGGGTTTATTTACAGTATATCCTGTCATTTGGTTTTCTAATACAATTAGATTTGACGTTGATTTATAGATATTTATTTAGAAATTTGTGGGACCAATCGGGGTTCATTATTTTAAATAAATTATAAGAAGATCACAGAGGGCTAAACAAGGCCAGTTCCCAACTATCTATTCGAGTGTTCACAGTCAGATCTGTAACGCGTGCAATGGTACGCCGAGGTCTATAAAGGGCTCACCATTGACGTATGTATAGATTTGTCATTTCTTTACAATGACATCTGTCTGACGTCTCTACTAAAGCTGAAGCCTTCCTGTACATTAATAGTTCTGTACTGCTCGTGTCCTTAAACGTTGCCATTGATTTTTGAAGTGATATGGTAGCTTCTATTGGTATGCAGAGAAGTCCACTTTAATTCTGATATCATACTCTATTGTGTAGAGGATAAACTCGATTAAAGGATAGGTTCCTTTATAAAAGGGAACCTATCCGGTTTTTAATTAATTGACGCAGTGGCGTAACTAGGAGTCACTGGGCCCCCCCTGCAAAACTATGATGGGGCCCCTATCCGTGCTTTATCCACAGTGGTTTTCTGGGAGGAGGCTATATCTGTCATAGGATAAATAAGATGGGGCCCTTGGCTCCTGGGCCCCCCTGCTCCCCTGTTAGTTACGCCCCTGAATTGACAAATGGGAGGTAAAGGAGCGAATTAAAGGAATTGTGCACTGCAAAAGTGAATTATTCCTTTAATGCATTGATTGAGGACCAGGAGGTTAAAGGTCAAGTCCAGCCCTAAAATGAAAACTTACATACAGGTAAATCACTCCCCAAAACCCTAAACGGTAATAGTTTGAAATGTGAAATATATAAGTCTAACCTGAAATCCTGCACAATGTCCTGTTGCCCCTGTTTCTGCTTCCTGGTTCTTCCAGTTAGTAACTGTCTGTTATGGATTTGACAGGTGACATCACAGCCAATGACTGAATGTTAATCCCCTATCTGCCTCTTCTGAGCATGCCCAGGCTCAGTACAGGCTTCTAAATTGCTCAGTTTCCATGACACATCCAGAAGCATAGCAGGCATACAGTAATGAATTCATAGCACAAACTATGATATATCAACATATTTTAAAGAGGCCATTCTTTCTAAAAGATGTTCTTATGAGGGTGGAGTTGTCCTTTAAGGAGCTATGTCTTACCTCCCATTCTTCAATCAATTTCTGTGGAGCCAGGAATGAAGATAGAAGAAACTTACCTTTCGCACGATCCAGAGCAGCCACACTGACAGGTCCCGACCACTTCCTGGTTCTGTTTCACTATAGTGCGCATGCACGATGATGCACGCTACAGTTAAACATAACCAGGAAGCGGTCGGGAATTTCAGTGCTGTTGCGGTGGATCGTGCTAAAGGTAAGTTTGTTCTACCACTCCACAGAAATTGATTGAAGAACAGAAGGTAAGACATAGCTCCTTAATCTCCGGGTCTTCAATCAATACATTAAAGGAATAGTTCACTTTTGCAGTGAACTATTCCTTTAACCGAACAGGAGCTGCCTGAAAATGAATAGAGGAATTGAATTGAAGAACAGGAGGAAAGACATAGCTTCATTACCTCCTGTTCCTTAATTAAAGGAATAGTTCATTTTAACTGCCGTATTCCTTTAATAAATTATGTACTGAATATTTTCCCCATACGTATGATAGCTGCACTTTCCCCTGCCCATTAATCTAATATATAAACGAGGTGGGTTTCAATGAAAAATGTTGAATGTTTATCATTTATATATTATATAAAATGGTTATTTAAAACAAGAGACGACATTAGTATAGTATAGTATAGTACAGTATAGTATTTGAGGTTGAATAAAGACATAGTCCAACAAAGTCCAACCCATCTAGCAATATCCTCATTTCCTGCCTAACTCTTCTATCCAGAGGAAGGCAAAAAAAACCCACCAAATTTATGAAGGGGGGAAAATTCCTTCCTGACTCCAAGTGGCAATCGGAAATTTCCCGGGATCAACTCTACTTTATGTATCAATACCAGTAACTTGCAACATTCCATGTTTGTAGAAACTCATCCAGCTTTTTTATTAAACTGACCAATGAACCTGCCATAACAACTTCCACTGGAAGACAGTTCCATAGCTTTACCGTCCTCACAGTGAAAAACCCTTTCCAAACTTGAAGCCTAAACCTAAACCTTTTTTCTTAAGGGATGTCCTCGTGTCCTTTGACATGTTCTATTGGTGAACAATGCCCCAGAAAGTTTATTGTATGGCCGTTAATGTATTTATACACAGTAATCATATTACAGACAAGAGAAGGGTGGGATCCTGCACACCTAAACATAAAATAAATAAACAGTTATTCCGTGCTGGGTGCTCTAAGCTCTGTAGCCAACAGACAGTATTATAAGGAGTAAGACCTGCTAGGCACACCAGTCTTAATAGTGGAAAGTGTCCTTTTTAATAGTGACGTTTCGGAACCTATGCGGTTCCTTCCTCAGACCAAACAAAACAGTAATCATATTACCACGCAAGCGCCTTTTTTCCAGCGTACATAATTGTAACTTATTCAGTCTCTCTTCATATTCAAGCTACCCCAATCCCCTTATTAATTTAGTTGCCCTTCTCTGAACCCTTTCCATTTCAAAGATGTCCTTTTTGTATACAGGATTCCAAAATTGCACTGCATATTCCAAATGAGGCCTTACCAATGCTTTGTAAAGAGAGAGAATAACATTTTCCTCCCTTGAATCCATACCTCTCTTTATACAAGACAATACCATGCTAGCTCTAGCTGTTGCTGCCTGGCACTGCTTGCTACCTTTAAGTTTGTTATCCACCAAAACTCCAAGATCCCTTTCCAACAGGGATTCACTTAACACAGAGCCATTTATAGTATAAGCAGCACAAGGATTTTTAAGTCCAAAATGCATCACCTTACATTTATCAACATTGAATCTCATCTGCCACTTAGCAGCCCAATGTGACAATCTATCTAGATCCCCCTGCAATGATTGCACATCCTCTGAAGTTTTTAATGGTCGACAAAGTTTTGTGTCGTTAGCAAACACAGAAACCTTGCTGACAATACCCACTTCCAAATCATTAATAAATAGATTAAATAGAAGTGGCCCCAACACAGAACGCTGTGGCACCCCACTTAGCAATTTAGTCCATAATGATGAAGCCCCATTAACAACTACTCTCTGCATTATATTCATTAACCAATTTTCTATCCATGTAAAAATGTGACTCCCCAGACCAACAGACCTCAGCTTATACATTAGTCACCTATGGGGGACTGTATCAAAAGCCTTAGCAATATCCAAGTAAACTACATCTACTGCTATGCCACAGTCTAAATTTCTACTTACTTCCACATAAAAGCCAAGCAAGTTAGTTTGACAAGATATATTCCTCCTAAATCCATGCTGGCTACTACTTATACTTTATTTAGTTATTTTTCTACCATAGCCTCAGTTAACCAAAGTGCACTTAAATCTTTTATACCATTATTGCTACTATACTCTATGATATCTGTACTTGGATCTTCTATAGTGTATACAGAGAGGGGAAAAAAGTATTCAAGACATTTGCTTTATCGCCATCCTCCGTAACTAACTTATCCCCATTAATTAATGGTGCCACATTCTCAGTCTTCATCTTCTTACTATTAATATACTTAAAAAAATTTTAGGCTTAGTGATGCTTTGTTCAGCTATCCTAACTTCATTATTAATTTTAGCTAGTTTGATTGCTTTCTTACACTCCTTGTTACAGTTTTTGTAATCCCTAAAGGCCTTTCCGTTCCCTCTGCCTTAAAGGTTTTAAATGCCTTTCTTCCTTTCCATTTGCCTCTTTACACCTGAATTCAGCCACATGGGTGCGGATTTCTTTTTTTTACATTTATTTCCCAAGGGAATAAATTTAGATGTGAAGTGGCTTAAAATTCCCTTGAACACAGTCCACTTCTGTTCAGTACCTTTACCTGATAATACATTATCCTAGTTGACATTCTGAAGAGCTGGTTTTAACCTGGAAAAATTTGCCTTCCCGAAATTAAAAGTCTTTGTTAACCCAGCGCACTTTTCCTTTCGATAACAAAGTCCAAACGCCACTATTTCATGGTCACTATTCCCTAAGCCTCCAGTTACCTTTATATCTATAATGTGCTCCACGATGTTAGATATTACCAGATCCAACAGAGCTCCTTTTCTAGTAGGAACCTCAACCACTATACCAATCAATGCCAGGGTAATTAAAGTCCCCCATAATGAGCACACTCCCCAAACTTGCAGCCCTTGCCAACTGCATATGAAGTTGACTCACTTCCTCTCTGCTAGCATTTGGCAGCTATAGCAGACATCAACAATGACATTACCCCCTTTCCTGTTACCTAATTTCACCCATATTGCCTCCACTTTAACATCCATATCGCCAGTTATCTCTTCTTTTAAATTTCGCTTCAATTCTTTTTTAACATAAACACATACTCCTCCCCCTTTCCTTTTTTTTCTGTCCTGCCTAAACAAGGCATATCCTTCTAAATTTACAGCCCAGTCGTGAGAACTGTTCAACCACGTTTCTGCTATACCTATTACATCATACTTTTCATTCAATGCCATAATTTCCAATTCACCTATTTTGTCAGCCAGGCTTCTCACATTAGCAAACATACATTTTAGATTATGATCCTGTAATTTATTCATACACTTTAATACACATGCCTCCCTACCCCCTATGCTAGCCCCACCCCCCTATCTAGCCCCACTGGCCTATCTACACCCTGCTTTCCTCCTGGACAATCTATCCCAGTGAGACTGCTAATACCCTCCCCACCCAAACCTAGTTTAAAATCTCCTCCAACCCTCTAGCCATTGATGACAGAGGAAGAGAAAGATCTGTAATATTAGCCATACATTATGTGATGTACCTCCTAATGCTTCTCTGATAAACCATCAACCGCCTGGGCCGATCTGGGAGAGAGCAGGTACATCACGGCCCTACCAGTAATAGATCACATTTCAAACCAACCCAATATCTATGTGCTGTGTATGGCCAGTTTAAATCAGTTAGATAAAGGAACATCATTAATCTGTTCTGCCTTTTACAGAATTCCCATCTGGCGTGAATAGTACAATTACTGAGCTCCGTTTCCCAGAGACTCTGTGATCCATGAGAAATATTGAGCGTGCAATTTATTGCCGTCTCTGTTATCCACATTGGTACCGTTTCCTTCAAGCTACCGTATGACTAAAATAATACATATTTAGCCATAGATTCTCTCATGTATGATCTCGTATAAATTGATAAATGTATGGTATTGATTGTTGAATCAGGCTAATGGCACGATAAGGTCAAACAAGGACAAACACAAGCGATTGGTCACTGAACCTGCTGTACTTTCTAATAAATATTTTTCATAATAAAGTCTTAAAGTGCCAACACTGCAATTTAAAAAAATGTTTCAATATATTGTAGGGCACCATTGCCCACCCACAACCGGTAACATAGTAACATAGTAACATAGTAATTAAGGTTGAATAAAGACATTCGTCCATCAAGTCCAACCTATTCCCTTTTTTTTTTTTTTTTTTTTTTTTTAACCCTACCTAACAGTTGATCCAGAGGAAGGCAAAAAACCCCAGCTAAAAAAAAGGGGGGGAAAATTCCTTCCTGACTCCAAACGGCAATCGGAAAGTATCCCTGGATACTGGATCGGTAAGTTAGATGTAGCACAAACTTACAGTCCTTCACTCACTGTCTCTGCCCGGCCCTCTCTTTGCTGGAAGCTGCAAACAGGGGCCGGACTGGCAGCCATGTCTGTGATTGGCTGAAAGGCAGCCAATAACAGACGCGGCTGCTGACAATGCAGAGCGCTAAGGGAAAGAAACAAAGTTTTACTTAGCGGTTGGGGGTGGGCAGGCATTTATATTTAGGGGGTGAGGCAGGCAGGGAGGGATCCAGAGGGGAGGGGGAGTAAATGGTTCCCCTGTGTCACAGTCACTCCCAGAGGACAGGGAGAAGGCAGAATCCTTTTCTCGCCCAGGAGGTGATAGGACCCGCTGTTAAAAAACTGGAACCAAACTGGAAACTCAGTTACGGCCTCTTAAGTATAAGTTCTGTACTGCACCAAACAGGGATTTCCTCCCAATTTGTTTTCTCTCTTGGGGCCATATTTAAAGGGCATGTCCACCCCCAAAACTATAATCCCCCCAACTACTGGCCCCAACATGTAGTGTAGTTTAATCCTTACCTCACATCCCAGCTCCATAGGGTTCTCCTGTAGAACCCCCCCCCCCCCCCCCCCAAAGTCTCAAAACTAACCACCAGGAGGATAGCAGGTCTCTGCCTGCTATCTAGCCTCCGGTAGATATTGCTATGCGCACTGCAGCCCTTCTCCCCCCTCCCTCCCCCTCCCTCTCCCTCCCTCTCCCTCCCGTTTTACTATCCCTCCCCCTAGCGTTAAACCCTTAATATGCTGCTCCCCCATGTCCCCCAGCCCCAACCGCATGGTTTTTTTTTTCAAAAAGCTCCCCAAACTCTTACTTACCTCTCCGCTTTCCTCCGCTGCACTGAATGACCGGCATCCGCGTCCGTGATTGGCTGCCGCTCAGCCAATCACAGAAGCGACTGCCGGTCCCGCCCCTCTGTTGCATTCTCGCAAGCAGAGGGCCGGCAGTGCGGCGGAGGATCGAGGGGAGGTAAGTAAGAGTTTGGGGAGCTTTTTGAAAAGAAGAAAAATGCAGTTGGGTGGGGGACATGGGGAGCAGAATATTAAAAACCTATTTTAGGGGTGGACATACCCTTAAAAACTCACGGTATTGCAAGTTTGTGACCCTGCAGGTTTTCGTTACTGTTTGACCGCGGTTGAAAAATTTACGATCCCTATCGTAGATTTATGATAGTGCGCTCCTAGCAAGGCAATCTACAAACTCCCAACGAACACTGCTTCCTCCCGTCTTAAACCATTCTCTGCTCCATCCTTTGGAACTCTCTCTCACTTCGCCAGGTGACATCCATAAATAATTTTTTAAATCTAAACGTTTAACCTACCTTTCTGAAAACCGTCACTATTAATGATTGTTTAAAGTTATGTAACGTTCATTTATCTGTATAATGGCACTTATCCCCATATGTATACTCTGTATTTTATAATGTACAGCACTGCGTTCCCAAGTGGCGCTTTATAAATAAAATTATACATACATACAATTGCATGATGGGAAATTTGCTCTCCCAGTGCTTCCTCGTAGTGATTACTGAGCATGCTTGTCCTTACAGATAGTCAGATTAATTAGCGCGGTAGATACTGAGCCAACCTGTATTAAAGGAAACTCACACACCTCAGTGTAAATGCTACTGAAATTCATTTATTGATATTTTTTCCTTTTACGTTCCCTTTAATTTTTACCTCGGTTATCTTTACTTTAATACAATAAAATTATCTCTATCCCACAATAGAGTTTTTCTCTTTTCAAGGGTCCATTAAAGAAAAGTTGTACTGGTAATTTGATCCATTTAATTGCTTTAACCATAAACCGTACCATATTAGTACCATAGTTCATCTTTGTGGTAATCCATTATCAGACACACAGAAAACTGCACACTATAGGGGGCGCTATTTGCTTTGTGGTATAAACTGATGATAGTGACCTCATGCTGGGAAACGAGATTCTAACCTTTAATTTCAGGGTTGGATTCTTCATATTATTAAAGGAGATTTTTCCAAAGAAATAAAGAGATCGGTTTTAACAGCCCTGATAGGCTCAGACTCTTCTCTGCCTCCTAATTAGCTGCTCACTTTACAGGAACCTGATGAGCTACGATGCCAGGTTGGACATATATACAGTACAAACACACACACACACATACATACATATACCACACACACTGCCACACTACATTTTCATTCATTGCTTATATTGACTGTACTGGTTTCAGTCCCTAGTAATGGATTTAAACTGAATTTATCTATTTAGGGTAGAAAGTATTTTGATGAAACAGTTTAGAGATCCTGACGCTAGGAAGTCTGTTACTATGATATGAAATAGCCCCTTCCCATTCATAGTCCGATCCCCATATTGTAATGTGAAAGGAAAATCCAAACACAGATAATTCAATTTTAGATTTTTATTTTTTTTATATCCCTAACCTAGCACCCCAATCCCCTCCACCCCCCTGAATTTTACCCCTTTCACAAAGTTGGTCCAGAGGAAGGCGAAAACCCCATTAGGGGGAAAAATTCCTTCCTGACTCCATGTGGCAGTCGGATAAATCCCTGGATCAACTTGGAACATTATAATTTAGCTTTAAAGAGGAATGAAAGATAAAATATACTACACTCCCTTTGGATACACCCAGGGTAAATACACCAGGTCCTCACCCCTGGCAGTACAGCAGGTAGATTGGATACTTACCCTTAACTGCAGGTGCCACTTGTCTCTGGTCCTGCCCCCTTCCCAGGGAATGTTCCATCTAAGGGTGGACGTCTTTATGACAAAACATGTCCACTCATTAGTAGACCCATTCACCTAGGGAAAGGGGCAGGATCAGACTGGACCAGAACAGAGAGGCACCTGCAGGTAAGGGGTAAGTATCCAATTCAACAGCTGTATTGCCAGGAATGAGAACCTCATGTATCAGGCCACTTACCCTGGGTACAGCCAGGGAGGGGTTAGATTTAGTCTTTCCTTCCTCTTTAAATAACCCAAACCCTAAGGCTGGGTACACACCAGCAGATATTTTTGGCCGACCAACCGACCAATTCACGGCACTTTCGGTTGATTGGTGAAGAATATCTGCTGGTGTGGGGCGGCCGGCCACAACTGGCCTCGATCGTTCGAAAGAACGATTGGACATGTCAGTAAATTCCGATCTTTTGCACTTTCGGCCGTGGCCGAATTTGCCGCGACCAACGGACATTTGTCCCGGCCGAGCGCTCCCTGGGTTAGTGTGTACCCAGCCTAACAACCCAATACCCAAATTCTACCCAATCCAAGTTGATCCAGAGGAAGGCAAAAAAACCCCAATTAAAGCCATTTAAAGCTAAGTCAATTTGCTCAAAAACGGGGAAAAATCCTTCCTTACTCCATGTGGCAGTCGGGATAATTAATCCCTGGACCAACTTGGAATATTAAATCCTGAATTAAAATGTAAAACCCTTAAATATGAATACTTCCCTATTCTTTAACCCTTCAGCCCTATAGTCCTCAGATAATACTCCCTCGTGTGGGGGTCATGGGCCACACTGTAGGGTTAAAACTTCTGGCAATTTTTATTCCATGGAGGTCTATCATCCATGGTGCCAACTGCAAAAAAGAGAGAATTGTTAATGATCCGAAGTGAGACTGGATATGGTCACATGGGGGAGGGGACAGAGCAGGGAATTATGGGATTGGGGTCTCTATGGTCTGATTTTTATATCTAGAAGGAGAATCCAACCATAGAGTTTAGGAAGTGCAGGGTGATAGATGGGATTGTACAAATGTTATCAAAGGGGAAAAGGGGAGGAAAGATAATTAACCCTTACCTGCTTTGCGGCGACTCTTCCCTATTATCATCCAATCAGGCCTCTCCTTTAAAGAGAAAGGAGACAATGGCAGTTAGTAGAATATTGTTATTACACTGGGATATTTAAATCAGTAAGGGCCAAAGCAAAGATTTTTATTATTCAAATAACATTTAAAGGGCATGTTCCCCCCACTGAAAAATCCTACATAATAGTACATAGGCTAATTCCATCCTGTGATTGTTCTAGCTGTGTGTGTGTAAAGCTCTGTAATTCCATTTGTGGGGGAGACCTCATCCCCCCATGTTCCTCCCTCCCACCTCATCCCTCCATGCTCCTCCCTCCTACCTGCTTCTCAATGCTCCCCCCTTCCACCTGCTCCCCTATGTTCCCCTCTCCCACCGGCTCCCCCATGCTCCTCCCGCCCACCTGCTCCCCCCATGCTCCTCCCTCCCACCTCATCCCTCCATGCTCCTCCCTCCTATCTGCTCCCCATGCTCCTCCCTCCTACCTGCTCCCCCCATGCTCCTCCCTCCTACCTAAGTTACAGCTGCTCAATAAACTACTTACCTCCACCTTCCGTGCATTAAATTCCTTCTCAAGGCATTTAGTATAATAATCCCTCACGTGGGGATCATGGGCCAGGCTATAGGGCTTTGGTTTGTTGGTATAATCATTCCATGGAGGTCTATCATCCATAGCTACAAAAAAAAGAGAATTGTTAATGATCCAGAGTGAGACTGGATATGGTCACATGGGGGAGGGGACAGAGCAGGGAATTATGGGATTGGGTCTGTTTTTATATCTAGAAGGAGAATCCAACCATAGAGTGCAGGCTGATAGATGGGATGTACCAATGTTATCGGGGGGGGGGGGGGGGGGGGGGTATGGGAGGGTTTCTATGGTCTGTTTTATACCCAGAAGGACAATCCAATCATAGAGTGCAGGCTGATAGATGGGATGTACCCATGTTATCTCGGGGGGGGGGGGGTATGGGATTGGGTTTCTATGGTCTGTTTTATACCCAGAAGGACAATCCAATCATAGAGTGCAGGCTGATAGATGGGATGTACCAATGTTATCAGAGGGGGGGGGGGGGTATGGGATTGGGTCTCTATGGTCTGTTTTTATACCCAGAAGGACAATCCAATCCAACCATAGAGTGCAGGCTGATAGATGGGATGTACCAATGTTACCAGGGGAGAGACATTTAACCCTTACCTGCTTTAATACAGCTGGAATCATTCCTCTTGGTCCATCCTGATCTCACTGGTCGCTTCTTTAATGATAAGAGGGGAAAGAAAGGACACAATAAGGTTAGCAGAATATTGTCATTAAATTGGGAGATTCCATTACATTTATTGGCCAAGTTCAGTTATGGCCAAGGGAGAAATTCTACTTACAATGGAAGTTGGGGTCTTGGGGTCTTGGAATCCCCTTTTTTGTAACTTAATAAAATTATTCAGAGACAACATTGCTGTGTTTCCTGTTCACCTCTCAAAACAGAATGATCTGTGATTCAGCAGCAGCCTCTTAATTAGTCCCTGTGACATCACTGTGACATCATCGCACACCAAACCACCTGATTTGCATAAAGTGTGACAACATTGAAAATAACAAAATGCTGCAGATTTGGATTTAAAAAATATTTTTTTTAAACAAAAAACATCCTTGGATTTTGTATCTGAGCTACACAATTGGCATTGCCCTGATATATTTTGTCTGGTGCAGTTTGATTTAAATTGAATAACGAACATCTGATTATTTTTCTTCATTGACACCATGAATTGTAATTAAACTGGACACTGTTGACCCATACAATTGAAGGGATTATAATTTACAATCTGACCATAACGTGTCCATCTTTCTGTGTGTTTAAGGCAATAAATGTCAATTATTATTAACTGTTTAATGGAGTTAATGGAGCATTTATTTTTTCCTTAATGGAGCATTTATTTTTTCCTTAAGGTGCCCATAGATCACAGTTTACCTGCAGATCCATCTCGCGATGTTCAAACAATTTCAGAGGAACAGCCATTCCGGATTTTTTTTGCAACTGACATATCGTAAAAGGTCAGGATGAAGCCCAGAATATGGACTTGGATCATATTCTGTGCTTGTTGTTATTCATCGTTATTTGGACCCTATGGGGCACTATAAGGGTTGGTGCTTATATGTGTAGTTAACAATGTGTTACACTGATGAAAGTTGCTTGAGAAAGGATCACACACGTTTGAAATCTGCGTGAGTGTCTCCTCCTATTCGACTAAAATTAGATTGGAAAATCAATGGTAAAGACGGGACCTCGCAATCTTATGTCAGCCACAAAGAAGATCCATAAAGGTGGCTCCTCTGATATTGATTGACTGTCCCGGGATTGGTATGCAGGTCAGTCAAAAAAAGGAAAATTGGGTTTGGCAGATCATTTCCCATCCACCCCATCTTCCAATGCATGTTTTCAGTAGATTTTAGCTTAAAGATTGATTTTGCTAAAGATCGATGCTGAAAGATGGTACAATTCAATTGGTTCTTCCAAATGAAAACAAGATCAGGAAGACCTATTAGTGAACAATGCACCAGATAGTTTATTGTATGTCCTATTAATATATTTGTATAAAGTGATTATATCCCTGTGCAATCTCCCCTTATCCAGTGTAAACTTGTCTAATCTGTCTGCATAATCAAGCTCCTCCATTCTCCTTATTAATTTAGTTACCCTTCTCTGAACTTGCCCCTGCATGGGTGCCTGATCAGTGGTCGTTCGTTGATCTGTCCTGGTAATTTGTAGATCCGCCCAAGGAAAATTTGTCATT
Organism: Hymenochirus boettgeri; assembly: GCA_019447015.1. Taxonomy (NCBI): domain Eukaryota; kingdom Metazoa; phylum Chordata; class Amphibia; order Anura; family Pipidae; genus Hymenochirus; species Hymenochirus boettgeri. The sequence goes on from CM033476.1 coordinate 311,090,916, forward strand.
TATAAACAGATTAAAAAGAAGTGGCCTCAATATGGAACCCTGAGACACTCCGTGGTCGTACATTTACGTCCGAATGTTCGTTAGTTTATGAATGTTCAGAATACCATGCGGTAGTAAATGAATACTATGTTTGATCTCTGCTTAGAGCAATTAAAAAGTGAATCTGAAATGATAAGGAACATTGGTCTAGATAAGCCTGGTCTTAAGGTTCGTACACTCATGTGAGCGCGGGTGCCGACCCGCAATGCACAATGTGTACGAAAGTCCATTTCAGACAATAATTGGCCCCGGTATGGGCACTTTATTTTGCGAAAAGGCGGCTCGTTTGCGGTTCGCTGCCCAGGCTTATGTAATACGAATATTCCAACAAGGTAGTTATTCACAGCCTGGTAACTATAGACCTGCAAAGGTGGCCACACCATTAGTATCTGTCGGCACATTGCAAAGGGAATCGCACACATGGACCCGACCCATTGCCCAAATACAGTATGGGGATTGGTCGGCCAAAAGAACATACACAGGCCGATAATATCGGCTCTACTTAGTAAAGGCCGGAGGGAAATTTTCTGGCTTTCCTGACCGACTGTAATTCCGACCATGGATTTTCTTTAGCATTATGGCCGGTTGGATACGGCCCCCACACACTGCTGATATTAGCTAAACCCAGTCGTGGACATATCGCTAATGTCCACGACTGGGACTGGAAGAGACTGGAAACTTTGTTAAGAAATAATATTCTGGACACAGGCATAGGTACCAGGGTTGCAATGGTCACAATTGTGAAAAATGGCAAGTTGGTATACTAACATTGGTAAAATGGTTGGCAGATTGGCAGTTGGAAATGATTGGCATTGGATGGCAAACCTTTTTTTTGCAATTGCAACCATTGCAACCCTGGTACCTACGCCAGTGTAATACCAGTATGGTGTAGGTGCAAGCTGCCGTGATCAAACTTGGCCCGAACAAACAGGCGATCGGGTTTATTGGTAAATCATAACCAATCCTTCAGATCCGGCACAGTCATTCACAGCAAATGGACGTCCATGGCCGATATTTCAACCCAACCCACTGATCTTCCGATATTTTGGTCAATTTGGTCAATATATTGGCAAGCCAATTTTCTCCATTACCAACCCATGGCTTTTGAAGTTCGATGGACTGCATGATTGGCCTCCAGAGCCACCACACCAATGAGACAGGTTGAATAACCTGCTCAGGGTGTATTGATCCCTTCTAATCTGCTGGTTTCACTGAATAACCAGGACCCTGGGAAATTTCTCTATCTGCCCACTTTCTGCCCAATCTAGCGACAATCTACAGGACACGGGACAAAATATAAAATGTGGGACTGTGTACATGAAAACGGAGTCTATCTGTGAAATGCTAATCACTGACAAGCAAACCGACAAACAAGATGTGATGCAGCCATATTAATCGTCTAATTCCAAGTTCCAAACGGAAATATTGTCAGTGCAATGAATGTGTCAGTGAGATTAATTACTGATTAGAGGTCACATGTTTGACCCTAGCATGACATTTGCACTGTCATACAAGTACAGTGCCCTGGGGAATAAAGTTCTAAGATGGATGTGCACTGAGATATATTTTCAATTATAATTACTGAACAGACATGGACTGCCTTTAAATGGGAATTAAACTGTTTCACTTCTAAAATTGTACCTTTTGAGATCAAATGGACAAAAGGACATCCGCTACTGCGTGGCATTTAAGAAAATTACATTTAAATTTTTTAAAATCAGATATAGACATAAAAGGCCTACATGGAATATAAAAGCTGTAATAAGGAGTGCAAGAAAGTAATCAAACTAGTTAAAATAGAAAATAAAATACAAATAGCAGAACAAAGCAAGACCAAACCCAAAATGTTTTTAAAGAATATCAATAGTAAAAAGAGCAGGACAGAGAATGTGGGACCATTAAATAAAGAGGCTAAGATGGTTATAGAGGATGCCCCTCTTTATTCACCATAAAGAATCCTAGTCCTTAAAACAGGGACTGTAATAATATAAAGGGTTTAAGGGCTAGGCCACACTGCAACTCTTTAACATGCAATCAAAAGCGATCACCATTTTCGGTGCTATTTGCATGCGCTCCGATCAAAGCGCTAGAAAGAGCCAATGCGCATGAAGCAAGTACGTGACATGCACGCTTACTGTGGCTTCGGCTTAATCCAGTTTTATCTAAACCTTTTTTCTGGTTATGTGCCGCTGGATTGGAAAAAAGCCAACGTAATACCAATATTCCAAAAAGATAGTAATTCCCAACCTGGTAACTATAGACCTGTAAAGCTTTGTACAGACGTACGATTTTGACACAGACGCCCAACCATGCCACGATTCCACAACGAATGGGCGTTTCAGACGTTCGTCACACGTGTGGTCTCGCTAGGGGAACGGGTCTGTGTTTAACTTGTATGTCTGTACAAAGCTTTAGTCTAACATAAGGGGGAAGAAACTGGAAACTTTGTTACGGGATGGTATTCTGGATTATGTCTCATAGTCTGACCTTATCAGAGTGGTCAGCATTGATTCATAGTAAATAGATCTTGTCAAACTAATTTGCTTTATTAGTTTTTATGAAGAAGTGAGTAGGAATTTAGACTCAGGCACAGCAGTGGATGTGGTACACTTGGAGTTTGCTAAAGCTTTTGATACTGTGCCACATAGGCGATTAATATATTAACTGAGGTCTGTTGGTCTTGAAAGAAGCATGGATAGAAAAAAAAAAATCTTCAATATGATTGGTTATTCAGAGCCCCTTATAATAAACCTCCACAACCTTGAAAATATAATATTCCAATTACTCCATTTATATGTCCAACCCCTCCGGGTATAAATTATATATACAGCGGCTGCAGGGCCCCCACAGACACTAAAGCTAGGTACACACTGTACAATCCTTCCTCCTGACCGACCGTTCGAGGCTATCAACTGGTTGGCCAGGAGGAAGGAAAAGCAGCCGTGTCTGACAGTTAGGCGCCAGCGATCGTGGGATCCATAGAGGACCACACCATATGTTGTGATTTTCCGACTTGTCCGATTGTTGGTTAGTCTGAGTTGGAAGAACAATTGGTCGGCTATCGGCCGCGGATGCAGAAAGCCACCATACAATAATTTGGCCCAACCAACTGAAACACAGAAATGGTTGGTCAGGCCGAATTATTGTATCATGTGTACCTAGCTTAAGACAGCAACACGTACCAGAAGATATATTCCTCCTTTGCCGGCCTCCTGGTCTTTTTTCTGCTCCTTCCAGGTATCAGACAAGACTTTAAAAAATCCTCAGGGATTTCAGGGAAAAGAGAATTGCAGTCTTGAGTGTTACTGCACCTATATATCATTTTTATTCACCGGGAGGGGGATAAATAATACAATATTCTCTGGATTCCCTGGGCGCTTGTGCTCCCAAATACAATAGCACATGCACAAAAACCTGAGTAACTACAGATAATGCTGCGTACCACACATACTGTGATTTTATGGCGGCACACATAATATGCGCACGCGTCTACTAAATAATTAGAGGGAACAATATCCCGCATGTATGCAACCTTTTGGTTTGGTATCCAGTATGAAGAGACCTAGGTATAAATCAGACACATTGCAGTTTTCTACATAGCAATCCATTGTTATATGAAGTAACACAACCTCACAGTCGCCTTACTAATGAAAATGGATTTTGTGTCAATGCTGAGTGGTTTATTTCATACTGTCGTTCAGCAAGGGGGATACAGAAACTATATTCACACCATAAATACTTGATGTCTATTAGAATAGTAATAGAATAATGTTTCGGGCCACGCCGCTCAATAAAGTTTCGGGAACTAGCTACCCGAAACGCGTCATATGTGCCGACCCTGAACCCTCTCCAAGTTGTTTTTAATATGGATAAATAAAAGCTTATTTTTAACAGAATAATTTGGACTCCACGTATTGAGCGGTGTGGCCCGGACCAGTAACTATTCTAATATATATGTAAGCAGGAGTGACGTCCTGCGGGCCTGCACGCAATCCCTTAAAGTGCCTGGTGAATGATACTAAATGTCCTTGGGTAACTTTACCAACGCGTTTCACTGTGTACCACTAATGTCAGTTTCTATGATTGCATTATTTGTGTACCCTGTATTAACACTTATTCCTCTGCTCCTTCTTCTATCATGCTCTCCCCCATTTTATTCCATGGTCTTTATTCTCATTTTCTCTTCTTTATGTCACATGCCAAGAAGCCAGTAAAGAGTTACAATTCTTCCTCCTGACTGACCATTTGAGACTTTCGACCGGTCAGCCAAAAGGAAGGACTGTCGGATGCAGCAAAAGCAGCCGCGTCTTCGACAGTAACCACAACCGAGCATGTGGTCCCATAGAGTACAGCACAGTGGTTTTACGACCTGTCCGATTGTTCGTTTGTCCAATTCGGATGAAAGAATGGTCGCCGGTCAATCGGGGCCATAGAATAATACGGCCCAATCGTATACGGCCCAATAATCAAGGAACCATAAAATACTGTATATACTCGAGTATAAGACAAATTTTTCAGGCTTTAAAGTTAGCCTGAAAACCTAACCTCGACTTATACTCGGGTCAAGTCCTAATTTAGATCCGAATTCTGCAATTGCATAAAGTAACCAGTAGGTGGCACTGTGTTAACCTGCATAGAAAGTTACAGGAGCTAATCTGCCTTTACACTTCCTGCTTCCTGTAGTCTGGCTGCTGGACTCACTCTGCACTGTCACTGCTCATCTGGATACTGTAAATCTGATGAGTCTCCTCAGTTTGGGGCAAAAAAACAGCTGCTAGTACAGTGCAAATGACAGCTTGAAACTACAACTCTCAGGTGACTGTTTAACTATTGGGATCAGAGAGTCCTTTACTATATGGGGGTCAGAGGACCCTTTACTATATGGGGGTCAGAGGGCCCTTTACTATATGGGGTCAGAGGGCCCTTTACTATATGGGGTTCAGGAGAATTGTAAATAATGGTAAGCTTAATTAAAAGTTTACTGAACCTTGCCACTCCACATGTTTAGAAACTGAAACTCCCAGCAACAATGCATGCTGGGAGTTGTAGTTTAAAAACATCTGGAGTGCCAAGGAATTGGGGGTTACTGGTACTGGATTTGGCTATTACTGTATGGGATTCATGTATGGGAATTTTGCTGTCGATTTAAAGGGCAACTAATTTCTACCCTCGGCTTATACTCGAGTCAATCAGTTTTTACTATTTTTTCAGGTAAAAATAGGTACCTCGACTTATACTCGGATCGACTTATACTCGAGTATATACGGTATTATGGCCCAACCGTCCGAAACACTGAAATGTCGGCCGGTCGGGCAGAATTATTGTATAGTGTGTACCAAGCTTAAGATAGACATGTAATTGAGTGATAATAGAGATATGTGGGACCATAACCTTGTCTTGGTGGGTTACTGGACTGTGATTAGTGGGCTTCAACACCCCAGTCTAACAATCTGCTCCCTATTTGTTCATAGCATTGTTTATCCTACGCCCCTTCCATGCTTTTCTCCCATCTTTCCGACCCCCTCTTCTCTTTGTTTTATTTCATCCTTGTGAGATGTCTAAAAGTTCTCCATTTTATTTGTCAATAACTGCTCTCTAACCATTCAGTCAGTGGTCAAGGATATAAATCGACATCCCTCACTAGAAGAATTGATATTGGAACTAAAACCTTTGCCCAATGATATGAAGAAGGGTCTAAGTGGATGTATTCTGGGAAATGCATATAACGTGCATATAACGTGTATGTATACATGTAATTGTAAAGTGCTATAGAAGATGTTAGCGCTATATACTGTAAATCCTCAATAATATTAATATATTATGTATGGCCACAAAGGACACAACACTAATGAATTTCAGTAAAAGATTCCCAAAGTCATTCCCTGTCAGATAACAAATTGTATTGGAGTAAAATAAAATACTCGGTCTAAAGCATGAAACAAACTCAGTTTTAACCTGACCCTGGTAAAAGTCATTGGCTGCACAGCTGACGGTATTATTTAGCTGTTCCACTGAGGAATATATCATTTAGATGAACTGTGAACCTTTCTCTGTCCTACTAATACAAACCGTAAACTGACGGTTATGGCCACTGGAATCAAAATTACGTCTCTGCGGCTGGATTTCAATTTAAGGACCCGGTAGGAGAACAACAGGTATATTTATCTCCTGCTGGTGCAAACCTTTCGTTATGTGCTGTGTATTCTTCTATCTGCTGTTCGCGGCAAATTACAGCCTTCTACAGCGGATTGCATCTGCCAAGTGGCCATGAGGTTCCTTGTGATATTTACTAACCTGCAATCTATAAAGGTGATCACAGCTCTAACTGAAAGTCCCTGTGCACACACAAATAATGTTACTGGAGATGAGGCTTTGGGTTGTTTGTATGGGGCCCAAACTAAACTGTACTTACTGCAAAGATCTTTAAAAGACAGAGAGAAAAGTCCCGAGCATCATCCCTATATAAAGTACAGGGAGAATGTCCGTGACTGACACATTCCATTCAGGTGCGGCCGACTTCCTATACTTAGAGATTGCCAAACTTCTGAAAGTTCTATCTGCTTTCGAACAATCGAACTATATGGAAAGTTCGAAAGTTTGAAAGTTCGAAAACGGACCCATTAAAGTCAATGGGAGTCAAAAAGTATAAAAAGTTCTAATGAAATACAATTAAATAACAATGGTAACTTAATGTAAATGGCTGTGGGACCTGGGAAATGGTCTGGATGTTTGAATATCGAACACTTTCCAAAAATTGATTTTACACGCACGCTACTTTCGAGCTCCCGCATTCGAACATTCCATAAATATTCCATAAACGATTCGCAGATTCTAGGGTTACCGAACGTTTTGAGGTTTACCGAACTATTCAAGGGCTATCAAACTCTCCATCGACTGCATCATGGAATGCACCTTCGTATATATTACTGGCATATTCGTTTATTCGATATTTACTCGCGTATTGGTATAATAGACATTTTACGCGCATATTCGTTAATTCGATATTTACTCGCGTATTGGTATAATAGACATTTTACTCGCATATTCGTTTATTCGATATTTACCCGCGTATTGGTATAATAGTCATTTTAGCTGATATTCGTTAATTCGATATTAACTCGCGTATTGGTATAATAGACATTTTACTCGCATATTCGATATTTACTCGCGTATTGGTATAATAGACATTTTACTCATATTAATTTATTCCATTTTTACTCGCGTATTGGTATAATAGACATTTTACTCACATATTAATTTATTCCATTTTTACTCGCGTATTGGTATAATAGACATTTTACTCACATATTAATTTATTCGATATTTACTGGCGTATTGGTATAATAGACATTTTACTCGCATATTCGATAATTCGATATTTACTCGCGTATTGGTATAATAGACATTTTACTCGCATATTCGTTAATTCAATATTTACTCGCGTATTGGTATAATAGACATTTTACTCGCATAATCGTTAATTCGATATTTACTTGCGTATTGGTATAATAGACATTTTACTCGCATATTCGTTAATTCGATATTTACTCGCGTATTGGTATAATAGACATTTTACTCACATATTCGATAATTCGATATTTACTCGCGTATTGGTATAATAGACATTTTACTTGCATATTCGTTTATTCGATATTTACTCGCGTATTGGTATAATAGACATTTTACTTGCATATTTGTTTATTCGATATTTACTCACGTATTGGTATAATAGACATTTTACTCGCATATCCGATAATTCGATATTAATCGCGTATTAGTATATGGACCTTTATCTCGAATATTCGATTTTTCTGCATTCAGCACTCGATTATAATCCCCTCTTCCCAGGGGAATCCAGGCTCTAAAATCGAGCATGGAATATGGGTGTGTGTTATTCCACTATTAGTTAGCCAACAGACAACATGCCCAGCATGGAATGGCAGAATGTGGTAGTGGAGTACCTGACCAGGTGAGGGTACGAGGGGATGCCAATTGGCACCCCCAATATGAAGGAGCACAAAAGGCGCATTATGCGCCATTTGCAGAGAAAACTGCGGTCGCAGTTTCGCATTGATCTGACCACCTCTCATCTCCAAAAGAGGTGGTCAGACCTCAAGCGACAGCAGCGTGCCTATGTCCAGGGCATCCAGCGGAATGTCCAAGGCAAGTATCACATTTATATATACATTTTAACTGTGATTGAGTTGTATAAAACACCACCTTTTACACCACTCTAACCAGGCGGTTCTGCAGCAGATCTTTCTGACAAGCTCTGTCTTTGTATAAACATTATATGAAGTTACTGCACTTGTTACTTTTATAGCACTTGTGATTGGCGATAGCGTTTCACAAACCGCCACAAACGATTACGGGGCCTTTAGTGCTTTTCTCATAAAGGACTCAAAGTGCATATGTTAGTTAGTGTTAGTTAGTGTTAGTTAGTGTTAGTTAGTGTTAGTTAGTGTTAGTTAGTGTTAGTTAGTGTTAGTTAGTGTTAGTTAATGTTAGTTAGTGTTAGTTAATGTTAGTGTTAGTTAGTGTTAGTTAGTGTTAGTTAATGTTAGTTTTAGTTAGTGTTAGTTAATGTTAGTTAGTGTTAGTTAATGTTAGTTAGTGTTAGTTAGTGTTAGTTAGTGTTAGTGTTAGTTAATGTTAGTTAATGTTAGTTTTAGTTAGTGTTAGTTAGTGTTAGTGTTAGTTAGTGTTAGTTAGTGTTAGTTAATGTTAGTTTTAGTTAGTGTTAGTTAATGTTAGTTAGTGTTAGTTAGTTAACGTTAGTTAGTGTTAGTTAGTGTTAGTTAGTGTTAGTGTTAGTTAATGTTAGTTTTAGTTAGTGTTAGTTAGTGTTAGTTAGTGTTAGTTAGTGTTAAGTTAATATGTTAGTTAATGTTAGTTAGTGTTAGTTATGTTAGTGTTGTTAGTGGTAGTTAGTGTTAGTTGTTAGTGTTAGTTAGTGTTAGATTAGTGTTAGATTTAGTGTTTTGTTAGTAGTAGTTAGTGTTAGTTTGTTGTAGTTGTGTAGTAGTGTTGTGTTGAGTTTAGTTAGGTGTTAGTTGTTAGTTTGTTAGTGTATAGTTTAGTTTAGGTTAGTTAGTAGTTGTTAGAGTGTTTAGTGTTGTTGTGTTGTGTTAGTGTTTAGTGTTAGTTAGTGTTATGTTAGTTAGTGTTAGTTAGTGTTAGTTATTAGTTGTTAGTTAGTGTTAGTTAGTGTTAGTTAGTTAGTTGTAGTTTAGGTTAGTGTTAGTTAATGTAGTTAGTGTTAGTTAGTTAACGTTAGTTAGTGTTAGTTAATGTTAGTTAAGTGTTAGTTAGTGTTAGTGAATGGTAGTTGGTTGTTTAGTTAGTGTTAGTTAGTGTTAGTTTTAGTTAGTGTTAGTTAGTTAACGTTAGTTAGTGTTAGTTAGTGTTAGTGTTAGTTAGTGTTAGTTAGTGTTAGTTAGTGTTAGTTAGTGTTAGTTGTTAAGTTAGTTGTTAGTTAATGTTAGTTAGTGTTAGTGAGTTAGGTTAGTTAGTGTTAGTTAGTGTTTAAGTTAGTGTAGTGTTAGTTAATGTTAGTGTTTAGTTAGTGTTAGTTAGTGTTAGTTAGTGTTAAGTTAGTGTTAGTTATGTAGTTTTTTTTGTTAGTGTAGTTAATGTAAGTTAGTGTTAGTAGTGTAGGTTAGTGTGTTAAATGTTAGTTTTAGTTTAGTGTTAGTTAATGTTAGTTAGTGTTAGTTAGTTAAGTTAGTTAGGGTTAGTTAAGTGTTAGAGTAGTGTTAGTTAATGTTAGTTAGTGTTAGTTAGTGTGTTAGTAGTTAGTTGTTAGTTAGTGGTAAGTTAATGTTAGTTAGTGTTAGTTAGTGTTAGTTAGTGTTAGTTAATGTGTAGTTAGTGTTATAGTTAATGTTAGTGTTAGGTAGTGTTAGTGTTAGTGTTAGTAATGTGTTAGTTTAGTTGGTTAGTTAATGTTAGTTAGTGTTGTTAGTTAGTTTGGTTTAGTGTTAGTTAGTGGTTTAGTTAGTGTAGTGGTAGTGTAATGTTGTAATTTAGTTTAGAGTTAGTGTAGTAGTTGTTGTGTTAGTTGTTAAGGTTAGTGTTAGTTGAATGTTAGTTGTAGTTAGTTGTTAGTTAATGTAGTTAGTGTTGAGTAGTAGTTGAGTGTTAGTGTTAGGTTAGTTTGTGTTAGTGGTTAGTTAGTGTGTTAGTTGTTAGTTAGTGTAGTTAGTGTTTGTTAATGTTGTTTAGTTAGTGTTAGTTAATGTTAGTTAGTGTTAGTTAGTGTTAGTTAGTGTAGTTAAGTTAGTTTTAGTTAGGGGATTAGTAATGGTAGTTAGTGTTAGTTAGTTATTTGGTTTAGTTAGTGTTAGTTAATGTTAGTGTAAGTTAGTAGTGTTAGGTAATGTAGTGTTTAGTTAGTGGTTAGTTAGTGTTAGTTTTAGGTAGTTAGTTAGTTAACGTAGTTAGTGTTAGTTAGTGTTAGTTAGTGTTAGTAGTGTTAGGTTAGTGTTAGTTAAGTTGTAGTTGTTAGTTAGTGTTAGTTAATGTAGTTAGTGTTAGTTAGTGTTAGTGTTGTTAAGTTAGTTTTGTTAGGTTAGTTAATGGTTAGGTTAGTGTTAGTTAGTTAAGTTTAGTTAGTGTTAGTTAATGTTAGTTAGTGTTAGTTAGTGTTAGTTAATGTTAGTGTTAGTTAGTGTTAGCGTTAGTTAGTGTTAGTTAGTGTTAGTTTTAGTTAGTGTTAGTTAGTTAATGTTAGTTAGTGTTAGTTAGTGTTAGTTAGTGTAGTTATTAGTGTAGTTAGTGTTAGTTAGTGTTAGTTAATGTTAGTTGGGTTAGTAGTGTAGTTAATGTTAGTTTTAGTAGTGTTAGTTAATGTTAGTTAGTGTTAGTTAGTGTTAGTTAATGTTGTGTTAGGTAGTGTAAGTTAGTGTTAGTAGTGTTATGGTTGTGTAGTTAGTGTTAGTTAAGGTTATTTGTCTTTTCTTGTGTTTTGATATGTGTTTTTGTTTCTCTTTCTTGGCTCTTTTTTATTCTCTTGTTTTCTTGTGGGCTTTGTGTTTTTGTTAGTGTTAGTTAGTGTTAGTTAATGTTAGTTAGTGTTAGTTAGTGTTAGTTAGTGTTAGTTAATGTTAGTGTTAGTTAGTGTTAGTTAATGTTAGTTAGTGTTAGTTAGTGTTAGTTAGTGTTAGTTAGTGTAACTGTTAGTTAATGTTAGTAGATGTTAGTTAAAGGAAAAGTACACACAAAAAATATTTACATTATAATTTTTTATTTATTATTAATATTTTGTATTATTATTGACTTTTATATATACAAATTTGCAGATGAGAGATCTGTTTCTGGCAGTGAGGAGGGTGGATCACCCCCTGTTTTACCTCCTGCTATTGCAGGCCCTGCAACACCCCCACCACCGGAGATAAGGCCTGCTGTTTCCCCTTCCCCTCCACCACCAGCACCAGCACTGGGACCATCTACCCAGTGCCAGCAGTGACATGTCCTCATTGTCACTGAGGACAATAGTGTCAGGCTCAACCACTCCCCAACCACGGATGACATGTGGTACTTGGGAGGGTTGAGACGTCCCCCTAGAGGAATGCCCCATTTCCTCTCGGTCCAGATCCCCTAAATCCCCCTCCTCATCAGAAAGCACCACGATGTCAGCGTCCTCCTCTTCAAGTAGCTGCTGCTCTGCAGCTAGTGCCCTGCTAAGTATGTCACGCAGGGTGTGCTCAATCTAGGAGGAACACCAGTGGGATGGTATCCACTATGATGGCATCATAGCAGCTTACCATCCTGGTGGCCTCCTCAAATGGTGCGAGCACACGGCAGGCATCCCGAATCAGCAGCCACTGCCTGGGTAAGAGAAATCCCAGGTCCCCAGAGCCTGATCCTGCCTCATACTCACACAAGTAGTCCATGATGGCTCACGTCTGCTGGAGCAGCCTCAGCAGCATCATAAGACTAGAGTTCCAGCGGGTGGGGGTGTCACAAATCAATCGATTCTGCGGCAGACCGTTCTGCTGCTGGAACTCGGCCAGACGAGCTGTGTATGACAGCCTGGTGTGAATGGACACCCTCCTAGCCATCCTCAGTACCTCCTGCAGACCAGGGTACTTGGTACAAAACTGCTGGACAACCAGGTTGAAAACATGTGCCAGGCAAGGAACATGTGTGACTTCCCAAGCGAAGGGCAGACAGGATGTTGGTGGCATTGTCACACACTACCTTGCCTATTGAGAGGTGGTGTGGGGTCAGCCACCTCTCAGCCTGCCCTTGCAGTGCTGCCAGCAACTCTGCCCCGGGGTGGCTCCTATCACCGAGACACAGAAGCTGCAACACTGCATGGCACTGTCTCACCTGGCATGAAGCATAGGCTCTGGGGGGGCATAGGGCTGTCTGGTAAGAGGACTCACCGGATGAGGAGGGGGTGGTAACACCATCTCACCACTTGTGCCCCGTGCTGCGTCTCTGCCAGCTAGCAGAATGAGACATACTGCCCCCGGCCGTACTTGCTGGTCCACGCGTCCATAGTAATGTGGACACACTTGCCCACACTGTGGTCCAGCGAAGCAGATATATTGCCGTGCAGATGGTCGTGCAGGGCTGGTACTGCCTTCTGGGCAAAGTACCAACTGCCAGGCACCTGACAATGTGGTGTGCCAATGGCCACAAACTCCCTGAATGCTGCACTGTCTACCAGGCTGAATGGTAGCAGCTGCACCGCCAGGAGTTTGGGGGTGGCTGGGGGACAATTTCTGCCTCCGCTCCAACAACTGGGGAAGAGAGACCTGCCTTTTATCTGACGACCCAGCAGCAGTGTCAAGAGGACTCTTAACACCACGTGCTGTGGCCAAAGTCTGTCTCTCCTCCCTAACTTCCACCGAGGAAGCAGCTGATGGGGCCGGAGGGGGAGGAGGAATTGTGGCTACCTGCAAACATATAAAAAAATATATATTTTTATATATATATATATATATACACACACAATTGCACACACACAAAAGACCAAGCGACAAAACGACACAGACAAAATACACAATTACACACACAGAAGCACACAAATAAACACAAAGCTTTTTTTTTTACACAAACAAAAAAAAAATATATATATATATAATATATATATTATAATATTTTATTTTTTTTTTACACTAAAAGCACAAATATGACACAGACACAACTGACAGCAAATAGAATATCAGACAGCAAAATCTGCTGATTGCTTCTAAAGGCAGCACTCTCTGTTACACAAACACACAGACACAGAAACAAACAAAAAAACAGGACACCTAGACCTCTAGAACGTCTAACACAAAAATTGTCCAAAGGACTTATAGGGGGGTTAGCCCATAAAAGGACTGTTGGGTCTCAAGATGTGTGAATACAGGGGTGGTTAACAACAAGTGCTAAACCACCACGCTGAAATTCACACACAGAAAGCTCAGAAAGCGCAAAAAAACTCTCTCCAACTCCTACACTGTCAGGTCTCCACTAAACACACTTCAACACACTGACAAAATGGTGCTAGTCGCATTGCAACTTAGCTGCCATTTGTTGATTTTGGACATGTGGGCATCATTTTTTTTTAATTCGATAATTCTCGAAACCGCGAAAGTATCGAAAGTCAGAGAAATCCGGGTCCGGTATAGTTCTAGAGGCAGTTCCAGGCCTTCCTAAGGCCGACAGTGAACACTCAGAGCCTCAGTAATGATTGGAACTGCGGTACACACTTTAACGATAAAGGGTCGATTCGGTCAGATACAATGAAATTGTCTTTTTATCGTTAAAGTGTGTACCCTGCTTTAGTCCAGTTGAGCTTGATCAAAGGGATTGCATAGGATTATATAGGCCAAGCTTCCATTTGGTGCTAAGTTGCCTTTTCATTCCTTAGAAAATCCCTTGAGTGGGATATTGGGGAAACAAGATTTTGAAGCAAAATTTCCAGTTTTGAGGGGAAATTTTGACATACCCACTGGGTCTGGAGCTCTTTCTACAGTGTAGGACCCTTATTTTATACAGTTTGTAAAAGAAATATAAGGAAAATAAGCATGTTCTATAAAGGAGAACTATAGAGCATAAGTAAAAAAAAAACCACACAGTTAAATTGAAAAGTACCTGGGGCTGGGAGGTAAGATTGATAATTCCTACCTCCCAATATTGTTTCTTTATGGAAAGCCTGGCTTCTGCCAGGCTTCCTCAGTGCTTCAGCACTATCTTTAATACAAGAAAGTCCAGGACACTAACCTGGCAAATACAAACTGTACGTGCTGTTTCTACTATCAAAATATTATGGGAGGTAGGAATAATCAGTCCAACCTCACTGCCCCAGGTACTTTTCATTTTTACAGTGTAGATGCCCTTCTGTCTAGATTTATTTAACCCTTAATATATGTAACTGAACCCAGAAATAATTGCACAGGTTTTTGTCTCATTCGCAGCGAATTATCAGCCGCAGCCATTATTGCCATGACCATCAGTCCTTTCTCCTAGCTGACAAGTGCCGAACGGTTGGTCAGGAGGAAGTATCTAACCGTGTGTACCATGCTTAAAGGGTATCTCCACTGGTAAAACCACTTTTTGGAATTCGGTTGTATTGAATAACAGGCGGTAATGGAGCTGTGTCTTACCTCCCATTCTTCAATAAACCGAACGCTCCTCCGCCGCATTCTCTGACAGGTCCCGATGGACTCTGTATTATATGCGCATGTACATTGCACATGCGCATCAGCATAGAATACCAAGTCCGTCAGGACCTGTCATAGTACACGGAGGAGGAGCGAGCAATCAGGTAAGTTCTGTTACTTCATTCCCGGCTCCTGAACGTTTTATTGAAGAACAGAAGGTAGGACACAGCTCCTTTACCTCCCGTTCTACTGACTACAAAAATGTGTTTTTACCAGTGGAGATCCCCTTTAAATGACTGTCTTATCTCTGTTACAAAACCAACCAGATTTCGGCTGCTGTTCTCTAGACTTGTTTGTACCATCGGAGATGTAATGGAAATGAAGAATTAACTTCCCAATCATCATTTGCAGATGGATGAAAAGCTTTAGATTAAATATGTCCAGCTAAAATGAAATTTAACCTAAGACGAATGGGAAAAGAAAACTAGAGGTTTGGCTTATCTCAAAATAAAGCTCCTTTCCCTTGTACTGCGATCTGGTCGCCAGCAGATGGGTTTCAGCTATGAGATCACAGCTTATATTTATGGGTTAAACTGTAGAAATGATTTCCATGACGGTAATATCTGTCTAGACCTGAAATAAGCAAAATTCCCCCGTTGTGGGAGAAAATATTTTGCTGGTTAATAAGGAACTGTTGGGAACTGTAAAGGTGGGGAATGACGATTGGTTCTTTTCATCAGATTTATGGTCAGAACCTGATTAATGCTGCCCATTCACTAAACTACTATGTTCGCCTCTTAGCAGCCCAATGTGACAGTCTATCTAGATCCCCCTGCAATGATTGCACATTATCTGTAGCTTTAAATGGTCAACAAATTTTTGTGTCGTCTGCAAACACAGAAACCTTGCTGGCAATACCCACTTGCAAATCGTTAATAAACGGATTAAATAGAAGTGGCCCCAATTCTGAACCCTGTGGCATTATATTGTGCAATAGGGACACATTATACACTATATTTTATAATTGGAGGTGTGCATTATTTAAAATATAATTGTAACTTAGTGAAAATCACTTGCTCAATCGCTTCTGAATACAAAATAAACAAACTGTACACCAGAGGGCGCCAGACTGCAACAAAATTTTAGAAACATACAACAAAATGAATAAAAATGGAAACGTCCATGTTTTCCTAATATATAAGCATATAAGAAGCCCATGACCATATAATAGTATGTGGGAACATAATATCCTTATATTACACTCTGAGTGTAGATATCCCTTATATCTACCAAGGGCTTTTAAAGTTTTTTTTTATCCCTTTATTTTCAAATGTGTAAGCCAGTCACACATATATGGCCTATATTAGACCATATATTTAAAGCCGCGGTATCGGTATTTGATATCTTGTGATCCAGTTGTGCTATTTCAGCACAATTGTAAATAACCAATTGATATTGGATTTTTAACGTCCATGTTATTATTTTACGGCACAAAAAATTCCGCAATGCAAATTTATCGTACAATACAATAGAGCATGTGGTGTTGGTATTTTGTGCCGTAGTCAGCATTTTATGTCAGGGTTGTAAAATATTCCAGCAGTGCACAATATTAAACCTGCGGGAAAGGCTCTGTATAAATTTACCATGCCTATAAATACGGCCATTCCAACACATTCATAAACATGAGTGATTTCACCAGCGACCCCCAATAAATAAGCAACTGACTACTGGGCAATAATGGTGGTAGCCAGGAGTAGTCAATAATAAGTTTACACATAACTCTATAATGATGATCATTAAAAATGCTCCTGTCCTGTCACATGGAATTGCGACTGCGCCAGAGTTAATCGTTTTCTGTTGGTTCATCCAAAAAGGAGCACGCCTATACCAGGGCCCTAAGGGTGGCCATACACTCAGCAATAGACATTGTATGGTTACGGTATCTTAGGATCGATATTGGTCTGATTGAAATGTTCTAGCGTTTCCTACACTAGAAAAAAATAGCCTGATAATCAACATATCGTCCATACATTGTCCAACAATCTACGTTATACTGGAATATCCTGATTTTGTACAATTGGGATTGTTGCATGTATGGGTCCCATAATACTTTGTAGGCAATTGCATCAACAGTTTTTCCTTCCATTATAAAGGTTTAAAAGGGACTGTCCATCCGTCTTTTCAAAAATTATTACGTTGTAGATTACCCCCAAAAACCTAGAGATCGTTTTCTCCTAAAGCTTTAAATCGGCTCCCATGAGTTATTATACTTACATGCTCCTCGCTCCACCGCCGCTTCCGGATTCCACAGTCAGTCTCCACTGTGGCTGCTTTGTTCTTTTTGTGTTCCCGAGCAGCCGCAGTGGAGACCGCTCCAGGAATGGCAGTCAGTGATTGGCTGTGAAGTCACTGTCATGGCCGACACTGACTGCCTTACCCGGAAGTGCAGAGCCGTGGCGGTGGAGCGAGGAGGAGCATGTAAGTATAATAGCTCAGTCTGGGAGCGGAATTACAGCTTTAGGATGAAAGGATCTATAGGTTTTGGGGGGTAGTCTATTATACATACATTTTTGAAGGAAGGAGGGGGCATTCCCTTTAATTAAAACTGGTCAATTGTTAGATATCCGGCCGCAAACCCAACTGTTATTTTTATCAGTTTATTACATGTATTTGTAACCAGATATTTAGTTCTATTCCTTTCTGGTAAAGGGATCTGCCTCCTTCTTCTTAATGAGCTTTTTATAAGCTTGAGCATGTGCAGAGGAGGCAGCAGGGGAATCAGCAGTCAGTCATTGGCTGTGATGTCAGTTGTCACAGCCTTGATTGACTGCATGGTGGGAGGGGCTAGCTTACTCTGCCAGAATGGGGACAATAATTATCCTTAAATATCTGGTTAGCAATACATCTAATAATCTGCTGAATAAATCATTTGGGGTTGGGGCAGGTAATTGACCAGTTTTTTGTTTTTAGGGTGGACTTGCCCTTTAACGCATGTAACCAACTACAGAGGTGAACATTTTAGGGGTCTATAGCCAGCCATATGAAATGTACAGATGGCTCACCAGAACATAACTGGACCCAATTAACTAGTCTAAATGGTCTGGCCGTGTTAGTGTTAACCGGTGAAAAGGAATAATTCCCCAAATTGATTTTAGAATTGATGTAGAACAGACTATCGCTAAACTGCACTGAAATTTGAAGATACGGCTGGATTTTTTGTCCCAACCGGCCATTTGCCACTAGTGAGCAGTCTGACATCAGTTCGCCGACTCTTATTGTGTGTTCCATAGGAGACCGCATCATTGGTGGTGATTTACCGACATGTCCGATTGCCTATTCGTCCGATCCGGGCAAATGGGCACCCGGAATCGGTCGACACCATCTGTAAAATCACCTCAGATTTTTCGTCTTGATTTAGTAGTGTAGTATAGTAATAGTATAGTATAGTATAGTACAGTATAGTATAGTATAGTATAGTATTTTAGGTTGTATAAAGACATAAACCCATCCAGTCCAACCTACTCAGCAATAACCACATTTCCTGCCTAACTGTTGATCCACTAACTGTTGATCCAGAGGAAGGGAAAAAAAACCCACCAGAATTATGAAGGGAAAAAAATTCCTTCCTGACTCCAAGTGGCAATCGGAAATTTCCCTGGATCAATTCTACTTTATGTATCAATACCAGTAACTTGCAACATTCCTTGTTTGCAGAAACTCATCCAGCTTTTTTTGAAACTCATCACCACGTCCACTGGAAGACAGTTCCATTCTCACAGTGAAAAACCCTTTCCAAACAGTGTTAATGGATGTCCACTCCACGTGTCCTCTGACATGTTCTATTGGTGAACAATGCCCAATGGGGGGGTGGGGGGTGCTCGCTTTACATAGGTATAGAGTAGAGCTTTACATAGGTATAGAGTACAATATCTATCTATCTATCTATCTATCTATCTATCTATCTAATCTCTGCCATTCTATCTATCTATCTATATATCTAATCTCTGCCACTCTATCTATCTATCTATCTAATCTCTGCTATTTTATCTATGTATCTATCTATCCTCTACCATTCTATCTATCTATCTATCTAATCTCTGCTATTCTATCTATCTATCTATCTATCTATCTATCTATCCTCTACCATTCTATCTATCTATCTATCTATCTATCTATCTAATCTCTGCTATTCTATCTATCTATCTATCCTCTACCATTCTATCTATCTATCTATCTATCTTTCTTGAATGCCACCCTCACTTGGCATTCAAGATGTTTGGAAACTACAACTCCCAGCTAATAAAGCATGCTGGGAGTTGTAGTTTCCAAACATCTTGAATGCCAAGTTTCTACCCTCGGTTTATACTCGAGTCAACAACTTTTATTAGGATTTTTAGCTGAAATTGGGTACCTCGGTTTATACTCGGGTCGGTTTATACTCGAGTATATACGGTAATCGCCTATGGGGGACTGTATCAAAAGCCTTTGCAAAATCCATGTAAACTACATTTACTGCTATGCCAGAGTCTAAATTCATGCCTCATGTGAACGAGCCTCATAAGGGCTCGTTCACACTATCCATTTGTATCCATTTTATAACAATGTGTATTCCATAGATTTCTATAGAAAAAGCCAAATGACAATGAAATATGTTGGAAGTGCATCTGATGATGAACGCACATTCCCAATATAATATCAATATAATATCATGGTATCTGTGCTAGTACATACAGTATAAGCATTGGTTTAAGATCGTAACCACTTCAAGGTCACCCCAGTATGGAAGGTCCTTACTAATTACATTGGGTCAGTTATCTGGGCGGACACTCCCTTGCTTGGTTGCTTAACCGGGTAAGGTTGTCTCTGTGACCTTGCACTGGATTAGTGTAAAAGGCTTTGCCCCCCCCCCCCCCCCGCCTACTGGGAAGAGGCCTCCCATCCAATGGTTACAGTGTCAGGGGCATAAGACATGTAATTTAAGGGTCTGGTTGGACGTGGAATCAACCACCACATGGGTCGGACTATCCTCTGTTAAATTATATACACAAGAGGCAATGTGGAATATGTCAGCTTGATGTTTTGACCTTAGTGTGAATGAATGAATATGTCTTCAAATCTTGACTGATCATGTGGTCTTTAATAGCCATATGGTTGGTCGGACTGAAATATCAACTGGTACACTTTAATTCTAACACATTACCAATCGGTAGATCTGTCGAGCTAGAATCTTAAGCCAGAACTGATTGATTCAGGGAAAGATGTAACTAAATCTTTGTTAAGTACATGAAATCTGTTTCTATTATTTACAGGGAGGTGAGAATGCTTATTCCCACTACACGTGAATAATAGAAAGCCGGGGGCCACTCGCAGCCTCTTCTCAGATATCAGGCTGACCAATACAATACAAAAGATAGGCGTGCGATTGGGACATAGCGACTGCCAGCTGGGAAAGAGCCGCGAGTAAACCACCGGTAAGGTAAATGTTGCACTGTTTCCCCGGTGTTCTATTATTCTATTCTATTGATTGATTGTACGGTAGTAGTAGAGAGTTGTACCATGTTAGCCATTGATGAAAGCGAAGACATCTGATGAAAGTGATTGTACATAGGAAGAGGTGTAGCTGATAATACTTAATGCCAACAGTAGGCAAGGATGATTAGATTCTGCTTCAAAACTCAGTGAGCTTTTAGGCTGCAGCCACTCTACACCACGTAGGAACGTGTGTGAAATGTGAATGCACAATGCCGTGTCAAAACGTGCGTTACCATGTGCTTGCATGGCGAATCTGCCAATATTCTGCATCAAAAAATGGTGATCGTGAAAACAGATCCCAGCGCACAGTGAAGCCAGCCGTATTGTGTTAGCCTGGCATGTGTTTCTCACGTGCAAACGGACCGCAAATAGGATTTTATGTGTGTCTTAGACCTTATTTGGCACATTTAGCATCCTTAATGCAATCGCTATGCTTTACAAAGTGTTTATTTATATATATAGATACATATATCTATATATATCTACATAGGTAAGTATGTAGATTCAACGCACTCTCAGGATTTCTTCATCAAAAACCATTTATTTAATACATCACTGTGTAGGCAACGTTTCGGTACCCTCCTAGGTCCCTTTCTCAAGCCTCATATGAGGCTTGAGAAAGGGACCTAGGAGGGTACCGAAACGTTGCCTACACAGTGATGTATTAAATAAATGGTTTTTGATGAAGAAATCCTGAGAGTGCGTTGAATCTACATACTTACCTATGTGAACATTTGATCCATACAACAGCACCCAGGTGTGATATCAGAGGGTGGTGGAGAGAGTGCCTGTGACTATTCACTATACTACTCTATATATATCTATATATATATCTATATATATATAACTGTTCGATTGGATATCAGCTCACTAAACTTATGGTATTGGGTTCATTGCGTGTCTGTATTGAACATTCCAATTGTATCGAACGTTCTATTGGATAATAGATCATGATAGCTTGGCAGCTCTTGTGTTAATAGAGTGTACCTATGTAAAATATGTACTTATATTGAACATTCTATTGGATACCAGATTGGCAGCTTGTTGAACCTATGATATTGTGTCGTGGTATGAAAACCGTATCGTGAGATACGAACGATTGGCTGAAATCTACATGTCCACTCTTTCCAAAAAATGCCAAACGATTGGTCAGTTTGAAAGTAACAGCTAATATTTTAGCAATCTCCATTTATAGCGAACAGACCCCAACTCCCATTACTTTATTATTGTACTTCCACAAACATTACTTTTTCAATAGATATTCTTATTTCCCTCTGGCCCCATTAACTAGCCAGTGATGTCAAACTTGTGGCCCTCCAGACGTGTTAAAAACTACAACTCCCAGCATTCTCCAGGTGCATGGATGCTAGTAACATAGTAATTACATAGTAATTGAGGTTGAATAAAGACATACCTCGATCAAGTCCAACCTTTTCACCCTCTTTTTTTACCCTACCTAAAGCTAGGTATACACTGTGGGCAACACGGTGGCTCAGTGGTTAGCATTGATGCCTTGCAGCGCTGAGGTCCTGAGTTCGATTCCACCCTTGAACACATCTGCAGGGAGTTTGTATGTTCTCCCCGTGCTTGCGTGGGTTTCCTCCGGGCACTCTGGTTTCCCCCACAATCATAAAGACATACTGATTTGTATGTGTACATAATGTGATTAGATTGTCAGCTCTTCAGGGCAGGACCTGATGTGAATTGAGTAAATAATTGTAAAGCGCTGCAGAATATGTAGCTATATAAGAAATATAATACATACATACACTAAAGATAAAGTCCTGATATTGTCAGATCCGATGGTATCGGGGCTTTATCGTCTGTGTTTGTAGCGTCTTTCCTTAACGGGAGAGTCGGCCGCAGTCATGGGAAACACGTAGTCCCGAGCTCGGGTCTGTGTGTATCCTTATCTTTGAAAAATGACATCTTTCATACATCTGGCGTGTGTGTGCCCAGCTTAACAGTTGGAGTTGTAAATTTAATAAAGGAACAGACGCCCTTCCCCCCCTTACACACCCACCAAGTACAGAAACAATCCCCCTTCCCCTGACAACAATAAGGTACAGGCACAGTCTGGCAACGACAACTAATTACATAACAAACGCCTATGACCCTTTTTATTTGAAGGATGCGACCCACAACCAATTAGAGTTGAGTGCGCTGAACCTCCTGACCAATAGTAAAGCTCTCCGGCAGGAAATTCCCTTTAGCAAGCAACTGGTCCCTCGATCAGCAAATGGAAGCTGAGGAATTTCAAAGGGCAGCAAAGGAAGCAACGGCTGGAAACACGTAATCAAACCACAACATGAACTCATGTATAATGTATGTATCATTTATTTACATGTACATGATAAAATAAAACATATACAAACAAGGAGAAAAGTGCAAGTAATAATACAGATAAATAAAAAAACTCATTGCTGAATATAATTCAGGTCTGATTATCGATGATGGGAAAATGCAATAATAAAAAACAAGGATTCCCAAACTGGGTGTTTGAAAACTACAATTCCCAGCAGTCCTTGTTGGCATTCAGAGGCCCGATTGCTTTAAACGACATATCCTAACACTCCCTAGGAAAGCACAGAGTGCTTTAAAACATAACTAAAATAAATAATAGTGGATAATGCACCCCCAACTGTAAATTATAAGCATATTAGAAGTCACCAAGGAGTTCCGTGACCATATTAAAGCACAAGGCCGCAGGCCGAGTACCTTTTATACAGGGCACGGAACTCCAAGGTAACTTCTAATATCCCTTTAATTTACAGTTCGGGGTGTAATATGTATTATAACCTACCCCTTTGGGGCTTCTGGTTTCCTTCTCCTCCTGGAACTGTAAGATTATAAGGCTATAATCTTACAGTTCCTCCCATAGAAATCTACTACAGGGGTAGGTTATAAGGTGATAACGGTGTGCCTCCGGATGTTTGACAACTACAACTACCAGCATTCCCAGTTACCCCTTCAAAGTCTGAAAACTACAACTCCCAGCATTCCTCAACTACATAGTGAAGCCAGCATTCTGTGGCAGCAACATTTGATAATGCTGGGAGTTGTAGTTTTCAAACATCTATTGTCAGCGTGTTTAGGAGTTACATACAGGGAACTCTATCACTATCAAACTGTGCGCCTCCATATGTAAAACTACAACTCCCAGATTCCTTATCTGCTGCCAGGGGGTGCTGGGTAACTTAAACACTTCTGATTCTTAACACACTGTGCTACCAGGATTGTGTTGAAAGGAATTGTTTAATTAAAAACAAGTTTCCCCATGATTACAACCTCCTAGCATCCAATGTGTTAATAATGACCTAGAGCCATTTCCTTGTATGAATGGGGGAGGGGCATGTCACAGGTTTCTCTCCGACCTGGCCCCTCCCTCCCAGGGGGCATGGTTTTCTATCGAACCCTCCCTCTCTTGGTGGGCGTGACTTCCCACATATCCCCTCCCACCCGGGGGCGTGTCTAGTCACAGAGCTTGGGGGTTGGCCTGTACCGTGTAATGGAGTCTCAGTCGGTGAGCGGCCATTGAGGAAACAGGAACTGGTGTGTTAAGGGGGGGGACAGTGAGTTTTATTTTCCCCCTTTGTGACCCCTGAGGAGGCAAAATGGAGATGAAGAAACGGATCCACCTGGAGCTCAGGAACCGGTCACCGTATCAGGTGGGAGTTCGGATATACAGGGGGGGGGGGTAGTGCCCGACAACAGGGCGCCCAGGAGCTGTGACGTGGAGAGAAATAACATCTACACTGTATCTGTGGGATAAAAAAAACTACACTTCCCAGCACCATGTGCGGTTTTTAGCCTACGGTCATTACAGCAAGGGGCGCTGGGATTTGTAGTCCACAGTCATTATTAGCAATGTATTAATCTAGGTCCAGCAGTGGGCTGGTTATTCACCATCTGACCACGTGTTGGTGCCATGTGGAGCTCAGTGTTCCATCCAGCCTGCTCTGTATTGGTCACTGATGGGATATACACTGTGTGGGTTCTGGCACAGTCCAAGTACATAATGGGGGTGTGTGAATATAGAGAGTGGGACATTTGTCCAAACAGCACTCACACCTGTTTTATTATTTTCTAGACAGTTATGTTTAGTACACAGCTACAGTTAACCATGAATAATTGTGTTTCAGGGGAAGTTTATGTGATACAATTACTCACTGCTGTTAAGATCTACCCCATATTGGAATGGTGGAATCAAGATGGACGCACAGTAGCTACTGAATGTTTCACAGAGTTAGAGGTTTTCATTGGGTACGACCCCACGGGGCACAATCAGGACGTTCAGGTTGATTTCATGGGCATAACAGTAGGCCGGATTATCTAAGGTTATCCCTTCTCAAAATCTACTTTTAATTTAGTCTAATGGGCGCAAGACTTCTGCACGCTCCTGGCACCTGCACACAGAGGGCGAACAGGTTCAAGGAGATACTTAAGAGTGCTATATTTCTTTCTGAGATCTCTAAAGCTGTCATTGGGCTGAATATACACAGGCCAACTCTTACCCTATCTTTCTACTAACAATTAATATATATCCATGTGTGGTTGGTTGGATGTAAAGTGTCGCTGCTTATTTTTCGTTCCAATTGACCAAAATTTAGCAGGGTGCCCAATCTTTGTTTTTGACCAATTATGCCTTAAAATGGTTCAAAAAGGATAGTTTTTTAAGGAATTAAAGCTGATATCTTGCAATTGTCCATTCAGACCCAACAGGCCTCTCATGGTGTATTGTCTTTTTCTTGCCTATTAATAACTTAGACAGGAATAACTGATATTTGTCCAGATTGACCAAAATTTACAAACATGTCAGATCTTTGTTTTCCATCAATTTTGCCTTAAAAACGTTTTAGACAATTGGTTGTATTGGATTGACAGCGAATATATTGCTGTCAATCCAATATCAATAATATCAATCTCCATATTGGCTCAATAGGCCCCCAACTTTTAATCTTTGTTCCATCGTAATAATGTTTTCACAAAGTCAATTGACTTTTCTTTCATTGTCTCTTTATTTTACTCTCTACCTTTTATTGATACTTCCCTTCCCCAACCCCCAAAACACCAAAGATCCTCCATCTTCCTGGTGCAGCAGTCAATCATGGCCTTGATGGTTAACGTCACAGCTGGTTATTGAGCTACCTCCTTTTCGAGCATATGCAAGCTTTTACTGCTTTAAAGGCCATGTTTACCCTTTACCAACCCCCTCCCTTTTCAAAGTACCCCCAATGTCTTCTAATTAGTCATACAAAAGATACCCGAAATGTAAAGGGTAACTTCTGCTGCTGCAATGTAAGGCCCTTGCAGTTTAGGTTTTTTCATTAGGGTGTGGGGGAGAGTTATAGTTGCCCTTTAAGAGGAGGTGGCTATTAAGTAAGAACAGGATGGAGAACTCCGAGTGGGTGGCAATTCACTGTACCAGACAGGGATTTGAACCTGCATATTTAATTGTTGTATCCATAAGCCACTAGCTGGAGGGCCTGTCGTTAAACATGACTTGTGAAGTTATAGACAAGGCTAAAGGGTTTTCTGGTTATCTGCTTAAAATTCAGAGATGATCGCGTTTAGAAGGTAAATTTAATTCAAAATTGGGTTAATGGCACGTTCATAAAAGAGTTGGGAGATGAGTTTTTAAGTAAAGACTATTCAAAAAAGTTATTGCTATTAATACATAAAGTTCTAGTAGATCAAGAGTTCCTTTCAGATTTACAAGTTTTTTTTTCTCCTCCACACCAGGGTTTATTTATTTTGGACTTCCTCTGGTTCAACTGTTATACAGACATTATGGGTAGGGTATAAAGGTTTGACTAGATGGACGTATGTCTTTATACAACCTCCAATACTATGTTACTATGTAACTGTTATACAGGCATTATGGGTAGGATTTAAAGGTTGGACTAGATGAACATATGTCTTTATACAACCTCCAATACTATGTTACTATGTAACTGTTAGACAGACATTATGGGTAGGGTCAAAAGGTTGGACTAGATGGACGTATATCTTTATACAACCTCCAATACTATGTGACTGTTAGACTGACATGGGTAGGGTATAAAGTTTGGATTAGTTGTATGACTTTTTCAGCTGACTGGGACAACTTAGATGTGTAGGTCTTTAATTCCCCCCCCCCAAGGTGATGGGGTATAGGTTAAGTGGGGAAAGTTGTCCTTTAAAACAAAAGTAAAATGGAATAGAAATTTGGCAGGTTCATTGGATAAGTTTTTTAAAAAAAAGCTGGATGAGTTTCTGAAAACACGGAATGTTGCAGGTTAGTGGTATTGATTGAGTTGATCCAGGGATATTTCTGATATTTTCCACTTGCAGCCAGGAAGGATTTTTTCCCCCCTTCATAATTTGTGGTGGCTATTTTTGCTTTCCTTTGGATCAACAGGTAGGCAGGATGTATGGGTATTGCTGAGTTGGTTTGACTGGATGGATATATGACTGTATTCAACCTCAATTACTATACTATAATCACAAAAACCTGTTGATATTTGAACAATTGTCAGAATTTTTGTGATGCGACTGATTAAGGTTCAATCGATTTTGCATAAAGTATTTTGATTCTGAATCGATTTAATTGCATTTACTTTACTTATCTATCGAATTGAACACCTGAGCCCTGTATGTCTGGTTTGGGACGCATTTGTATTTTGCAGGTTTTTCTTTACTTTGGAGTAGGTATTTGATTACCTTTTCAAAGCCACTGTCCCATTCAGTATCTTTTGAGGCTGTTTTGCATCTCTGGGTTATTTCAGGCTTCAGTTGATTTTGCAAACGATAGCCAAATAGTCAAGGAGTAGGTTTTTTTTTTATAACAGGTGGAGGCCTTGTGTTTGTACTACATATAATAATAGAGGTAAAGAAATGGTAAAAGCTTATTTAAAAAATTGGGCAATACAAAAGCAAGTTAACCTTTTTTCCCTATTATTTATAATACTGTTAACAGGTGTTTAAGGTGCTAATAGTTAAACTGAGCAAGTAAGTGTAGTATAGGAATGAAAAATGCAATATTGTAAAATATCCTGTGGCTTGCGTGCCCATAACCACGCAAACCATGTGCTGTGCAATGGTCATGACCATGTTCCAGACTCGTTCTCTGGCCAATGCCAGGAGGACTAAGGGCATTTCTGTCACTCTGCCATTAGGCGTCGGGAGATCCCCCAAAACATGCTCTTCTCCCCGTCAATGTCTTATTCACAGATTGTCATAATAAAGTAAAATGACAGGCTTGTTGGATGGCCAGTAACTGGTTGATTGTCCGCTTCTTAGCCTGTCGTTCTATGGTTCGTTCCCAGAATCAGATACCGACTTTATATAGCTTTTAAATTTGCAGAGTTTTGTGTCCTGTCTGCCGATACAAAACTGGTCAGTGCAGAATCATGTTTATGAGAGTGGTGGGAAAAAATTGGCATTTATAATCTCCCTCTTCAGCCTTATGTATACGGTACGTTTGCACTACTCGTGATTGCACTGTTTTATGTCAGTTAAGCAGTGTTGACATTCTCTTTATGGTAATACTTGTACCGTCCCCTGGCCATCGTTTGCATTGTTATGTTTAAAGGGCAACTATATTAAAAAAAAAAACCACACTCTGCTACAATAAAACTATAATTCTAGGGATGTTTATCATAGTATTACCTTGAAGGGCAATTATTCTCTTTAGCCAATGAAACGTACGCTAAGCTACTAGGTCCTCACCCTGGGTCTGGCTAATAGCTAGCAAGATGTGCCTTTTGCAGTGTGTGTTTTATTGGCAAGGCCATGGGCTGAATGGGGGCAGAACAATGTGTTGTAGAGGACTGCTTTCCACCCACTCGGGTGGGGACCTAGCGGTTTAGGTTTTCACTCTCTGTACTATCAATGTGTGGAGGGAGGTTTAAATGGATATTGTGCTTTAACTGTGGCCTGTTAAGGAGGAATCCTTCTCCCGCCTCATTCTTAAAATTAAGAGAAGGATTTCTTGAGGCCACAGATTAAGGTAAGATTAGGACAATTATGCATCCCTTCTAGAGTCATTTTAATCCTTGCTGTTGGTTTTTTTCATTATAAATTGCCCTTTAATTTATTGAATTTAGGCTTCTTGTGAGGTTTCCTAAAACCAATAGTGTCCCTTATTAATGTGAATGGGTGTGAGGCTTGTAAGGTCACCTCTCACGCCTAATAGGAAATAAAGGGAACCTACTATGGCTGGTTGGGTATTGGCTTCATTTCACACAGAGAACACAGTATCTGCTATATCATTGTTTAGCCTCATCTCATTGTTTAAATGAAAAGATCTTTTTTCCTTGGTTAAATCTCTACCTTCACCGGAAACACCATTGTCCGTTAATTGCTATGTGGTAGCAGTGAACAGCACATAAAACTTCCACAGGGTGCAATTAGCCGGCGATTACCATTTTAATGCAAGGCTTTCCCCTTCTTGGTAAACTCCCATTTGGCCCTGTTCCATCCTACCATATAATAACCATCCATACCTCCCACATAAGCTTCAGTGCAATATTTTTACTTCTATTTGTCCCATTATATTTTTTATTTTTCGTTAATATAAAAGAACGTGAAAATAATAAAATCCTGGATATTCGGGCAGTACGTTTTCTCAGTGGCTAGTACCAAATGCCTTGCAGCGCTGAAGTCCTGGGTTCGAATCCCCTCTTGGCTAAAAATCTGCAAGAATTTTGTATGGTCTGGTGAAAATATATCCACCTCTGCTTCTTAAACCAGTGTACCCGGCACATTGTAAGAAACACTGGGAAATCCGCGTGGAATATTTTGCTGATAGCACGTTGTGTGAGTGCCCCATTGTGGTGCAGTCCATAGTGTTATTTCCTGTTAGCACCTTGCCGCCTCGCACTCTTCATTTATTTCGATCCTTTTAAAACCAGTGTTGCTGCATAGGAGACTTTTTTTCCCCCATTCAAACAGACAGTGGGTACTGATAAACTTGCACAACTCTTGATTATCTGCTCAACCCGTTTGACTTGTTATCTCTGAATAAGTTCTCTTGCACCGAGCTGCAAGCCTTCTGTTACCCATGATATGCTTTACATTGCAGCAGTATTATGTTTTATGGCAAGTCAGCAGTAGTTGCCACTCAGAGACAGCTGAGCATTAAAAGTTCTGAGCTCCTAATAAAAGCCTTGTCTGTGCAGCATGTGTTGCGGTGTTCTGGTGGTCTGGTTGGAGGTACACTAATCTTTTAATAATGTCCTTGCTTGCTTGGACAGCTGCTCCTTGAGTGATCATCTTGCAGCTCCTGCTTGCCTGCTGTCAACGTCCAGGGATACAAGTGACTTGTTGCTCGCAGCAGATGTTTGGGAATGTAGGTCACTTGACATTGAAACCCTCTGCCTCTTCTACTGCAGCGTATAAACGAGGGGGCTGCCCTGGATTGTTGTTCAAAACCATAAGCCCTTTTATCAGTAGCTGTACTGCAGGGATACGAGTAGACTTACCAGTAGGCCCGATCTAAAATTCATTCCTCTATATATAGAACAATATGGCTCTTCCTGTTGTCAGGCAAGTTGGAATTAGACGGACAGACTGATCTGTTATTGTTGGTTCTGTCGGAAATTCCTATGTTTTGTTATGGAATTGCCCTGAACCACAATTTCTGTTTTTTGAAGAAAAAAGTGTATGTAGTTTTCACGGTAATTTAAGGGTCACTATACTCTCTCAAACAACTTTACAGTATCTGAACCTACAACTTGAGAGAAGTAAAATGGCGATACTCCCATATTTAAAGGACAGGGCGCACAGCCCAAATAGAACCATGTGGAACGTTGTAGTTCTGCAGTGCTTAATTGGGTAACCAAAGCTCCACCCAGACTGTTGGGAAGTAAAGCCTCCCCAGAAAAAAAGACCCCATATAAAGGCACAACCACTCATGGTATATAATATAAAATGCTTTTATTGGCGACACCAATTCTCAAGGGTAGCACAAACACAATAAGTAACACAAACATAACAAACATCACCAACTCTGGGCGTCCCCGGATAATTAAAACAGGTAACAGTTACTAGCCCAGTTAGAGGATAAAGAGCACAGGTTAAAAGAGGGGAGATCTGGCCGTAAAACTTGCATATCACATCCAACCACAGAACTTATAGTGTTTGGATGACCCAGAGCAGGAGCTGCGTTAGGATGGGAATTGTTTACGCGATTGGGGGTTGCATAGTATGCATCCTGTACTGATCGTTGTTCAATCGCGAGTCACCAATAAATGCTTTTTATATTATATACCATAAGTGGTTGTGCCTTTATATTGGGTCGTTTTTCTGGGGAGGCTTTACCTCCCAACAGTCTGGGTGGAACTAATAAGTTCTGCACAGCCTCCCCATCTCCCCCTACTCCATCTCTCTGCTGATTCTCTTAATTGTTGCGGAAAGTGTGCAGGCACGCAGCCAAAGATCTTCAGGGGAGGGGCGTATATTTTTTTTTTTGGTTTGAGTGACAGGCATTTCCCTGTGTATGCTGTGATTTTAAAAGATGATTTCTCAATCTACAGCTCAGATTTAAAATCCAAATAAAATTAATATTCTAGAGCAAAGATACCCTTTGCCCTAGAATATTAATTTAGTGTCCTGTGTTTAGCGTCCCTTTAAGATAAAACACCACAAAAGTTGTGTCTGTACGATACATAGTATTAATCTATTTTGTTATATGAAAACATTCACACGATTACTAAAGTGTTTTTTTCCTTTGCAGCATTGCCAAGTTTTGCCATTTCTTGGTCCGCTACTAAAATACTTTTATCTGCACTCAACCTCTCACGTCTGGGACACTGTAATTTAATTGGCTGAAATATCGATGGTGGCTTTCTGTTTCTTGGTAGACTGTTTTTTTGGATAAATCAATCGATATCGCCAATCAAAGTCCCCATTTTTAGCAGATTTCAAGCTGAAACCTCCGACATTTTGTTATACACATTATCGCCAATGTGTGTGTTTGCGATGCAGGCGAACATTTTGTGTCTGCTTTGGAAACGGCTGTTCTGGCTGGAAAATTTCCCCTGTTTATGGTCGTCCCCCTGTACTAAAGTATAGGGAGTCTGCCACTGTCGTAGGGTGTATGGCTGTCCCGTAGATCTCCCTATACTTTATAAATACTTTACTCGTGACTGTGTAGCTACATTTTTTAAAGATGGCAGATAGAATCTTACAGATTGGTGTGTACCCAGCTTTAACCTTCAAATCCTTTCACTCCGCAGCACCACTTATCCTCTGTTTTAGCTCCTTATATTCCTGGACATGCCCCGTGTTTTTCGCTAGGCAATCTTCTCTGTAAACCCTCAACTAACACTGCCTCCTCTTCCTGCTCCTTACCCTAGGAACTCTATCCCCCACTCTCTTCGCCAGGAAACATCCATTAGCAGATTTAGATCTAAACCGGAATCCTGTCTGTCTGAGAACCTGCACAATAAATGATTCAATACTTTCTCATCTCCACCTGTATCTGTGTACCCACCTATTTAGATTGTAAGCTTCTTTGTGCTAATTACCATGGCAAGGTTTCAGAACATTTTAGGGCTTAAGGTTCGTACACACATGCGGTTGCGGGCCCCGGCCCGCAACACACGATGTGTAGGAACGTTTCGGTTGGTAATTGGCCCGTGTGCGGGCACTTTATCAGCCGAAACGGCTGTTCGTTTGGAGATCCGCCAGGTCGGTTGGGCAACGATCCCCAACCGAGTGTCTGTTCTGCCCGATAAAGTGCCAGAT
Organism: Hymenochirus boettgeri; assembly: GCA_019447015.1. Classification (NCBI taxonomy): domain Eukaryota; kingdom Metazoa; phylum Chordata; class Amphibia; order Anura; family Pipidae; genus Hymenochirus; species Hymenochirus boettgeri. The sequence continues at coordinate 311,122,817 of CM033476.1, forward strand.
AGTTTGGTTTCAAGCTGATTTTATATTGTATTGAAAAATGAATTGTATGTTCTGAGAGCTTGATATTGTTCTGATTTTTGTTTTACCTGAAAAGTTTCCCTTATAAGTTTTTACGTCATAGCTGTGCCAAAAGGTTGGCTTTAAAAAACGAAATTCTTAAAAAGATCTTCACACCTCCCAGCACCAGTATGGTAGAAGGGCCTATTTACACCAGACCCCTGACCTATTAACCACGCCCCAGATTACACCCAAGACTCACCATTGCAGGACAAAACTGGGTAAACTGGGACAAACCACTTTAAGAGAAATAGGGTGCATATAAAGTTTTCACAAAGACAGTTAAAAGCTTATTTTTACAGTATAGGTGTCCTTTAAATAATGCCTTTCCTGGATAAACCGGGATGGTTGGGGCGAGTATGGAAAGCACCCGTGGTTTATGTAACTGAAAGATTGTCTATATTATGTTAAAGGATATTCATCTTACTAATAAACATTTCCCTGGTAGCTCTGTTCTTGCTAAAAGTGTTTTTTTTCCCTCCCTCTATTTACCAGGTGGCAGAACTGGTTTTGGATAATTGCCGATCCGTTGATGGAGAAATCGAAGGACTGAATGACAGCTATAAAGCTCTGGAATTCCTCAGCATGGCCAACGTAGAGTTAAAATCCCTGTCAAAGCTTCCTAAGTTGCCTAAGCTCCGAAAAGTAAGCAGATGAGTCTAAAGGGCAATGGTGGATGTGGTTAATCCCTGGCGAAATTCAGCAGGTCATTTAGGACTTGTATACACCAGATTGTGGACCAGCAGCTGAATAATGTACATTTCCTGGTGGTCATTCCCTGTACAGATATGGTGACTAGAATGATGCCCAAAATGAAATGCAGGTCTTTGACACAAACCTGGATTGTGGTGTCACTTCCTTGACTAAGAGAAAGATTTTCCAAAAAATAAAATATGACCGATCATAATTCATCTATTCTCACATGCTAACGGATCGGAAGTGCGACCGTTAGCACGTGAGAACGCGGTAGTGTGGCCAAGCCCTAAGGAAAGAGCTTCACTGCTGCAATTCTGATTGTGTGTTATTATAACCTGAAAACTATCCCAGCCCAATGAAAGTGAATTCCTATCGATATTAGACCAAACGTGTTCACTGTCTCTGGTGTGGATCGCATGGGTTCTAATATAAATGGGGACTTGGCGCCTGTAGAAAACCCCACCTTGGGAAAAGCAGTGTGTTTCTCTTGTGGGGGCCTCGGCATTAGTCATTTCCCTGGTATTTCTTTAGGCGAGACTGTAAACTGTCTCTTCAATGTTGGTTCAATGTCACAAAGGGACAAGGCAAAAAGTTAATATTTGTGAAAGTGTGCTCACCCACATTGTGTTAGCCTGGCATGTGTTTCTCGGATTGCAGAACGCGGTCGTTGGCACGTGAGAAACTGGCTAATGTGGCCCAACCCTTTGTGATGTTCACTTGTAATAAAATGTTGTATTTGCATATATTACAATGAATGATTTCTGGGGCCGCATTACTTACAAATGTAACATAGTCCAAGTTGCAAAAAAATCCCAAGTGCACACCAGTCTTGTATAAACAATTTGTGTTTATTCACACAAAACGTGACGTTTCGAAGTCTATATGACCCCTTCCTCAGACATGAAAATTATCTATGGTATCCAGTAGCACCCAGCGAATATATTGAACATATGTTGTGCGAGGGAAACCACCTTTATCTCTACAAATATAACATGGTTACACATGTCTCTTTAATCATCTGCCCACTTTTATACGTTTCCCAAATGAAACCTCATCATTTCCAGGTAGAGACCTTTAAATGAAAAGGGTTAATAATAAATAATTATTAGAGCATGCTCACACCAGCTCCCTCTGCTGTCAGACTAATTGAAGTGCAGGGACATGCTGCATGGCTCAGAGTTCCGCTCCCTAGCACTTTTATTTTTATTCTGTTTAATTGTACTTGGCTAAGGAGACTCTGTACATCACATCATTCCCTGATACTATAAAAGATACAAAAAAAACCATCTATTTAATATGCAGCACTAAATACTCATCAACTTATTTGAGGGTAAGCATGATGTAAGGGGAGCTTGGTTTAACAGTGAGCTCATGATGTCTATGTGAGCCTGCCATTAAATGGAGCTTGGATGTTGCAGCAAGAGTAAACCCATATCTTACTGTTTTTTACATTTGGACATCAAGGATTGAAATTGCAGTATTACGGCAAATATTATAAAAATATATAAAAATGCATGCTCACACCCAAAACAAAATGTATGTTCATTCAGTGCAATGAATGGTCAATAGGGCATGAAATTGAATTAGGTGGGTATTTTTTTTTATTTAATACGCTGCAAGGCCTTGAAGCCTACAGTACCTTAGCAGTTTCACAACACCATGTTTAACCCACGTTCTTTTACAAACTTAGCTATGCATTGGATTTACGACTGATTAAATATCTGCGCAAGTGATGTAATTATTATTTACATGGTAAGTTACTATGATGGTTTTGTATTTAATGCTTCCTTTATTTTATTACATTCGTTTTGCAGCTTGAGCTTAGTGATAACAGTATTTCTGGAGGACTGGATGTGTTGGCTGATAGGTGTCCTAACCTTACTTACCTCAATCTGAGTGGAAACAAGATTAAAGATCTCAGTACAGTGGAAGCCCTTGTAAGTACAATACCGGTTTGTCTAATCGCAATGTTAACTTATTGAGCTTTAGAAATTCAGGATTGGACACATCCAAGGAGCCAGGTAGCCAGTTACTGGCAGCTAAGGTTTTTAATGGTTGTTTTTCTATTTCTGGCTCCCCAAAAAGTTGTATTGGCTCATATAGTTTTCTAACTGGCTAGTAATGTCAAAAATATGTCCACCTTTTAATGTACATTGATGCTTGTTCCCAATTTCTCCTGCATATTTGTGAGTATAGATTGTTTCTAATCTGCCTGTGTGTTCCATCCCTTGAACTTAGTCCAATGTGCTCGGTGTGGTCTATAATGTTTCCACAGTGATGCAATAGTCTAGCATTAGATTATATAAGTGATTGTGTGCTCCAAGCAGTGTAATATGTGGCATATCAGGGGATATGCCACTGAGGCATTGTGGACCACGCCATGCCTGTAATACCTTGTGTATTGTTTTTTTTCTATTAAGTGCTTTAAGGATCAAATATACTACCCAAACTATCACTATCCTCTACCCTGCATACAAGGTGAGGAAATAAAACATTAGTTCCTTGCCCCTAGTATTACTGTCTGGTCTGGCCATGCCCCCTGATCGCCTTTGACATGCTCTGAGTCTTCCCATTGGTTAGGTCCTGCACTGCCGGAGGGGCAGGGTAAAGCTGGACCTTTTAGGTAAGTAGTGTTAGCAATGTACCTCTAGAGATCAGGACATAGCACTTTAGGTCGTCACCTAGGATACATTAAAAGGGTTGGTTTGGGGTAGTATAATTTGCAGATGTCTACGCTATGTTAAACATAGGGAAAGTGAAACAACCACATCTACATTTACTTTAGACCAACTTAAAAAATTTGAAGAGCTTGGACCTCTTTAACTGCGAGATTACCAACCTAGAGAATTACAGGCAGAGTATCTTCCGGCGGCTTTCCCATATAATATTCCTGGATGGATTCGATGAGCAAGATAACGAAGCTCCAGACTCGGAAGAGGATGATGAAGGTAAATGAGCGTATGTGTGATATGTGTATGTATAGACGGTGTGCATGTTTATCTAGAAATCTCTCAGGCGTGTAAATCTTTTAATCAGGAGGAACGTCTATGAAATGCTCCTTATTCCTTCACATTTTCACCATAGTTCCCTTCATTAATTGGTAATTTTTTATTTTTATTTTACCCAATTATTTGACAGATTGTGAGGAATACGAGTATGATGATGATGAAGCCGGACCTCGGGGTTCTGAGGAAGAGGAGGAGGATGAAGATGAAGAAGGGGCCTCAGATTTAGAAGAGGAGGAAGAAGAAGAAGTTGGACTCTCGTACTTGATGAAGGAAGACATTCATGTAAGAACCACGAGGAAAGGACCATTTGTGTTTCTCCCATTCTGTGGCTTTGAGGCTGAGGCCACTGAAACGCACTCCTGTGCACACGTTAACACTCGCTATTGCGCGCGCGAGAGTGCTGCAGTGCTCGATCTCCTGCTCTTTCACAATCGGAGTGCTTGCGATTGCACAAACAAATGCAGATTGCATACGCTTCGATTAACTGATTGTACACAGTCGCACACTAGTGTGGCCACATCGATTGGGCCACACTAGTGTGCACACTTATAAGAACATTAGTGTGGCTTAGACCTGATGGTCGAGTCCTAGACATTTTATGTGTTTTTTGCTTTTGTCATTAATCAAGGTCATTGTTTTCCCCTGGAATCCTGTGAGAGTATTTCTATATATCGCCTTCCGCAGTGCATTGCATGTCCACCCTCAAATTCATATTTTACCTTCTGGTTCAGCAGCCCCAAAACCCCTTTTTCCCTTAACTTACCTGTTCCAAAGACACTCATGAAAGAACACAACCCAGTCCCTTGCCGAGTGCTTCCCTTTCTGTGCTGCTGCTTCCAGGTATTGTCTGTCAAAGTCATGGCCAATGGCTGATAGCCATTGTGTCTTTTGCTTGGCGCACTCGTAACTAGCTCTCAATAGCAGCAGAGGCGGCTGAACATGCTGGCGAGGGATTGTTTGTTTAAATACTTTCAGGAGCATCTTTGATATGGGTAAGTGTAATGGGGGAGGGAAAGAAGGGGTGCTTAATCTTTATGTAAAATATGAATTGAAAGGGTGAACAAGATGGATGCACACATTAGCAATCTGTAGCAGATGACAGATTCAATTGGATTCTGTCTGTAATTGCAATTGCAATTTACACAGTACAGACTTTTATACTCCGTATAGGGACTGATGGATGGGTTTGAGTAAAAGTAGTTCTTTGTCTGCAGGAATGTCCGTTTCTTGTTCGGATTCCATTGAAACATCACAAGTTATATCTGTTGTATTCAATTAGATCAACTGGACTTGAAGTTTAGTTCTTGAAGACATTTCGCTAGTCATCCGACTGGATCTCTCAATTCAGAATGACTTGTACAAGAATCTGTGGCAATTATGTAGTGAAGAGTGCAGTGAAGAATGCTCTGATTTGTATGTGGGGGAGACCAAACAGCAACTGCATCAACGTATGGCCCAGCACAGAAGAGCCAATTCCTCTGGTCAGGACTCAGCCGTGTACCTGCATCTTAAGGATAAAGGACACACCTTTGAAGATTGTAATGTTACCATGGCAAAGGAACATGACTGGTTCAAGAGAGGTGTTAAGGAGGCCATTTATGTGAAAATAAAGAAACCAAGCCTAAATAGAGGTGGGCGGGTTCGACACCAACTGTCTGCCATGTACAATGCTGTTTTGACACCTTACTCTGGGCGTTCCTATAACACCTCTTAGCCACTATCCAATCACACCCTTAAAACCTGGCTGTGATATGCTAATTGGGATTTTCCAGGGTACATAATTGCCACAGATTCTTGTACAAGTCATTCTGAATTGAGAAAGCCAGTCGGATGACTAGCGAAACGTCTTCAAGAACTAAACTTCAAGTCCAGTTGATCTAATTGAATACAACAGATATACCATGACCTGGATGAATGAGAACCTTCACAAGCATATCCCAAGTTATGTGCAATAATACTGTTGTGTGTATGGATACCTAAACTGAACCAACGTTGAGGGTTAGGCCACACAGCTGTGTTTTTGTCCGCTTGCGTTTGAGCATGTGTTTGCGCTTGGATTTTTTTTTCAGATCATTGAAAACGCGGCAACGCACCGAAAACGTGCATTTTTTGGTGTGTTGCGATTTGCGGTCTGCATTTTTAAACGCAATCGCATGCGTTTCTCTATACTAATGAAGAAAATGCATGCGCAACAAAATCGTACATGAAATCACATGGGATTCCATATGCGTTTGCGGTGCAGTGTGGCCGTGCCCTAAAGGAGTTTTTATTTATAGCTAATTAATTTAGGAATTTCTCTAATAACATTATATCATCTTCATCTTTGGTCAACTAAAAATAAAAGTACTCGGAGCGAGGACCTAAACTGCTGGGTCCACCTTAAATTGCTTATAATTGCCTGCCCAATTCCGCCACCTGTTTGTCTCTTGAGTGTGGACTATGGGAAGAGATGCTCTGCAAGAAGCACCATTGGCCAAACTGAGGAAGGGGGTGAGGCTGAATAGGACCCCTTATTACAAGGTTAACCCAGGGGTGGAAGTGAAAAATAAGGGAGGTAGTTTTGTATATATTATTTGCCCTTTATTTCCTTTCATGTAAAAATTAAGTATGATGCATTACATGTTTGCACGAAAGTACAACCGATCATTACTCGATCTGAAAGTAGGGATTAGTGTACCACCATACATTTCAATGGATTTTAGATTGGAAATTGGTTCTAGAAGCTTTTTTTGTAAGCTCAATCACCATTTGATTAGAAGTCTATTGATAAAAACTGTATAGTAATCGATTTATGACTGTTTTAAAGGAACCAATCAAAAGCATGCCCATGCTATTAATGTGCAGCATCCAATCAGATGTAAGCTTTTTGCTGGGTTACAGCAGTTTGGGAGCATCTGATTGGCCAGTACAGATTAACAGCACAGGCAGTTTTATCGCATCGGTCCTTCTTTCCTCTACGTGAGGGGAGAACTTGGTTATTTTGGTCTTTCCTTTATGTATCATTTCAAAGTATCTCACACCTTTTCTATTAGGACGAAGAGGATGATGACGATTATGTGGAAGATGGTGGCGAAGGAGGTGAGGAGGAGGAGGAAGACGATGATGGTATGTGGTTGCTGATATTGTCATATACACAGCTGTACTTCTCAATCATGTAATGGATAGGATGGAATTCTTCTACTAGTAACATCATGTCAACCACAAAATATTAAACCTTCTACATGTTTATCCCTGTTAATTACCTTATGAGCTGCACGGTCCTGTTCATGCTTCTGTACCTTTAAATGTGCCCCTTCATTGTTTCTGTGAATTCAATTGCCACATATGTCTTTATTCAACTTTAAATACTACCGTATGTACGTATTCATTATACATTTTCATACTTTATATACAAGAGATGAATTTAAAACCCCGCACATCAGTCTATATAGAAAAGTCAGTGTTTGGTGCAAGTATGCCCTTCAGAAAAAGAAAAAAATATTGAAATCCGAGAGGTGTAAGATTAACCTGAAATGCTGCCTCGCATTCTGTTACCCCTCTGTCTGTTTCCTGGTTCTTTGGGCTAGTATTTCTCAGTCATGGATGGGACTGTTGACATTACAGCCAATGACTGAATGCTATTCCGTTAGCAACCTCCTCTGTGCATGTGTGAGCTTGTAAAATACCTTGAAGAGGAGGCGGAAACCTTTTGAGAGTAAAATGGAAGGGAGGTGAACATTTCACAGCATAACAGGTTAGTCCTATATCTGTCACTTTAATAACTATTAGGGGTTAATTTACTTGTATATTACGTGGCCTTGAAGTAAATAATCTTCATGCTGAAAATTTGGCCATGATCTATATGAAGCCAATTTCTTATCTGCACCCTGGATACACCGCAAACACCCTAAAAGAGCCCTTGATTATATACACTATTAGGTGGTTTGTGTCCCATAATATATATATATTGACTGGCTGCTGGAGTCCTTTACAGACAAGGAGTGGGGTGCTCTGGACCCATAAACCACTCTAAGGAATAGGGCAAGGCCAGAGCTGCAATACGTTATTTTAATTCTCTACATAGACCAGTGTCCGGTCCCATCATACGTAGGTGTTTTATCTTGGGTCAGTGTGTGACATATTTCCTATTTTCCCATGACTAGAAGATGATGAAGAGGCGACTGACCAGAAAGAGAAAGGAGAGAAAAGGAAACGAGAAGCTGAAGACGAAGGCGAGGACGATGAGGATTGAAGCCATTGTTACTGGAGGACAGGACCAGTCTTTATTTTGTTTTTCATGAGCCCCGAGGTTGATGCTAGAATAATGCAGATTTGTATGTCTCTACGTGTACAATAGATGTCCCGACAGAATTTAACATGTAACTTTTTATAGGAAAGGTGTGGTTTTACAATTTTGTGCCCTTTTTATCATTCCAAACGAGATGTAAGATCCAATTAGTGAATACATAGTTTCCTTCCCAATCCCTTGTCAATGCCTTTTGTGTCTCAGAGGGTTTCTGCACATGGCCGTTTGGGTCTGTGTGTGGGGGGAGAGAGACTAGCCATACTGTCACACCCTCTGCTTTATAGTTAAGGTTTTTTGCGATGCTGAACACAATATCCTGTTTCACGCGACAATTTTTGTAGTTTTAACCTTTCTGCGCTTCTCGCTCCTTTCCATTTCACAGTTGGGTTTATTTAGTGAATGAAAGGTCCGTTATCTGCTATTGATTTCAATGGGATAGAGGTGTGTCTCTTTCTATAAAGAGAAATACATTGTAACCATTGATTTATGGCAGCCTAGGGCTAGCCGACACTGGCCGATTTTTATTCAATGAATTCTTCTGATTGGATCGATGTGGTGATTGATATCTAGTGTACAATAGGCTGAACCTTGATTGGGCAGGTTTGGAAGTGTCCGTTGATTGGACGGGTATTTGAGACATTTCAATCTTGGTTTAATTGTATTAAAATGTACACACTTGTTGGAGAATTATTTAAGAATCTCATTGGTAAGAAACCCCAACACCAATCGCCATGTTTAGATTTCTAAGAGGTCAATAGTTTTTATCCAACATGTTTGATCATTTTGAATTTCAATTGACAGTCGACCAGTGTATGGCTAGCTTGACCCTTCTAGTAATAAAATAAACTTACTTGCATTGGCAATCGTCTATCCATCGGATGTTTTCCTGTATAACTAGAACGAGGATTTTCACTTTCTTTTCCACCAGCAGTTCCTTCTAGGATTTGAACTAAGGTCTTTTTAGTTTGTCATTTCTACCTTTTTTTGGTCTTTGTGTTTTTGCTAATGGCAGTTTATACTTTTACAGGGTGTAAATGGCAAAGCTTTACTACTCGTGACATGTGATTTTGCATAGAGCTGCCTTAGCAGCCTCTCCGTTGTCCAGTTACGATAATAAAGATGTGGGTAGTATATGTGGTTGTGATTGTTTTATTAATCTGAGAGGTTATTGCAATGGCTCTGAGTTTTATACCCCATTCTGCTGAATGGTAGAGTAGCAAAATATAAGGGAATATTCCACTGCTAATGCAGGTTCGTTATATGTCCCACCTACAACACTGAGGACTGTGTCCAAAGGGAAATTGAACCCACCCCCATTTAATGCACCTCTCACAATTATTATCGGACAAAGATCAAGTTCACGTGCAGAAACTTTATTCCCCTCCGCCTTGATTTCCAGAGTTTGTGCTCAAAGAAAGAGACTCACACACAGGACATAAGCTTCGTACAAATGCCAGGAGACAATCTTATGTGTGTTGGCTCATCGCTGCATCATTGGGAGCTGCCACATGTAAGTTTGTGGCCAAAAAACATTCTTCACTGTGAGAACGTTAAAACTATCGAACTGTCTTCTATTGGACCCTGTGATGGCAGGTTTATTGTATAATTTAAAGGAATTGTTCACTGAAAAAATGACTGCCTCATTTCAATTCATAAATGAATACATGTAAGCAGCACTTGCTCTAAAGTGTTTGTGTTGCTGCATGTCTTCAATCCAGTAATTGTTTTCCTCAAGCTCAGTCCTTCATTCCCCCATCCCCCTGTCTATCTGATACTCTGCAAGGGCAAGCATGCTCAATAATCCCTATGAGGCAGTATTGGGAGAGGGAATTTCCCACAATGCAGTTCACTAACCAAGTGTCGTCATTCCAGTTTTAGCAAATCTATACATAACAAGATTATGATGAAGGCACTTGATTGACAGCTGAAATGGAAGATGTTTCAGAATGGATAGCTAAAGAAATAGGGGACAGATCAACAGATAAATGGAACAGTGATAGTTGGGATTTATAGTTTCCAGTAATAGCCAAACATTTTTTTAAAAAAGCTGGATTACTGTATATACTCGAATATAAGTCTAGGTGCCTATTTTTACCTGAAAAACAAGTAAAACTGATTGACTAGAATATGAGCCGAGGGTAGAAATTGACCACTATTGCCTTCTGATTCATTTTTTTTTTAAGCTTTAGCTTCCCTTTAAATTGACACTAACTGATTCCAATATAATGAGCCAAAATCCACTAACCCTCCAATTCCTTGGCCCCCCCCAAAAGTTTGGAACCTAAAACTCCCAGCATGCTTTGGCCTCTGGGAGTTGTAGTTTCTAAACCTCTGGAGATGGCAAGTTTCAAAAAACTACCCAGCAATTTGTCTTACCTTCTCTACTGACAGGAGAGTCAGTCTTTCCTTTTTCACTCCTTCCAGTCCTCCATTATGGTATGTCCTGGGTGAGAGGAGGCATAACTTGTGTTCCGACATTGCCGCGTCTACGTGCACTCTTGTGCTCCTGACTGCTTAGGCTTGCCGAAAGGAAGGTAAGTAATGCCTGTGTCCCAAGTATAAGCTTAGCTTTTTAGGCTAGTTTTAGAACCTAAAAACCTCGGGCTTATACTCCAGTATATACGGCAGTTTCTAAAAACAAAGAATGTTGCATGTTACTGGTATTGATACATCAAGTTGGATTTGATCCAGGGATATCTCCGATTGCCACTTCGAGCCAGGAAGGAATTTTTCCCCTTTATACTGTTTTTATTTGACTTCCTCAAGATCAACTGTTGGGCAGAAAATGTGGGTATTGCGGAGTAGGTTGGACTGAATGGACCAACCTCACATACTATACTATACTAAGCAAGTAGTATAGTATCGGACACTTCGGCTGAGATCCTATATATGTACGAGGCAGGTCATCTGAACTGATAGGGAAACAATTAATGTAATTAGCAGGGCTGCACTGATTGTAAAATGATTGTTATTAAACAACATTCATTCTAAAGCTTTGTACACGCGTGCAATCGTGGGGCCCGCTGGGCATCATTGGCTATCTGACCTGGTGGATTATCAATGGCTGACTGTCCATACACTTACTGTTAGTTGCCCCAAAATGTCATTTGTGCACATCGTGGGTCAGACCCATATCTTTGAAAACTCCCAGTATTCCTCAACTACAGAGAGTTGTACGTTTACAAACCTCTGGAGGCCAGCCATTTGGGAATCCCCTGCCTTATGTGATGCCTATTAAAGATCCCAGGTTACACAATATGAAGATCTACAGTTCATGATGAATTCAAATTCTCTGATTCATAGTTTGTAATGTAGCTCTTGAAAACTCAGAGTAAGAACTCTGCCTGAAAAGGCTGTTTTCACATAGTGAGAGAGAAGGGCTGTAGATTCCCTTACCTTCTCTGCAGCTGCAGGTCCTTCACACAGCAGAGGAGGAAGGACTTCCTGTCTCCCTTACACTGAGGGAGTCTGAGGCTGTGCTCGCCGGCCGCACTGTGCAGGAGAAGCCTTATGAATGCCACACGTCAGCCTCCCACCCATTAACTTCTGGTCAGTCATTTCTTTATATCTTGGGCTGTGGAGCAAGTAGAGAGGTGGTTGATGACTCGTTTTAAAGGTAGGAAACTGGCCTTTCATTGTCTCTCAGCCAATCACAGCTGCGGCTGCCGGTCTGGCCCCCGCATGTAGTTCCGGCGGGTGGGGGAGCTGGACCAGAACAGCGCTGGAACAAGGAGGTGTGAGTAGAGATTGGAAGCAATTTATGAAGTATGGCTATAGCAGTTAGGGGTATCTCTGACAATCCACTTCTTAAGATTTGTACACACGTGCGATCGTTGGTCCCGGCCCGTGCTGCATGATGTGTACGGACGTTCGTTTCGGCCGATAATCTGCCCCTGTATGGGCACTTTATCGTCCGAAACGGCCATTCGGTCAGGGACCGTTGCCCGACCAACCAGGTGGTTGTCCGAACGATCAGCTGTTTCGGACGATAAAGTGCCCATACACGGGCTGATTATCGCCCGAAACTAACATTCGTACACATCGTGCGTCACGGGTTAGGAGCCGCTATCACGTGTGTATGAACCTTTAGATGTTCCATAAGATGTCAATCAGGAGCTCCCTTCTATTGTTGTGTATCTCCTTATCTACCCCTGATCACCTAAAAGTGTAGTTTGGGCTCAGAGTATGTCCAAAACTATTATCTGGGTTACCCTAAGGCCTAGAGTTATGGTGTTTGGGTCCCACGGGATTCTCCTGTTCACCAGATTCCATTTTGGTTGGTATCCTTATGGTAGTTGGCCCACAAGCCAAGTTATGGTCACTAAAACCTGGTGTTATAATCTCACTCAGTTCACACAGGTGTCAAATAGTCCACCTTATCAGACCACCTGCTGGTTTGGTGGCCTCAAGTCTGCGGAGGTGCTACAGGAATTCCTGCCCCCTGCTGGGTTTACGATAACTAAACTATTTGCCAGAGGAAAGTGCAGAATGAAAGAGAGAAACCAAATGTACAAATACAATCAAACCAATGGAATCCTACTATTACCACGTATGCTTTATAAATACACTACATCTGCTTGCAGCAGGTCATATGACACCATACATGGCTTTTTTCATTGAAAATGTGAAAGATTTTTTTATTTGTAGAAAACACAAGTTCTTATTGTTTCTAAAAGCTATGGCTGTTCTGGGTAGAACGATACCAGATATACCCAGGTAGCCCAATATTCCTGTCCGGGAGGCCCCCCAAACTAAAATAGCACTGTCTAGATTTTTACATCTGATTGAATTTTATAAGCACTTCTGGCAGTTAACATAGAATAACTGTTAAATTAGCTAAAATATCCACGTAAGTTAGAGATCATTAGAAACGACATTCCCCGAGGTTATTATAAGTGATCAAACTGCAGATACCCAGAAGTTCGGCAATTTGGAGAGATTTTTCTCAAGTTTCTTCAAAAAGAATAAATCGGAGACAAAATCAAAGTTGAATTTTACTTAAAAACTGTGCTGGGGTACACAGTGACGTGTGATGTGTATACGTGTATTCCAAGTAGAAAAATAGAAGTGCTCTGTACTTTGTATAGCCTCCACTTTTTCAAACAAAACACCCCACAACCTTGCAAATACCCAAAGGTATATATTTATGGAATCTACACACCTAAAGCTACATACCTGTGCCATGCTTTCATACATTCATGCAGATTTCCAAATGCAGTTCTCCAACCTAAACCCACTTGGCAAGTAAAAAAAACCCAGTCACTTTTTTTTAAGCATTCCCATAATAATCATCAGATCATCTTAGGGAATGTGATCAAACTTGGAATACGGGCATTAATGTCCATTTTCCAAGGTGAAATCCGATCTGAAAAACCACTTCCAAGGAAATCATTTTCATTAGCAAAGATCAATAATTTCCAAATATTGATTTCTGTCCCCAGTAACAAAGACAAAAAAAAGTCTATTTGTGAAAAGTCTATTGTGTGACCGAAGGGTCGAAGGCAGTAGAGAGGCACATGGAGTGTGCCCTCCAATCCAAAAAATGTTTAAAGAACAGATAGCAAGTACGTACACTGTACATGCTTGGTCAGATTGGCCACCCAGCCAGACACGTACAGAATATATACTTGGCACTGAAGGGGGTAATGGCTGTGTGTTGAGTTATTTTGAGGGAACAGCAAATTGACCCTGTTATACAAGCTGTACACTGAGTACTTTACATTGCACCAAAATGTCATATCTTAAGTATTGTCCCATGAAAGATATAATAAAATATTTACAATTATCAAAAGGGTGCACACACTTTAGTGACAACCAGTGAGCTCACAGGAAATTTGTTCAAATTAAATCAACTTCCAAATACTGTAATAGAAAATTGTAAGACTACCCAAAGCTTTGATACTAAATTATTGTTTTTATTTAACAAGCTAATTTGGCTAAAAAAAACCCATTTTGATGGATGTATTATATGTTATAACAAAGGCTCCTAACCAATGTGCCATGTATCCTTACCCGTCTGCGGTGCATTTGGTGCCAGAATGCACAGATAATCTGTACAGTAGAATATTTCTTTATTATTTTGTACTTATTTCAATGTATTTTCTTACAATGGAACTGGCCCATCATGGTGCAGAAAAGGTTGGAGGCCATCGGTATAACATTTTAGCCGACTATCGGTAAGTGTATGGTTGCATGATCAGACATCGTTGATGCCTGACCGAATAGCCATTTCAGCCAACCAAACTCCCATAAACCTGCCGATAGTCAACCAAACACCAATATCCTTGCAGTTCATAAACATTATTATCGCAGGTTGGCCCCCATGATGTGTATGAAGCTTAAGGTTCCAAAGATTCCAAAGACAGCTCAGTCACATGATTAGTTGGTGTAAAATGAGAAGCCTTGGCAATCACACTAAATGAAGGATGCTTGATCTAAAAATTGAGATTTTTTTCATCTTTCATTTTGGATTGCTTAGCCATGAAAATGTCTGGAGAGGCTTTTCTTTCTAGAGAATGTCTCCTTTAAAGTGCTCATGAATGTAGTATTTCTTATGCTGTATATGATAGGGTTGAGCATTGGAGTCACTACTGTGTAGAAAAGAGAAAAGGCTCTGTCCCTAGTGGGCGAATAACTGGACTTGGGTTGCATATAAGTAATTAGAATATTGCCGTAAAAGAGAGTGACCACAGTGAGATGCGATGCACAGGTATAAAAGGTCTTATACCTCCCCCCCGTGGAGCTGATCTTCATAATGGTAGAAATGATAGATATGTATGAGATTAGGGTGAGGAGGAAACATATAAGTACATAAAGCCCAGCTTCGGCGTACATGTATATCTCATTGAACCAAGTTTCTTTACAAGATAATTGAAATAAAGGCGGCATCTCACAGAAAAACTGGTTGATATTATTGGACCTACAGAACGGAAGTTGAAAAGTAAAGAAAGCGTGAATGGCGGCACTTACAATGCTCACGGACCAAGATCCCGTAGCCACGTGAATGCAGAACTTCTCATTCATGATTTTATTGTATCGTAAAGGTTGACAGATGGCAATATATCGATCGTAGGCCATAATAGTCAATATGACACATTCCGTTCCTCCAAGAACCCCCAGTGAAAACACCTGGGTGGCACAGCCCCAGAAGGTGATGCTTTTGTCACGAGATAAAGTATTTGCAAGAAGTTTTGGCACAATGGCAGAAGACAACAAAATGTCAATACACGAGAGGTTGCACAGGAAGAAGTACATGGGGGTGTAGAGTTTGGGGTTGACGCTGATGACGGTAATAATTAGCGAGTTTACTAGAACTGTGATCACGTAGACTATGAAGACTAATGAGAAGTAGACAATTTGAAGATGAGGAACATCAGAGAGCCCAAGAAGGATGAAGTTGGTCCCAAAGTTTTGAATTGATTTATTCATATTGATAAAAAAATTCTACCTGAAATATAACAAACATGAAAGAGACAAAATTATTTAAAAATAATAATAAATAATAATAAATAACTTAAAATGGGATTTTTATCTGACTATCATACAATAAGTTGATAACAGTAAATTAATATGGTGAATGCCTTACCCAGGGGCGTAACTACAGGGGAGCAGCGGGAGCAACTGCAGGGGGGCCCAGGAGCCAAGGGGGCCACATCTTCCTATTTTTACAATGACAGATATAGCCTCCTTCCAGAAAACCCGTGTAAGAAGCATGGATAGGTCCCCAACATAGTTTTGCTGGGGGGGCCCATTGATTTCTAGTTACGCCACTGGTCTTACCTACAAAGGTTGAAATGGGGTTGGGTCCAGGATAATGATTCCTTCTATGTTTTAACACAAATTCCCCCAAATATCAGTCCTAAATATCCAAATATCAGCCGGCAACTTTGCACCGGGTTGCCGATAGTGGCTCTCGGTGCATCACCCTGTAGGAGTCTAAAGCTGGGTACACACAGTAACGATAAAGCCCCCATACCGTCGGATCCGATGGTATCGGGGCTTTATCGTTATGTGTGTACGTTCGTTTCCCTATAGAGGAGTCTAGCGCGGCCGATGGAAACACACAGTCCCGAGCGTTCTTATGAAGTTCATAGGGAGACGCTCGGGACTGTGTGTATGCAGATCTTACTGTGTGTAACTTAAATCCCAACTGATTGTAAAACATCAAACTTCACAATGCATTTGAATCTATCACTATCATTATGTATATTCCCCCCATATACATAGTATTAACAACGTATTATAGGATATAATAGATAACGTGAACAGGAAATCTACTTTGGGTGAAATAGAAAGTCATCCTATTAACGGCACAGTTTGTCAGTAATAATGTCATAGAACTATTTATTGGGAAATCAGCCATTAAAAGGCATGTCCAGCCATATAGCCATAATGTAACTATAGGTTTAACACACCTCAAACCCCATTTTTGTTATATGTACCTTCCCCAAAGATGCCTCTGAAAATACTCCTCACCGCTCGGCTTTCTGGTTGTGGCTGTCAGTCTAAGGCGTGACAGTGATTTCACAGTTAATAGCTGACAGCCGCAACCCGGGGAGAGCCTCACTGCTGCTGTGTGACTCAAAGGTACGGTTTCCAGATGTCAGGAAATTCCCAGATTTGTCCTCTTTTTTTTAATAGCAAATCCGGGGTCCTGACGGAATTTCCCATAAACCCGTTAGTCTGAATATTCAGCATCTAAATTATACACAGGCAGTGTCCTTGAAGCTTGATACATTGTTACAAACACGAGCACAGCAGCCAAGGGAGAAAAGTTCCCGAACTGATACATTGTTACAAACACGAGCACAGCAGCCAAGGGAGAAAAGTTCCCAAACTGATACATTGTTATAAACACGAGCACAGCAGCCAAGGGAGAAAAGTTCCCGAACTGATACATTGTTACAAACACGAGCACAGCAGCCAAGGGAGAAAAGTTCCCAAACTGATACATTGTTACAAACACAAGCACAGCAGCCAAGGGAGAAAAGTTCCCGAACTGATACATTGTTACAAACACAGCACAGCAGCCAAGGAGAAAAGTTCCCAACTGATACATTGTTAAACACAAGCACGCAGCCAAGGGAGAAAAGTTCCCGAACTGATACATTGTTACAAACACAAGCACAGCACCAAGGGAGAAAAGTTCCAACTATACATTGTTACAAACACGAGCACAGCAGCCAAGGGAGAAAAGTTCCTGAACTGATACATTGTTACAAACACGAGCACAGCATCCAAGGGAGAAAAGTTCCTGAACTGATACATTGTTACAAACACACACAGCAGCCAAGGAGAAAAGTTCCCGAACTGATACATTGTTACAAACACAAGCACAGCAGCCAAGGGAGAAAAGTTCCCAAACTGATACATTGTTACAAACACGAGCACAGCAGCCAAGGGAGAAAAGTTCCCGAACTGATACATGTTACAAACACAAGCACAGCAGCCAAGGGAGAAAAGTTCCCGAACTGATACATTGTTACAAACACGAGCACGCACCAAGGGAGAAAAGTTCCGAACTGTACATTGTTACAACACGAGCACAGCAGCCAAGGGAGAAAAGTTCCCGAACTGATACATTGTTATAAACACGAGCACTCAGCCAAGGGAGAAAAGTTCCCGAACTGATACATTGTATAACACAAGCACAGCAGCCAAGGGAGAAAAGTTCCCGAACTGATACATTGTTATAAACACGACACAGCAGCCAAGGGAGAAAAGTTCCCAACTGATACATTGTTATAAACACGAGCACAGCAGCCAAGGGGAAAAGTTCCCGAACTGATACATTGTTATAAACACGAGCACAGCACCAAGGGAGAAAAGTTCCCGAACTGATACATTGTTATAAACACGAGCACTGCAGCCAAGGGAGAAAAGTTCCCAAACTGATACATTGTTATAAACACGAGCACAGCAGCCAAGGGAGAAAAGTTCCCGAACTGATACATTGTTATAAACACGAGCACTGCAGCCAAGGGAGAAAAGTTCCCAAACTGATACATTGTTATAAACACGAGCACAGCAGCCAAGGGAGAAAAGTTCCCGACTGATACATTGTTTAAACACGAGCACTGCAGCCAAGGGAGAAAGTTCCCAAACTGATACATTGTTTATAAACACGAGCACTGCAGCCAAGGGAGAAAAGTTCCTGAACTGATACATTGTTATAAACACGAGCACTGCAGCCAGGGAGAAAAGTTCCCGATCTGATACATTGTTATAAACACGAGCACTGCACCAAGGAGAAAAGTTCCCGAACTGATACATTGTTTAAACACGAGCACTGCAGCCAAGGGAGAAAAGTTCCCGATCTGATACATTGTTATAAACACGAGCACAGCAGCCAAGGGAGAAAAGTTCCCAAACTGATACATTGTTTAAACACGAGCACTGCAGCCAGAGAAAAGTTCCCGAATCTGATACATTGTTATAAACACGAGCACAGCAGCCAAGGGAGAAAAGTTCCCAAACTGATACATTGTTATAAACACGAGCACTGCAGCCAAGGGAGAAAAGTTCCTGAACTGATACATTTTTACAAACACGAGCACAGCAGCCAAGGGAGAAAAGTTCCCGAACTGATACATTTTTACAAACACGAGCACAGCAGCCAAGGGAGAAAAGATCCTGAACTGATACATTGTTATAAACACGAGCACTGCAGCCAAGGGAGAAAAGTTCCCAAACTGATACATTGTTATAAACACGAGCACCACAGCCAAGGGAGAAAAGTTCCCGAACTGATACATTTTTACAAACACGAGCACAGCAGCCAAGGGAGAAAAGTTCCTGAACTGATACATTGTTACAAACACGAGCACGGCAGCCAAGGGAGAAAAGTTCCTGAACTGATACATTGTTACAAACACAAGCACAGCAGCCAAGGGAGAAAAGTTCCTGAACTGATACATTGCGCTCTTTTATGGAGTTAAAGTCACGCTAACCGATTTAAACGGTGCATTGTATCCTGGAAGTGAGATTTACCCACAGCAATAGCGGCTCTTGGTAAATCTCCCTGCGTGTGTGCAGTAGTTGGAAGTAGTTTTACCTGTGTCTGGCTTCTTAAAGGGAATCTCCACTGGGGAAAATGGATGGAGAAGAGGGTCAGTGCTGAGGTGAGTACGTTCAGAATCTCCACTGGGGAAAATGGATGGAGAAGAGGGTCAGTGCTGAGGTGAGTACGTTCAGAATCTCCACTGGGGAAAATGAAGTTTGGGCTATTCAGTTTTATTGAATAAAGGGAATGGGAGGTAAGACACAGTTCACTTACCTCCCATTCTTCAATAAATCTGAATAGCCCACCCCAGTGGAGATTCTGAACTTACTCACCTCAGCCCTGACCCTCTTCTCCATCCATTTGGAAGAAATCTGTATTTTTATTTATCTGTATATCTGCTATATTTGCCCTTCAGTACTTTTGAATGTGGGATTTGGGCACTAACAATGAATTCATCATTATCAGGGTAAAGACCCACCCTGAAGGAGTATCACACACACACCCATTTGAAAGAACCAATGGTGAGGACCTAAACTGCTAGGTCCTCACCCCTGGGTTACGCGTCTAACTCCTGCACTTACCTCTTAAATTTGCGATTGCCGGCACGCTTTTCTCCACTTCCTACTTCCGTGCCGCGAGCTGATGACTTTCTGGTATCGGACCAGAAGTGGGAGTCAGAGAACAGCACGCTGGCGCTCGCAAGTTTAAGTGCAGGAGTTAGAACCTTAACCCAGGGGTGAGGACCTTACCTTGGGTTCCTATAAATAGGGAATTTGTGTAAATGACAGTATTGTTGTCCTTTAATCGACTCCTGACATGATCAAATAGATATTCCTTCAGGGAGGGTCTTTACCCTGATAATGATGAATTCATTGTTAGTGCCCAAATCCCAAAAACGGAAAAATAAAATGGACTGCTTGTTTTTGCTCCATTTTTGTCAATCCCAGTGTGAACAAGACCTAATACAGCGTACCAGGTGGTTACCTCCAGGTGGGCGTTACCTCAAAAGTGGGCGTGTTTTTAAAATGGGCGTGGTCAGAAAATTTGACTCCCGCTTACACGTGCACTAGCATTTGTCCTCTATTTACAGTTTCAAAATCCGGAAACCCTACTCAAAGTCAGCTTGCAAAAGGGGCGGGAGGCAGCACCCAGGTGGAGAGGTCTTGTAAGTAAGTTTAGTAAAAGGTAAGTGGGGTTTGGGGGGTAAGTTAAACCGATATTTACTGTTTGGTTAAATGCCTGGATATCAGTACTGATAATGCTAATGTTTGCTTTTTTGCATTGTCATTTTGTTCATGCAACGATAAATGAAACAAACCCCAGAAAGATGATTTAGAAGATTTATAATAAAATGATTGGGACAGATAATGTCATTAGATATTTGAGAGGAGACAATAAAGAAAAATGTGCTATTATCTGTTATTTTCCTCAGTGTCCACTAGAGAGCACCCTAGTACTGCTAGTGCAGATTGTAGTACCAGGAATGGTTTAAGATGGTTCCATCATCAGAGTCACTTTTAGGTTCTACTTTCTGCAGAATTTCCGTCGGCCTCTCAGGTTTTTCTTGGAATTAAGTGACCGTTTCTCAAAAGTCTTCACTCACTTAATATAATATAATGAACTCACACCTGCTGCCAATACTGAGCATGCTCTGACCCGGATCGGATACGGAACCCCTCGGTTCTGAAATCCAAATGTTCTGTTCTGAAACCGGGCGGATCATTCGGATTTCAGGAATTCTGAGCGCATTTTAGATGATTATCAAACATTCAAGACTATTCTCAAGAATCCTCGAAAATAGTTTTGAACGTTCAATAATCATCTAAAATGCGCTACAAATTCCCAAAAGTTCGTTAAATTTTAGAATTTTCGGATTTTCAGGATATTCCCAAGATTTGTAAATCCAAAAACGGAACGGATCTTACCAGTGTCGGCCATCTGTAATGGCAACATGACTGCTCAGAAAGATACAGTCCACTTGATGGACAATCTTGTACTCTTCACCACAATTCAACCTTACCCATACCTTAAAGTTTTTGATGATCCAGTAAATGGTTCTTTCAGGTGCAATATGTAGGCAACAATTCCATTGCAGGTGAGGCCATTTTGATGAAAAGCAATGATGACTACAGGTGTATCTTTGAAAGCGACCATTGCTAACAAAAAAACCAAACCGCCCCTCTTTTATAGCAAGCAGGGTGCCCTTATAATTCAGTTAGAATGAATGGGATTTCAGCTGGGAAAATGATTTTTTGGGAGATTTTTTATACCAAAAAATAAAACAACTCTTTAGAATGAATTAAAATGTATCTGATCCCTTTACACAATAATCAAAACAAAATGCAAATTCAACCACAATAAAATGAAGTTTTAAATTTGCAAAAAAAACCTTTTTTTTGCCACTGACAAAACTTTGACCATGACTATAGACGGTTGTTTCTTATCTGTACAGATTCCCTTTGGATTGAAAAAAAGTCAATGTAATACCAATATTCAAAAAAGGTAGAGTTTCCCAGCCTGGTAACTATAGACCTGTAAGGCTAACATCAGTGGTAGGTAGGGTACGAGAGGTTGTGTAAAGGCATCAGCAGAGATGGTCGAACTTCCTAAAGTTCGGTTTGTTTTAGAGTTTTCGAACTTCAGTAAAGTCCGATAGTTCCAAAACAGAGTAAAGTCAATGGGAAAAATAGTTTGAAAAGTTCTGATAAAATACAGTTAAAATAGCAATGGTAACTTACTGTAAATGGCTCTGGGACCTGGGAAATGGTCTGGGGAACAAGTGCATGCTACATTTGAGGGTTATTGCCGAATTTGAGGGTTATCACCATATTCAATGGTTAGCGAATGTTACATTCGAGGGTTATCGCTGTATTGGAGGGTTACTGAATGCCGCATTCAGGGGCTAGCGAACTCTACATTCAAGGGTTATCACCATATTCAAGGGTTAGCGAACGTTACATTCGAGGGTTATCGCTGTATTGGAGGGTTACTGAATGCCACATTCAGGGGCTAGCGAACTCTACATTCAAGGGTATCACCATATTCAAGGACGTTACATTCGAGGGTTATCGCTGTATTGGAGGGTTACTGAATGCCGCATTCAGGGGCTAGCGAACTCTACATTCAAGGGTGATCACCATATTCAAGGGTTAGCGAACGTTACATTCGAGGGTTATCGCTGTATTGGAGGGTTACTGAATGCCGCATTAAGGGGCTAGCGAACTCTACATTCAAGGGTTATCACCATATTCGAGGAATACCAAATGCCGCATTTGAGGGCTATCGTTGAATTCGAGGGTTACTGAACGCCGCATTCTAGGGCTATGGAGCGCTAATGTCGGGGGTAATCGATTTGAAAATTCAATAATCCTCGAATTTTCGATAATTAGTGAAAATATGTCCGTGAGTTGGAAAAGCCTCAAAGCCCATCCCTAAGGATCATCTCCAGAACTTAACTGATAAGTAGTAGTCCGTGTGGAGAAATAGTTCATGTTAAAATAACTTGCTTGGTTTAATAAGGAAATTAATAAGATTTTGTATTCTGCAATAGCAGTGGATAAGTTATACTTTTCAGGACAGCTTCAGTCTTTGCAGTGTTCCCTTCGAGTTACCAATGCATTTCGCCGTTTCAGTCACCATTGCCGTTACAGTACCCTTGAAAAAGCTGTTGGAAACGGCGAAACACATTGTAAATAAATACATTGGACTGGTGTACAGAGGAAGGAGCTTAATACGTGTGATCAAATACTTAGATTTTGCCACTGTGCCACATAGGTGACTTGTGCATAATCTAAGGTCTGTTGGCTTTAAAAACAAAGGTCTATTTAACTACATCTATGTGGACTAAAGTTCTAAATGGGGTTCCTCAGGGTTTTGTACTGTCCTATTTAATCAGGTTAGGAATTTTTTTTACAGTTTTTTCACAGTAAAACTGCATTCTAGCAAATATGGATAGATTCAAGGATGGGCTGGATAAATGTAAAAAGAAGTTACAGGTATTAATACAAGTTTTTATTGTTGACCCAGGAAAGATTTTTTTTTTTTGCCTTCCATTGAATCAACTGTTGAGCTGGCCATAGACCTGTTAGATATTAATGGCGATTCTGGCAAATACAGGTTCTTTCCAAAGCCACAGCCGTTCCTACCTGCCAAGTTACCTGTACGGATAAAACTTTACAAAGGGTATACGCCTGTAACGGCAGCAAGGATTTTCATTAACAAAAAATAAACTTTAAAAAAGTGTATATCACCAACACATGTAATCATTTCATGTCTATGGAACCAACGCTGAATGTTCCAACAATTCTATAAGTGGGCTCATTTTCTTGAGTGGATTGCAAGCTGAAATGGGGCAAGGAAGCATATGCTTGTGAAGGTTCTCATTCATCCAGGTCATGGTATATCTGTTGTATTCAATTAGATCAACTGGACTTGAAATGTAGTTCTTGAAGACGTTTCGCTAGTCATCCGACTGGCTTTCTCAATTCAGAATGACTTGTACAAGAATCTGTGGCAATTATGTACCCTGGAAAGTCCCAATTAGCATATCACAGCCAGGTGTTAAGCATAGTTCAAATAAAAATTGTTCTGGTACACCATCTAACTGTATGAGCTGGACAACATGTTTAAAACCCAACAGGTGATACATTCAATAAGAATGTACCTCTCTACTCTTCCTTTGGCAGCCATCGATGATAGCATGCAGACAGCAACCAATCACAGATGCCCATCCAACTACAGCACAGCACTACTGATGGGGCTAGTTTATGTTAGATATGCAGACCTGACATGGTCACAAGGAATTTGGGTACAGATATGAACATTTTAAAACAATATGACTATGGTCCATGACTTACCTCAACTAATTACTACTTTAAAGATAAAACTGCCAGGGATATTTAAAAATTGAATAATCTATTTTTTTAAACCAAGTACTCATGACTCAAATGTGTCACTGGCTTTGTAAGCTTAACCACTCAAGCTGCATTTGAAGACAGATTTACCTATTTTAAATTGGATACTAAATTCCTAATCTTGGCCTTTCTTCATTATTTTACCAACAGCAGTAAAGGGGTTAGAAATATACTCAGTATTATAGCTTTATAGTTGTAAAGGTCCCAGCAGAGCACGTTAATTAGATCTTTGAGGGAAACCGAATCACGTCTGTAGGAACGTCCTTGGAGAAATCACCGGATTAAAAATATTTCCCTTAACTCCGAGTCCTTACCATTAAGAAAACAGTATATATATATATAACAGTGTATGTTAAAATCAGTAGTAAATTTTAGTTTTATTGATGAGACAATTTTAAATTTAAAGAAGAATTGTGATCTCCGTAAAAGTTATATAAAATGTATATTTGGTTCTGACAGTATATTGTGAACTTTTTTGTCGGTGTGTTACCTTCACATGTGTTACGCCATTTTGTAAATATTTATTCGGGACAAATTATATACGTTTCTACGTATCGCAAAACATTTTTTACATTTAGTTTTAAATGGTAAATTGTTTACCATTTACTACTTACCATCAACTAGATTTATGGCTAGATTTTTTTATTTAATTTATCCTGTAACAGATTTTAAATGGTCACATGATCCTATATAAGAACAATATAAAAACAGCTTTTTAACAACTTTATTAGAATTAAAATTGGGTTATATTAAATTGACAAAATAAATTACATTGGTTTAAATGTTTCATAGAGGATATGTACACGTACAAGGGTTCAAAGTACTAAAACATACTGCTTTTAATTAAGCAAATATCCATCCAAAGTTTATAAACACAAACAAAAGAAAAGACTTGATGAGGAGGAGCAACTACAGATCCACAGATGTCTCGAATTTTAATCTTCTTCTTTAACTTCCGCAATGTCACGATTGCCAGAAAATTACCATATTTGGAATTCTCTTACGTTTAGTTAGGATGCACTAGCCCACTATTCTGGCGCACTAATCCACTGGAATGGACCCAAGTTTTCAACACTGAGCAATGACAATGCCATAAGTGTGATTTTGTGTCTAAACTACATAATTCAACTTTTTATGGTGGAACTAGTAGTTTTGACTCGAAACCAGGTTCCAGTTTAAACTCCAATATATCCCTAAAGATAATTCAGTTGTAAATGTTTGATGAGACACTTTTAAATTTAAATAAACTATGGTCTCTAAAACAGTTATATAAAAAGGTTTATATAGTATAGTATTTGAATAAAGACAAATGTCCATATAGTCCAACCTACTCCGCAATCCCCACATTTCTGTTGATCCAGAGGAAGGCAAAAAAAACCCAACAGAATTATGAAGGGAAAAAAAATACTCCCTGGCTCCAAGTGGCAATCTGAAATATTATCACCACGTCCACTGGAAGACAGTTCCATAGCTTTACTGTTCTCACAGTGAAAAACCCTTTCCCAACTTGAAGACTAAACTTCTTTTCTTCAAGTGTTAAGAGATGTCCATGTGTCCTCTGACATGTTCTATTGGTGAACAATGCCCCAGATAGTTTATTGTATGGCCCGTTAATGTATTTATACACAGTAATCATATCCCCATGCAAGCGCCTTTTCTCCAGCGTACATAATTGTAACTTTTCCAGTCTCTCTTCATATTCAAGCTCCCCCAATCCCCTTATTAATTTAGTTGCCCTTCTCTGAACCCTTTCCATTTCAAAGATGTCCTTTTGTGCACAGGATTCCAGAATTGCACTGCATATTCCAAATGAGGCCTTACCAATGCTTTGTAAAGAGGGAGAATAACATTTTCCTCCCTTGAATCCATACCTCTCTTTATACAAGACAATACCATGCTGGCTCTAGCTGTTGCCGCCTGGCACTGCTTGCTACCTTTAAGTTTGTTATCCACCAAAACTCCAAGATCCCTTTCCAACAGGAATTCACTTAACACAGAGCCATTTATAGTATAAGCAGCACAAGGATTTTTAAGTCCAAAATGCATCAACTTACATTTATCAACATTGAATCTCATTTGCCACTTAGCAGCCCAATGTGACAATCTATCTAGATCCCCCTGCAACAATTGCACATCCTCTGAAGTTTATAATGGTCGACAAAGTTTTGTGTCTTCAGCAAACACAGAAACCTTGCTGACTGGTTCTGATTGTATATTGTGAACTTTCTCTAGTCTGTGAGTGAACATATGTATTACCATTTTTGAAATAGTAGATACAAAATATATATACATTACTTACCTGCCTGAGATCACACAATGTAGTAAATCCCTTTGTGAGAAAAGAAGTGGGGTTTGAGCCTCCATTGAAAAGGCCTAAAGTTTTGTGCAAAATGCCAGCACAGCGCTATCTCCAAAAAATTAGTGTAAAACCAACTCTAACGTGATAATATGATTTATCTGCACATTTACATTTACTTTTTTGCACGTAGACTTTAATAGACATGTTTTGCAGGCAAAATCAACAACTGCCTCTTGATTGAATCAGCTGTGAGCAGTTTTTGATTGGTGCTGATTACCTACCTCTTAATTGGATTTACCTGTGAGCAGATGTAATCAGCACTGATTACCAGACTTGCCTGGGTCACAGGAGCTGGTTTTAAAACTCACAGCACAAAAATCACTTGTGATACTACATATATTACCAAATTTACAAGGCTGGATGAGCCTCCATACATTATTAAACCAGACTTTAATATTTTAATTTAAAATATCTGAAATGTAGAGGTAGATATGAACTGGCTGATGACATGTAATGTTGAATCCCTTTAGGGCTAGGCCCCACTAGCCTATTTTGGTACACGCTGTGCGCTGCTTTAGCGCACACCAATAGAATGGATGGCCCCATTACCTCCGCTGCCCTGCGCTGCTCTGCGCTGCCAATCCTTTTCATAGCACATGTGATCACCATTTTTCGCATGAGCTGCGATAGGGGTACATCAAAGGAATTGCAGCACATGCGCGGGGTAGCGTGCATGATTCGTGCGACATTGCAATTTCGCTTTGTTGCGTGATACATGCACAATTCCTAGTAGGGTCTTGCCCTTATACCAACATAGAACAGAGACTTATCAGGTATTTCTTAATTGGTCTATTGTCATGTTTTACCAACAGTAGTAAAGTGTTTACATACAGGGTTATTCAATAAAAGTTCTTATCGTTTAAAATGGTGCTAATTTTGCCCCAACCAATCAGATGTTAGCTTTCAAATATTAAATTAGATCTGATTGGTTGGGGCAAAATTAGCACCATTAAACGATAAGCAGGGAGATTCAATAAAAGTTTTTATCGTTAAAAATGGTGCTAATTTTGACCCAACTAATCAGATCTTCTTTAACATTTGAAAGCTAACATCTGATTGGTTGGGGCAAAATTAGCGCCATTTTTAACAATAAGAACTTTTATTGAATCACTGATAGTGTTATAGACACATTTATAGTTAGAAAGGTCCCAGCAGACACTTTAATTAGTTCTTGGAGGGAAACATAATACTGTCTGTAAGAATGTCCTTGGAGAAATCACCTGATTAAATAACTAACCATTTATAAAATATATATTTAAAGTGAGCTAAAAATAGTTAATAAATTGTTGTTTTATTTAAAAGACGTTTATAATTTTAAGAAGGAAAAAGTTAGGTATATTTGGTTCGGACTGAAAACTTTTTTCTATGTAGTCTATGTGTGTAGTTCATATGCAAAATGTTATTTTTTAAATAATTATTAGAGATGAAATCTACATTGTTCTTAACTCTTTTAGTTGCTATATGAATGTTGGGGTGATTTGTGATCTGTCTTTAATCTAAAACCCGGGACAAGACAGACAAAATGCAGTGTTTTATGCACAAAGAATACATACAAGATAAGGTTTTTGGGGTGATGGGAAAGGGTGCATGTCTTTACTGAAGCAACTGAAATGTACATATATAAATAAAGCTCAGGTACATAGATGATAAAATTATTTATAGTGTGGTCCCTTCAAATCTGCTCTCCTCCCCAGACTGAGGTCCATTATCAGCTGTTTTTAAACAGCTGGTCACAAGTACGAAGTAAACATACATGCAGTCAGCTGTTTAAAAGACTGGACCTGAACTTCTGGTTCACTTCCAGAAGATCGGTACCTGTCTTTTAATCAGCTGATTGCATGTATGTTTACTTCATACACGTGATTGGCTGTTTAAAAGCTACTGATTGTGGAGGTTGTGGTGGGACCTCCTACCGTATGGGCCCCTGGTGGTTGCAGAGGCAGTAGTTACACCACTGATGTTGCAACAGACAACTAGTAGAGACAAATCGAAGTAGAAAACACCCAGCCACAAATGCACTATTACTTTTTTCTAATCGCATAAAAATGTCCTAAAATATAAAAAAAACAAGAAATAAAATAATTAGCTATAAAATGTAACTTTTTATGTAGAAACTGTTGACTGTTGAGGGCAGGGAACCCTGAGGACTGGCTGTTTGATGTTGAGATATGTGAAGTTTTGACTAAAACCTGGTTTAGGATTGAAACTATCAGTTCCTCATTTAAAATGTTGCAGTTGCAAAGAATGTATTGTGTTTATAGGGTAAGTAAACTGATAAAACTTTGCCTAATCTTATTCCATAAATACATATAATTATCCCTCTAATTCAGTACATGTTTTGCTCAGCCTCCCACAATGAACCTCCTCCTTCCATCTGGCATAAAATTCCGAGAAGTCAAGCAAGTCCATTACCTGTTTATTGATTACATTCAGCTGTGTCAAAGACCTAATCAGTTCTGATTACCTGTCTATTGATTACATTCAGCTGTGTCACAGACCTAATCAGCTCTGATTACCTGTCTATTGATTACATTCAGCTGTGTCACAGACCTAATCAGTTCTGATTACCTGTTTATTGATTACATTCAGCTGTGTCACAGACCTAATCAGTTCTGATTACCTGTCTATTGATTACATTCAGCTGTCACAGACCTAATCAGCACTGATTACCTGTCTATTACCTGTCTATTGATTACATTCGGCTGTGTCACAGACCTAATCAGCACTGATTACCTGTCTATTGATTACATTCAGCTGTCACAGACCTATTCAGCACTGATTACCTGTCTATTGATTACATTCAGCTGTGTCACAGACCTAATCAGTTCTGATTACCTGTTCTATTGATACATTCAGCGGTCACAGACCTAATCGCACTGATTACCTGTCTATTGATTACATTCAGCTGTGTCACAGACCTAATCAGTTCTGATTACCTGTTTATTGATTACATTCAGCTGTGTCACAGAACTAATCAGCACTGATTACCTGTCTATTGATTACATTCAGCTGTCACAGACCTAATCAGCACTGATTACCTGTCTATTGATTACATTCAGCTGTCACACAGACCTAATCAGCACTGATTACCTGTCTATTGATTACATTCAGCTGTCACAGACCTATTCAGCACTGATTACCTGTCTATGATTACATTCAGCTGTGTCACAGACCTAATCAGTTCTGATTACCTGTCTATTGATTACATTCAGCTGTCACAGACCTAATCAGCACTGATTACCTGTCTATTGATTACATTCAGCTGTGTCACAGACCTAATCAGCACTGATTACCTGTCTATTGATTACATTCAGCAGTGTCACAGACCTAATCAGCACTGATTACCTGTCTATTGATTACATTCAGCTGTGTCACAGACCTAATCAGCACTGATTACCTGTCTATTGATTACATTCAGCGTGTCACAGACCTAATCACACTGATTACCTGTCTATTGATTACATTCAGCTGTGTCACAGACCTAATCAGCACTGATACCTGTCATTGATTACATTCAGCTGTGTCACAGACCTAATCAGCACTGATTACCTGTCTATTGATTACATTCAGCTGTGTCACAGACCTAATCAGCACTGATTACCTGTCTATTGATTACATTCAGCTGTGTCACAGCTAATTAGCGCTGATTACCTGTCTATTGATTACATTCAGCTGTGTCACAGTTCTAATTAGCGCTGATTACCTGTCTATTGATTACATTCAGCTGTGTCACAGAACTAATCAGCACTGATTACCTGTCTATTGATTACATTCATCTGTGTCACAGACCTAATCAGCGTTGATTACCTGTCTATTGATTACATTCAGCTGGGTCACAGACCTAATCATACACTGCTTTACCTGTCTATTGATTACATTCATCTGTGTCACAGACCTAATTAGCGTTGATTACCTGTCTATTGATTACATTCAGCTGTGTCACAGTCCTAATCAGCACTGATTACCTGTCTATTGATTACATTCAGCTGTGTCACAGACCTAATCAGTGCTGATTACCTGTCTATTGATTACATTCAGTTGTGTCACAGACCTAATCAACACTGATTACCTGTCTATTGATTATATTCAATTGTGTCACAGACCTAATAAGTGCTGATTCTTGTTTATTGATTACATTTAGTTGTGTCACAGACCTAACCAGCTGATTTCTCTTGATTGCATTCAGCTGAGTCACAGACCTAATCAGTTTTTTTCCAGTTATTCCGTTTTGTCAACTGATTATTATAGTCTTGCACAAATAAAAAGTATCAAACCATGTCCATTGCATTGACAACCACCCAATAAACAGGCCTGTACTGCAATATTCCAGCAATATCTAGCCAATGAACACTGTCATTGAATGGCTGGATTTGTCTGAACAGAACATTAGAAGGAAAGGACTGAGGAATAAGAAAAAAAGCTTGTGGTGAACCGTATCTCATGAAAACTCCATTGTACGTTACTGGGAAATCTGAAATGCTTATAGAAACATTTCAGATTTCAAACAAAGAGGTTTATAGAATTGCTTCTCAGAGAGCCCATACATACAGAATACATCACTTATTATCACCATTTCCTATTTACTCTCAAAAACATTCTCACTTCACGGATTCTCTGTCTGTTTTAGAAACCCCAAACCAGTCCACTTTCCATGGCATTGCATTACACATAAGGATAATCCAAAAGACAAAATCTTGTTCCTGAGGAAGAACCATTCATGGTCAAGTCATCTCCAGTCCCAATGGAATCTTCTCACATACAGAGACAAAATTGAACATGAACATTTGTGCCTGACAGAAAATCTATAATTTGCGAGAATTCCTTTTGCTTAATTTATTTCCCTGTCAGTTAAGAGAATCTCAGTTTTAGAGACTTCACATTGCTTCTTTATCTGACATTGAAAAATGAATAGGAAGCATGTTATCAGTAAATATGAGGATGGCCATATGTCATTAGGCTGATACAGTCCTCCTATCACATGGCGATGTTCAGTTAACCCTTATTATTCTCCTCGGTGACTCTAGTTTTTTATAAAAAAAGGAGGCGAAATTTTGGAATTCTTGGATTGGCCACAATCTCTTCTATGCTTTGTTATAAGTATCGAAAGTAACACCTTCCCCCGGCTATAAATCACCAGTGAATGGCAGAGAAAGAGGAAATGCTGAGAGAAAAGGAAGGCAAGGCTGTTATACTGGCGGGAGATGGCTCAGTGAGGGGGAAGTTTTGTACCTTAAGTCTGTAGAACCTCCAATAAAATGTTACACTTTACTAATGACCAGGGAGGGCCAGGGACATTTTCTGTGGGTATAGAAAATGCAACTATTGAAAAATACCTTGATGAATTATGATGTTATGACTGTTGGCACACAATATAAATCAATAAGTCTTCAGTTTGATGTGTGGCACATTTACAAGAGTTTAACCACAAAACTTGTAGCCAGGAGTAAAAAACCCCAGTGGATCATTTCTATTACAAACTGTGGAAAAGGGGAAAAAGCTGTTAAAATTGTGTTCCCAAAACAAATAAAGGAATGGGTCCCAAAGCCCTTTGTAGATGTAAATACAATGACATCATAGATACTACAATAAAATGACATAAAGGACAATGACTTGGCAATGAATGAGTCTTCCTCAGGAACAAGATTTTGTCCTTTGGATCATGTGTAATACTCAAACCAGGTTAGTTTTGAAACCAGGACTTATCACTTGTAGACACCTTAACAAACTATAATAATCATTTCTAATCAACAGTAAATTGGAATTGGAAATTGGTAAGACTAATGGACACACAATGTTTTCTACCAAGTGCTATTTATTAACGGCACAACATGTTTCGGATAATAATAATTTAAAGGGTATCTCCACTGCTAAAATCCCTTTTTTCAATTCAGTTTTATTGAAGAACGGGAGGTAAAGGATCTGTGTCTTACCTCTCGTTCTTCAATAAAACGTTCAGGAGCCAGGGACAAATTTGCAGAACTTACTCTCCGCTCCTCCGCCGTCTCCTCTGACAAGTCCCGACGGACTTAGTACGCTATGTCACCTTACAATGTCGTTAATTTGTTTTTTGCAAAGAGATAATTTTCCTAAAAGTCCTGCAAAACTCTCTCCTGCAAAACTGGTCACATCCCTTTCCAAAACAGAAATTGAGAAAGACATTTGCCACCAGAGTGAATGATATTTTAGGGAACTTGTGTTTAACGGAATGTACAGTGTATAGATTCTCAGCCAGAGCTGCACATCCTAATTCCTGGATATTGTTTCCTAAAGATTTCTAAAAACAATGAGAAAATGAAACTGCAATTGAATTTCAGGCTCATGTCCGGTCCTTTCCAGTGTAGAAAGTGTTTCTGTGCGGTGGATCTGAGTGGGTGTGCTTACTGAGGCTTTCCCTTTCACAGATATTGGAGACTTGGAAAAACATTAGACAATATTACAAAACAATTCAAAGAAAGGGACATTTCCTATTTCCAGTAACATAACCAAACAGAGGAAATGTGCCATCGGAATTCTTCCATTATCTGCAATGAAGTTCATATTGTTTTATACACAGAAGGGGTAACTCCAACATAATATTATTTTACTGTAAACTTTGGATGTTAAACCATTTGACCTGTTTCCCAAGAATGTGCAAAAAAATCCCGAGAGTATTTTTTAAATTAATATGGGCATATTTCAAGCTTATTTTTTCCAATGAACATTTGGGCAGAAAAGCATTTCAGCTGTAAGGCAATAGTAAAATGGGGGTACTCCTATCCTACTCCTATCTATCACTCCTGGAGTGATCTATAACAGAATCTAATCTCACACTAACTGGGCCTACCTGTTATCTAGGTCCCAGGGTTGTCTCCTCTCCTCTGGGAAAACTTTAGGAAGTAGAAAGAGGCTGAGCACATGAATGCTTTTTATACTTTTACACAGTGGCCCCTACTGGCCAAATCCTGTCAGAACAAGAAGACTAAATGGTAACTAGTTTATAGTTCCCTACACAGTTAAAAGGCAACTATACTAAAAAATAACTGTGCCTCAAGATATAAATGAATCTATGAATGTAGCCCTTACTCGGAGGTGTGTGTTGCAGAATGGCATTAATCCAATGCTTGTTTTGCTTAGGCTTAGTATCCCGCCTCCCATTGTTAAGTGGCTCCTCTTCCAATCTGACAATACTGCAGCAAAACTCTACACAGTAGAAAAGTTTATGATAATAAGTAAATTGATTGACAGCAGAAATGTTGGTGGAGATTGGAAATTTAAAGAAATAGAAGGCAGATCAAGAAATAATGGTACAGTAATAGTTGGGAGGAATTGTAGGTTTCCAGTAATGTGCAATAAACAAAATCAATATAGATACCCTTTAAAAGGATAAAATAACACGGAAATAGGCAAATATATTCAGATTGCTCCTGGGAAAAACCTGCCTAATAAATAACCAAACATTAGCATAATATTATGGGTAGATAACTATATTGCGCTCCAAAGGAACAGACAAACAGCTGAAGGGCTGCACATCGAACATTTCTAATTTGAGTTATTCTTAGATGAGAATTTTAATTAATTTTTTTAAACAAGAACTCCAGCCTGTAGTCTACTCTATCCATTGACCTATTAACAGAGGTAGATTAAGATCATCTGGGGCCCTAGGCAGGGCCATCATTTAGGGCCCCTTTTTTGCTACATATATTGTATAGACTATAATATTGTTACTGCTTCTGAAGCTGGGCCCCCAGAGGTTTCCTGGGCCCTAGGCAGGTGCCTAGGGTTGCTTTGTGGATAATCCTGCTCTGCCTATTAAACCCATGATTAACATACGGACAGACTCACATACATACTGATCCATCAGTAGTTTGGGAAGTCCATGACTCTGGGTACTGCCTTCTTTCCTGCCACAATCAGATTTAACGGGCAAACACAGAGAACATTCTGTGTTTGGCCACATGACCAAAAACAACCGATCTCAGAAAATGTTCTAGAAATAGACTGAACTCTCAATTTGCTCTTCCATGTTATACAGAAAGGTCCAACGCTACATAATGAAGCAATGAGAAGTGTCTCCACACGGGGCTGGAACTAGTTATCCAGAAAATGTTTAAGGCTGGAAAGAAAATAAAAACCTGCAGACAAATATAAACTAAATATGAATATTGCTTCATTAGGGAAAGTGTGTGGGCATGTCAAATCGTAACTCAATGATGTACCGAGGAATGTTTTCACCTATGCATGTGACGTGTGGGTCCTTTTGTAAAAACCAAATTGTCTACTTTAAATACAACCCATCCATAAATACATAGAGTAGCGTAAGGTGCACTTCCTAATTTATTCTCACTCGTAAAACGATGAGAATGTTTATCCAGCCTGTCAGGTAAAGAAACAGGCAGCCTGACCTACTGTTCTAATAGGCATTTGGTATCTTCTTGTATGTAAAATTAAAGGGCATGTCCACCCATAAATTTAAACAGCAGCAGTGAGGCACTTCCTGGTCGCGGCTGTCAGCAATTGGGCATGACCTCACTGTTGCGCCTTTGACTGACCGCGACCGGGAAGTGCTGCGACCAGGAAGCAATGAGGGGAGACGCAGCAGAGCGCTAAGGGACCAGGTCTTGTATGTTCCTTTAGCTGCATCTTTGGAAAAGGTAAGTAAAACGTAACAAGGGTTTGGGCGAGTCCTGCACCTGTATGTGAGGACATGTGTGGACATGCCCTTTAAAACTTATCCAGGAAATTCAGAAATTCCCCAGTGTCCACTATCCACCAAGCAACAATAGGAACATTTAACGTGCGCTCCCTGCTTGGAAATAGGGAACAGAAAGAGACTGCAGGATGTGCACATGATCTCATTGTTTTTGTCTCATTGGGGATTTTTAGTTATTATTTCTCTTTGACACCAAAACAACAACAGTTACACAATATCATGATAAACACTTGACTGCTTGATGTGTGATCTTATCATTTAACGTTAGATAAAAAGGCCTGACAGTGCTTAATAAGGATTAACAGAGGAAGTCATTGTTGGGATTATATATTTAATATATATATAATGGGTATATATAATAGGATATTGTTTTAAAATGTAACGTGTTTTGCAAACTCTCATGGGAATCTCAGATTAAAGGGTAAATGTGGTTCCATACAAGTTACTTTTATTTAAAATAGCACATTCCTACCTTTAAAATGAATCCAGGATCATGCTTCCAACTGCAGTCTATTCAAAGTTACATAGGGTGTGTGTAAATGTGATTGGGCTATTAGGGTGTGTGTAAATGTGATTGGGCTAATGAGGTAGGTGTGTGTAAATGTGATGGGCCTATTAGGGTGTGGTGTAAATTGTGATTGCGGGTTTTAGTATTGTAATTTTTTTTATTGGTTAATTGATGGGTTATTAGGTGTCGTTGTAAATGTGATTGGGCTATTAGTGGTATGTTAAATGTGATTGGGCTATAGGGTGTTGTGAAATGTGATTGGGCTATTAGTGTGTGTGTAATGTGATGGCTATTAGGGTGTGTGTAAATGTGATTGGGCTATTAGGTGTTTGTGTAAATGTGATTGGGCATTAGGGTTGTGTAAATGTGATTGGGCTATTAGTATGTTGTAAAGGTGATTGGGTTATTAAAGGGTGTGTGTAAATGTGATTGGGCTATTAGGTGTGTGTAAATTGATTGGGCTATTAGGGTTTGTAAATGTGATGGGGGGCTATTAGTGTGTTGTAAATGATTGGGCTATTAGGGTGTTGGTGAAATGTGATTGGGCTATTAGGGTATATGTGTC
The DNA here is from genome assembly GCA_019447015.1 of Hymenochirus boettgeri. Taxonomy (NCBI): domain Eukaryota; kingdom Metazoa; phylum Chordata; class Amphibia; order Anura; family Pipidae; genus Hymenochirus; species Hymenochirus boettgeri. The sequence continues at coordinate 311,158,899 of CM033476.1, forward strand.
AAGTGTGTGATTGGGTTATTAGGGTATTGGTGTAAATGTGATTGGGCTATTAGGGTGTGTTAAGATTGGGCTATTAGGGTGTGTGTAAATGTGGTTGGGCTATTAGGGTATGTGTAAATGTGATTGGGCAAATGCGATTGGGCTATTAGGGTGTGTGTAAATGTGATTGGGCTATTAGGGTATGTGTAAATGTGATTGGGCTATTAGGGTGTGTGTAAATGTGATTGGGCTATTAGGGTGTGTGTAAATGTGATTGGGCTATTAGGGGTATGTTGTAAATGTGATTGGACTATTAGGTGTGTGTAAATGTGATTGGGCTATTAGGGTGTGTGTAAATGTGATTGGGCTATTAGGGTGTGTGTAAATGTGATTGGGCTATTAGGGTGTATGTAAATGTGATTGGGTTATTAGGGTATGTGTAAATGTGATTGGGTTATTAGGGTATGTGTAAAGTGATTGGGTTATTAGGGTAGTGTGAAATGTGATTGGGCTATAGGGTGTGGTGTAATGTGATTGGGCTTTGGTGTTAAATGTGTTGGCTATTAGGGTGTGTGTAAATGTGATTGGGCTATTAGGGTGTGGTGTAAATGTGATTGGGGCTATTAGGGTATGGTGAAATGTGATTGGGCTATTATGGTGGGTGGTCAATGTGATTGGGCTATTAGGGTGTGTGTAAATGTATTGGCTATTAGGGTGTGTGTAAATAAGATTGGGCTATTAGGGTGTGTGTAAATGTGATTGGGCTATTAGGGTATGTGTAAATGTGATTGGGTTATTAGGGTATGTGGAAATGTGATTGGGCTATTAGGGTGTGTGTAAATGTGATTGGGTTTATTAGGTATGTGTAAATGTGATTGGGTTATTAGGGTATGTGTAAATGTGATTGGGTTATTAGGGTATGTGTAATGTGATTGGCTATTAGGGTGTGTGTAAATGTGATTGGGCTATTAGGGTGTGTGTAAATGTGATTGGGCTATTAAGTGTGTGTGTAAATGATTGGGCTATTAGGGTATGTTGTAAATGTGATTGGGCTATTAGGTGTGTGTAAATGTGATTGGGCTAATTAGGGTATGTGTTAATGTGATGGGTTATTAGGGTAATGTGTAAAATGTATGGGTTTTAGGTATGTGTAAATGTGATTGGGTGCTATTAGGGTGTGTGTAAATGTGATTGGGCTATTAGGGTGTGTGTAAATAATTGGGCTATTAGGGTATGTGTAAATGTGATTGGGCTATTAGGGTGTGTGTAATGTGGATTGGGCTATTAGGGTGTGTGTAAATGTGTTGGGCTATTAGGTAATGTGTAATGTGATTGGGCTATTAGGGTGTGTGTAAATGCTATTGGGCTATTAGGGTGTGTGTAAATGTATTTTTTGGTGGGCTATTAGGGTATGTGTAATTGGATTGGGCTATTAGGGTTGTTGTAAATGTGATTGGGCTATTAGAGGGTGTGTGTAAATAAGATTGGACTATTAGGTGTGTGTAAATGTGATTGGGCTATTAGGTGTGTGTAATGTGATTGGGCTATAGGTATGTGTAAATGTGATGGGCTATAGGGTGTGTGTAAATGTGAATTGGGTTATTAGGGTATGTAATGTGATTGGCTATTGGGAGTGGCCAATTGGTGCACATGCTCACAAGGCTGTTTGAAGACCCTACATGCACAAAGCATGAACTGGCAACAAAAAGCTTTCTTATCTACATATCTACAGAATCCACCTCTTTTTATGTTTTGTTAATACACAGGTGTTCTGGGGAGGGATCTTTTATATTACGGGTAAAAAGTTCTCCTTTAAACTAAATTTTATGTATTTTATTAATACATTATCCTGAAGGTATCATTTAAAGGGTATGTCCACCCTTAAATAAAAATTCCACCAAAGATTCCCCCTGTCCCCCCCAGCCCCAACCGCTATGTTAATATTATTAAAAATGCACCAAATTTTACTTACCTTACCTCTTGCCTCCGCCACGCTGCCAAGCCCTCTTCTTTGCGAGTAAATGCAAGGGACCCGCAGTCGTGTCTGTGATTGGCTGAGCGGCACCAATCACGGACGGGGCTGCCGGGAGTTCAGTGCGGCGGAGGCAAGAGGGAAGGTAAGTTTTGTTTCGGGCATTTTCTTATAATACAACATAGGCGTTGGGGCTGGGGGGACGGGGAATCTTTGGTGAAAGGGATTTACACTAGGGGAGGAATTCCTAATCGGGGGAGGGGGGGGGGGGGGGGGGGGGGGGGGGGGGGGGGGGGGGGGGGAGGGGGAGGAGGGGGAGAAGGGCTGCAGTACGCATGCCAAACTTTCTCCCGAGGCCGGTAGGAGGCAGAGTCCTAATGGACTCTGCTATCCTCCTGGTGCAGTTTTTGGGTTTAGACTTTTGGGGGGGGACTACAGGAGACCCATATGGACTGGGATGTGAGGTAGGATTAAATTACACTACATGATGGGGCCAGTAGTTGGGGGGATTATAGTTTTTGGGGTTGGACATGCCCTTTAATATTATTGATTGAATAAATGGTCGTCAACAGAAGTTCTATTTTACTTGCCTTGTATTTAGGTTACTTTTATTCAAATATATCTTGCTGTCTGTACCAGTGTTTCTCAACCAGGGGTCCGGGGACCCCTAGGGGTCCCTGAGAGGGTTGCATGGGTACTCAAGAGATTGCCATAAATTTATGGATCCAGTATTTTGACGAAAACAGATATATTTTTCTATATATTTATCATTCTGTGTTTTATGTTCTGTATGAATTATCAGGGAGATTCAATAAAGTTCTTATTGCTTAAAATGGTGCTAATTTTGCCCCCAACCATTCAATGTTAGCTTTCAAATGTTAATAAGATCTGATTGGTTGGGGCAAAATTAGCACCATTTTAAGTGATAAGAACTTTTATTGAATCTCCCTGTATGTGTTTGGTGTTGATGTCTGAGATATAAATAAAAATAACTAATGTTTTAATGTAAGGGTTCCCACCCTGATGTGAATTTGAGAGCATTTTTTTCAATAGAGATGTATTAATAGATCTATCAATTATATTTGTACTAGACATTAAGCCTGTTACAATAACAGGCGCTAGAAGCCCAGAGTGCCTCCATGTCCCAAGGCCACAGTTCCCTCTTAGTGTCCCAGACCCAGGGTCCCCCCCCTCTGTCCCAGACCCAGGGCCCCCCTCTGTCCCAGACCCAGGGTCCCCCACTCTGTCCCAGACCCAGGGCCCCCCTCTGTCCCAGACCCAGGGCCCCCCTCTGTCCCAGACCCAGTGCCCCCCCTCTCTTTCACAGATCCAGAGTCCCCTCCCTGTGTCCTAGACCAGGGTCCCCCCATCTGTCCCAGACCCAGGGCCCCTCCTCTTGCCCCAGACCCAGGCCCTCGTCTGCCCCAGACAGGGCCCCTCCTCTGCCCCAGACCAAGGGCCCCCTCTGTCCCAGACCCAGGGCCCCCCCCTCTGTCCCCAGACCCAGCCCCCCCCCTCTGTCCCCAGACCCAGCCCCCCTCTCTCCCAGACCCAGGGTCCCCCCCTCCCCCAACCCAGGTCCCACCCACCCCCTGTCCCAGCCCCCTGTCTGTCACAGATCCAGAGTCCCCCACTCTGTCCCAGACCCAGGGTCCCCCCCTCTGTCCCCAGCCCCCCCTCTGTCCCAGACCCAAGGACCCCCATCTGTCCCAGACCCAGGGCCCCTCCTCTTTTCCCAGACCCAGGTCCCCCCTCTGTCCCAGACCCAGGGTCCCCCCACTCTCTGTCACAGATCCAGAGTCCCCTCCCTCTGTCCCTAGACCCAGGGTCCCCCTCTGTCCCAGACCCAGGGCCCCTCCTCTGCCAACCAGGGCCCCTCCCTGGCCCTCCTCGCCCCAGACCAAGGGCCCCCTCTGTCCCAGGCCCAGGGCCCCCCCTCTGGTCCCAGACCCAGGGCCCCCCCCCCTCTGTCCCAGACCCAGCCCCCTCTCTCTCCCAGACCCAGGTCCCCCCTCTCCCAGACCCAGGTCCCCACCCCCCTGTCCCCAGACCCCCTGTCTGTCACAGATCCAGAGTCCCCACTTTGTCCCAGACCCAGGGTCCCCCCTCTGTCCCAGCCCCCCCTCTGTCCCAGACCAAAGGCCCCCCATCTGTCCCAGACCCAGGGCCCCTCCTCTGTCCCAGACCCAGGTCCCCCACTCTGTCACAGATCCAGATCCCCCGTCTGTCCCAGACCCAGGGCCCCTCCTCTGCCCCCAGACCAAGGCTGCCCTCTGTCCCAGACCCAGGGTCCCCCACTCTGTCCCAGACCCAGGCCCCCCCTCTGTCCCAGACCAAGGGCCCCTCTGTCCCATACCTAGAATCCCCCATCTGTCCCAGACCCGGGCCCCTCCTCTGCCCCAGACCCAGGCCCCCCTGTCCCAGACCCAGGGCCCCCCACTCTGTCCCAGACCCAGAGTCCCCTGTCTGTCCCAGACCCAGGCCCCTCTGCTGGCCCCGACCCGGTTCCCCCATCTGCCCAGACCCAGGCCCCTCCTCTGCCCCAGACCCAGGGCCCCTCCTCTGCCCCAGACCAAGGGCCCCCTCTGTCCCAGACCCAGGGCCCCCTCTGTCCCAGACCCAGGGCCCCCCCCTCTGTCCCATACCCAGCCCCCCTCTCTCTCCCAGCCCGGGTCCCCCCCCCTCTCCCAGACCCAGGTCCCCACCCCCTCTGTCCCAGAACCCCCCGTCTGTCCCAGATCCAGAGTCCCCCACTCTGTCCCAGACCCAGGGTCCCCCCTCTGTCCCATCCCCCCTCTGTCCCAGACCCAAGGCCCCCCATATGTTCCCAGACCCAGGGCCCCTCCACTGTCCCAGACCCAGGGTCCCCCCTCTGTCCCAGTCCCCCCTCTGTCCCAGACCCAAGGCCCCCCATAATGTCACAGATCCAGAGTCCCCCCCGTCTGTCCCAAACCAGGGCCCCTCCTCTGCCCCAGACCCAAGGCTGCCCTCTGTCCCCAGACCCAGGGTCCCCCACTCTGCTCCCCAGAACCCAGGCCGGCCCTCTGTCCCAGACCCAGGGTCCCCCACTCTGGTCCGACCCAGGGCCCCCTCTGTCCCAGACCCAGGGCCCCCATCTGTCCCAGACCTAGAATCCCCCATCTGTCCCAGACCCAGGGCCCCTCCTCTGCCCCAGACCCAGGCCCCCCCTGTCCAAACCCAGGGCCCCCTCTGTCCCCAGACCCAGGGTTCCCCCACTTTGTCCGAGACCAGGCCCCCTCTGTCCCAGACCTAGGCCCCCGGCGTTCCCAGACCCAGCCCCCTCTGTCCCAGACCCAGGCCCCCCTCTGTGCCAGACCCAGGCCCCCCATCTGTCCCACCCAGGACCCCCCTCCTCTGCCCCCAGACCAGGCCCCCCACACGGTCCCAGACCCAGGTCCTACCCCCCTCTTCCCAGAACCACCCACCCCTCCTTCACAGACCCCGGCTGCCCTCTGTCCCAGACCCAGGGCTCCTCCTCCTGGCCCCAGATCCCCCCCTCTTAACCAGACCCGGTGTCCCCCACTTTGCGCCAGCACCCAGGGTCCCCCCTCGTCCCCCAGACCCAGGGCCGCCCCTCTGTCCCAGACCCCAGCCCCCCCCCCCTCTGCCCAGCCCCCCCTCAGGTCCCCAGACCCAGCCCCCCCCCTCCTTGCCCCAGACCCAGACACCCCTCTTGCCAGACCCGGGCCCCCCTCTGTGCCAGACCCAGTGCCACTCCTCCTCCCTGCCCAGACCCAGGCCCCCACCTGTCCCCAGACCCATGTCCCACCACCCGTCTGTCCCACCCCCCTCTGTCCAGACCAGCCGCCCCCCCCCTCTCCCCCTCTGTCATCTGCTTTAACAGCCACCCGACAACTTTGGTTAATAGGAAGGTTATTTAAGCATAGTGGTGCATTCATGAGCATTCCTGCCTCTCCCCCAACCCTCCCCAGACATTGATGTCTAGTCAACCCTCTCTCTCCCTCACAATCCCCCCAAGACACATGATTAATACTCATTGGGGTCCGTGACAACCACACGACACCCCCACCCAGCTACCCCCTGCCATCCTGTCCCCCCCACCAGAGATCTTATAACATACCTGGTGTGTGTACAGTTTTATTGTTGTCGGACCCGTACTGCAGCATGACAGAGAATTGGACAGCTGCCGCTCCAGCCAATCCACAGACGCGAACTTGCCCGGTCAACACCCCTCTGGCGTGCCTTATCGCAAGCAGATGGCCGCAGGTTGCGGCGGAGAATCGAGTAGGTAAGTACAGAGTTTTGGGGGGCTTTTTAAAAAAACCAAACGTGCGTTTGGGGCTGGGGGACCTTTGGGAGCATGATATTAAATTTTTATTTTTAGGGGTTGGAACATAGCCTGTTAAGAAATCAACCCACCCAGAGCAGCCAGCAGCCCATCAAGCAGCTCTTCCTGTCCCCTTCACCCCCCAGTCCCCCGTACCAGTGAGTGGGAAGTGCTCACAGGGATTGCCCGCCGCACACTCCCTCTCTCTCTGGCTTCTATGCACGTAAGATTCTCCAGGTCCCGTCTGTGGTCCCGCCACCTTAATCCAACTTGTTGATCTGATTGGCTGTTCTCCTGCTCTGAAGGGAAAAAGCAGCCCTCAGGTAGATTGGGCTGCTTCTTTTACTTACTCCAGAGCAGCCACAACACACCGGACACAGCGACGGCAACACTTGCAATTTTAATTAATAGGAAAATAAGTTTGTTGATGACAACAGAAAAATATATATAACATCATATGTTATGTGAGGGGGTCCCCAAGAAACTAAAAAATTTTTTGAAAAGGGGTCCCACACAGAAAAGGTTGAGAAACACTGGTCTGTACGTAACCAGTCCCAACGAGCGGTCCTTAGAGGTTAGTTTCCACTGTAAAATGTCACCTACAGGAGTTAAAGCATTATGTCTCGCTGTCGTTCACTTACATGTACCAGAGCAGAAGACGGCAGCCACGATCCAATGCTGGCCCCGTACTGGTACTGACCGTTTCCAGCTATAAGCAAACTATATTCTGCATGCGTTTAACCACGCATGCTGGAAGCAGTCACTACTAGAGACGGCCCGAACTTCATAGTCCAGTCCTGTTTGTCTACAACTTTCTGAACTCAGTCAGTAAACAGTTAGTAAGTTTGAATTTGGACCCTTAAAGTTCAATGGGAAGTGATAGTTTGAAAAGGTCCAGGTGATGTTACAGATAAACAGCACGGTCACTTACTGTAAATAACGTGGCAGCCCTGGGAAATTGGTCCTGTAGGGAACTTGTCACTATCACCAAAACCAGTTAAAACACACTTCTTAAAACGAGCGGGCAAATTTTGCAGTTTTGGTGCAAGCTAATTCAAGGGTTACGGCTGATTCGAGGTTACCGCACGACTTTCCAGGGTTTACCAAAAAATAGAACATAATCGAGGATTACAGAATCGAACAATACTTTTTGCAAGGATTATCGAAAACACGATACTTTCGAGGGTTTCTGAAAAACAATCCATACTTTTCCGAGGTTTTCTGAAAAGGAAGGCTATTGAGGTTAGCGAACTACATTCGAGGCTAGTGAAACGATTCCCGTACATTTCGAGGGTTTTCGAAACGAGACAATACTTTCAAATGGTTTACTGAAAATCGAAGGGCTACATTTTGAGGTTAGTGGACAATACTTTTAGGGTTAAGCGAAAACGATCCGTACATTCGAGGGTTTTCGAAAACGAATGATACTTTCGAGGGTTAAGCGAAATGATACTTCTAGGTGTTCATGAATAGCCGTAATTTGATAATTATCGAATTTACGATAATTAATTGAAACTAATTATCGGAAAACAAACTAGTTTTAGCCTAACTATATCAAATAGTTCAGTGTCCTCCTAATTTCATAAGTTCTGCTCAACTCGGTTCGAGTTTCAGTTTTTGTGTCCATCTCTTTTGTCCTATTGCAAAGATCGCGCATGCGCATAGAAGACAGGTCCGTCGGGACCTGTCCAGACTACACCCGGGGGGAGCGAGCGATCCTGTAATTTCTACCTTCTTCCCTTGGCTCCGTTTGTTCTAATTCAGAACGGAAGGTAAGGCACAGCTTCCTTTACCGCCCATTCTTCAATGAACTGGATTCCCAAATCTTTAAAAATACGATTGGAGAACCCTTTAAATTTTTTACTGTTCAATAGATGCTCAGTCTGAGTGATTGCAGTTTTGTTGAATAATGTTTCGTGGAGGATAGAGATTTGGCAGATTCGAATTCTTAATCATCTGTTTCCTGGTTTCCATCAATGTCATTGGCAGTTCGTTATAGAAACAGAAGTTCGGTGGAATCTGTGTCAGAGCATCACGGAAACTCTCCCATTCTGCACTGTCCCCTCTCGTTCACCAATGACGCCTCATTGCTGGTTGCCTCTTGTTTTCCTACAGTTCTTTACAGGTTAAGGGAAAAAAAAAAAAAAAGATCTTTTGATAAATTGCTTTAACAGACAGTTTTAGCTTGATCCAACAATTGCTTGTCAACATTCTATCTAGCACGTGGGGTTTCCATGATGGATGTTATAAGATAGGACTATTCACTATATCCTTAGGGTACATGTTGGGGAGTGTACATTCAGGTAGCACTGATCATTGTCTCGTCTTCCCAGGAAAGACAGCCCTTTGGGCACAATTTTAACATCACAGAAGCAGCAACAGTCTTTGGTTTGATTTTAAACACTGAACCTCGTCAGGTTTATTTAGTGTATATAACTCACCACAATAAAATAAATAAATCCTATGCCACACTGACCTAACTAATCAAAAATAAGTGTCCCTGGGCTGTTTGAACACTCAAGCCAGTACTCACCAGCTCTGTGTCTCTCCCTGAGAATTAAGCTTGGTTGGACCCAGTCTCCTACTGGGGTTTAACAACTCTGGTCTGCCTGCTTGCAGACCCAACAGGCCCTTGCCTGATCAGACTCTCCTCCAAAGCAGGCTACATCTGCTCTTTAATTAGTGAGCTGCTCCGCCCATGAATTAAGTTGTATCGAACGGGACTGGACCAGCCAACTGAAACATTTCCCATTAGTGTCTTGGGGCCACAGTGACCAACTATTCACAATTTAAATCCTTTTATGACTTTTCTTACATTTACAAAACCTTTTACATGAGGTAGGGGTTACAGGCTATTAAATACTAATGACTCTATGGGATGTAGCGGTCTTAGTATTGTTTGACTGTGCTCTTACAAGACTTTATAACATGTTACTCTGTAGACTGCACGACCTGGGCTACTAAGTTATCCCTATTTCAACCCCCTTGCTATGCTACTGTCTGCCTCACCTTCACGGTTCAGTTTAACCCCTGTTTGTATGTGGGTTAAACCATGCTTGGAGCAATGGGCTCCTACCTTGTTTTTCAATTTTTTACTTTTGGCTCATGGACTAATTAAACAACCTTCTCTTTGCATTAGAATGGAAGACAAAACAGTCAAATATTATCACACAATATGAAAATAGTTTCAAACAACAACCAGACCTAAGATTCAATCGGATCACTTCAATGTTAAAAATGTTTTCCCGATCAGTACTGCTTCACTTTTAAGCGGTTTATTTTATTGACACTTCATTTCCATCCTCCGCAATCGAGGCTCAGGCTTGAGCGGTTCTTCTGATCGGATTTCTGATTGTTTTGCATACGATCGTAATCCAATCGGAAGAACTCTTCCCGTTATGGCACTGTATTGAGAGACAGAACAAACAATCGGAGGACCACACTGAAGTCCTCTACATACTTAGATAATTGTTGGCCAAATTGCTGACAACTCCCTTCCACCAACATCCAACGTATCTTTTAAGATCCGAGACTGAATTTCAAGAACAATGGGATGGAATTATCTCTCCTCCCCTCCTCCGGCCTAAAAAAAAATCTAATGTTTTTTAGGAGCATTACCCCCTTCCCCCAAACCCCACTTGGGTTTCAATGAATCTTAAATTCTTCTGTTTTTACCCTTTCCTCTGATGCTCCCCATGCTGAGGTATAGGTACTCAGACAGCCAAACCCTCGCCGGAAAGTCCGGAGTGTCGGCGAAATCTACGTTAAACATGAAAGTGGGGTTGGGGGATAATCTTCTTAGCTGTCCGTTGTTTTTAGGTCTGGAGTTCCCCTTAAAAGACCTGACGTGCTTACAGCTATGATAATGATATCAGGTATGTACCGAAGCTTCAGGTTGGGTAAAGGGTGGACGCTCCTCTCCGGAGCTAAACCATGTTTTGCGGCTATGAGGGTGTTACAGCTCCAGTCCTGCCTTAAAAACATAACTTCTGCTGTTTAGGCACAGAATTCATCAATTCACCATTGCCAGGTTTGTCCCTATCAGTGACTGTTTAAAATCTATTCATCTGTCTGTTTACCCTGTCCTTGATCTTCATGCACCATTGCAGGTTTGTCTATCCATTGACTGTCCTAATCTTTCATCTGCTGTTACCCACCACCCTTTCATGTCTCATTCACCATTGCAGTTTGTCTATCCAGTGAACCCTGTCTATCTATTCATCTTCTGTTACCCCGTACATTCATCAATTCACCTTGCAGTTGTCTATCCAGTGACTGTCGAATCTAATTCATCTGCTGTTACGAGTTCATCATCATGTCACCATTTCAGTTTGTCTATCCAGTGTCCTGTAATAATCTATTCATCTGCTGTTACCGTTCATGTCATCATTCACCATTGCAGTTTGTCTAATCCAGTGACATTCATCATTTCAACCATTTTGCAGTTTGTCTCTCCAGTGACTGTCTAATCTATTCATCTGCTGTTACGCGTTCCATCCATCATTCACCATTGCAGTTTTGTCTATCCAGGGACTGTCTAATCTTATTCATGCTGCTGTTACCCTGTTCATTCATCATTCACCATTGCAGTTTTGGTCTATCCAGTGTCTGTCGAATCTATTCATCTGCTGTTACCTACCCCTTCATGTCATCATTCACCATTTGCAGTTTTTCTATCCAGTGACTATCTATCTATTCTCTGCTGTTACCACCCTTTCCTTCATCATTCACCATTGCAGTTTGGTCTATGCCAGTGACTGTCCTAATCTATTCATATGCTGTTACGCGTTCAATTTCATCATTCACCATTGCAGTTTGTCTAGCCAGGGACTGTCCTAATCGTATTTCCTTGCTGTTACCGTTTCATTCATCATTCAACTTCCCCATTGCAGTTTTTCTATCCAAGTGCTTCTATCTATTCATCTGCTGTTCACACTACCCCGTTCATTCTTCATTCACATTGCCGTTTTCTATCCAGTGACTATCTAATCTATTCATCTGCTTTTACCACCCCTTCGTCATCATTCACCATTGGGCATTTTGTCTATCCGTGACTGTCTAATCTATTCATCTGCTGTTACGGCGTTCATTCATCATTCACCATTGCCGTGTTGTCTATCCATGGACTGTCTAATCTCTTCCTCTGCTGTTACCTGTCTCTTCATCATTCACCATTGCAGTTTGTTCTATCCAGTGTCTGTCCCAATCTATTCCATCTGCTGTTACCCGTTCATTCATCATTCACTCATGCAGTTTGTCTATCCAGTGTCTGTCAATCTATTCAGCTTCTGTTACTCGTTCATTCATCATGCACCATTGCAGTTTGGGTCTATCCAGTGTCTGTCTATCTAATTCATCTTCCTGTACCACACCTGTTCATTCATCATTCACCATTGAGTTTGCTACCAGTGACTGTCTAATCCTAACCGTATATACGTGAGTATAAGTCGAGGTTGTTAGGCTTTTGGAAAATACGCGAGTCACTAACCTGAAATCCTTTAGAGCCGCTCTCTTCCTCCTCTCTTCCGCATCCCCGGTGCAGTGTCCCCGACGTCAGTACTCAGCGCCGGTCATACCCGGCGCCGCGTAGTTGACCTCAGGCGCCTGAACTGTGGATGCGAGAGTAAGCGCGCGGCTGCAGGATTTCAGGTTATTATTTTTGAGAAACAAGCAGCAATCTGGCATAAATCACTTGAGAGGCTGCTGTCAGGCTAGGGCTAAAGGACATAAAGATCATGAATCAGAAAATAAAGATTTTCACACAATAGAGCATAGTCTACATCTGCTTTTCACAGGAACAAATAACTACATACAGCAAGGCATATACAAGGATTTAGATTCATAAAAGGATTGTATTTTAATTCTCAATTGTCCAGTGTCCTAAGCGAGCAAAGTGATATATACTTGTATATTTGTAGGAATCTACCTTTACAATAAAATTTAAAATCAGAGCTAGTATTATTAGAATGAGGAGCATTTGTGGTCCTAGTTTTCGTCTTATATTCGAGTTCAATCATGTTTTACCACTCATTTTCCAGTCAAAATAGGTACCCCCTCGACTTATACTCGGGTCGACTTATACTCGAGTATATACGGTATTTCATCTGCTGTTACCTGTTCATTCATCATTCACCATTGCAGTTTGTTCTATCCAGTGACTGTTTAAATCTAATTTCTGCTTTTACCCTGTTTTCATATCATCATTCACCATTTTGCAGTTTTGTTTCATCCAGTGACGTTTAATCATTATCTGCTTTACCGACCACCACCCCTTTTCAGCATTCACCATTGCATTTGTTTCATCCAGTGAACTGTCTAATCTATTAATCTGCTTTAACCCGTTCATTCATCATTCACACCATTTGCAGTTTGTGTTCCTCCAGTGACTGGTTTTAATCTATTCATCTGCTGTTACCCCTGTTTCCATTCATCATTCAACCATTGCAGTTTGGGTCTTCCAAGCTTACTTTTTTAATCGATTCATCTGCTGTTACCTGTTCATCTCATCATCACCATTGCAGTTTGTTCATCCAGTGACTGTTAATCTATGCATCTGCTGTTACCCACCCGTTCAAATCATCATTCACCATTGCCGTTTGTTTTCATCATCCAGTGACTGTCTAATCTATTAATCTGGCGTTACCACCTACCCGTTCATTCATCATTACACCATTGCAGTTTGTTTCATCCCGTGCTGTTAATCTATTCATCTGCGTAACCTGTTCATTCATCATTCACCATTTCAGGTTTTATCCAGGACTGTCTAATCAGTTCATCCTGCTGTTAACCCGTTCAGTCATCATTCACTTGCAGTTTGTTCATCCAGGACTGTTTAATATCTATTCATCTGCTGTTACCCTTTCATGTCATCATTCACCAGTGCAGTTTTGGTCTATATCCAGTGACTGTCTAATCTATTCATTCTGCTGTTACGCGTTCATTCATCATTCAACCAGGTGCAGTTTGTCATCCAGGGACTGTCTAATCTATCATCTGCTGTTAACCCGTTCATTCATCATTCACCATGGCAGTTTGTCCTAATCCATTGGTCGGTCTATCCGATTCCATCTGCGGTTACCACCCGTTTCATTCATCATTCACCATTGCAGTTGTTCATTCCCAGTGACTGTTTAATCGATTATTCATCTGCGTGTTACCCGTTCCTTCCTCTTCCACCATGGCAGTTTGTTCATCCAGTGACTGTCTCATCTATTCATCTGCTGTTACCCGTTTTCTTCATCTTCACCAGTGGCAGTTTGTTCATCCAGGTGACTGTTTTAATCTAATTTCATTCTGCTGTACCACCGTTCATTCATCATTCACCATTGCAGTTTTGCATCCAGTGACCGTCTATCATTCATCTGCTGTTCCCCACCACCCTTTCATGGGCATCATTCACCATTGCAGTTTGTCCTATCCAGTGACTGTTAAACTCTATTATCTGCTGTTACCCCCGTTCATTATTAATCATTCACCATTGGCAGTTTTGGTCTATCCAGTGACTGTCTAATCTATTCATCTCTGTTACCCCGTTCATTCATCATTCACGCATGCAATTTGTCCTATCCAGTGACCTGTCTAATCTATTTCATCTGCTGTTACCCCTTTCATTCATCATTCACCATTGCAGTTTGTCTATCCAGTGACTGTCTATTCTATTCATCTCTGGTTACCCCCGTTTCATCATCATTCACCATTGCAGTTTGTCCTATCCATTGACTGTCTATATCTATTCAGCTTGCTGTTACCGCATGTTCATTCTCTTCACACCATTGCAAGTTTTCTATCCAGTGTCTGTTTAATCTATCATCTGCTGTTACTTACTTTACTACTCTTCATTCCTCATTCAACCATTGCAGTTTGTCCTATCCAGTACTGTCTATCTATTCATCTGCTTACCACCCACCCCTTCATTCATCATTCACCATTGCAGTTTGTCTAATCTTGTGTCCTGTGTAATAAACTCATCTGCTGTTTCCTGTTCAGATTCACCCATCCATATTTGTAGTCTGTTTGCCTTCGCCCTTGTCTGTCTTGCCAGCTCCCTTCTCCACATTGTGGATCTGTTTTCCATGTTGGGTCCTCCTTGGAGCCACGACCTGGTACCTGCTTGCCGCATCAACATCCTCACCATCAGAGGCTTCTGGTGAAGACCGGCGGGTGCTTAGACTCCATGTCCAGAGGGGGCCTCCATAGTTTTTTTAAAAAGCAAAATCTACGGAAGAACTTTTCCCAAGGCTCAACACCGCACTCGCCGCCAGTAGAAAGGACATTAAGTCTCTTCATATATTTAAAACCTGAGCTTTATTATCAACATTCTAAAAACACAAACGCCATAAGTTCCTGTACGCGTTTTCGAGCGATACCACACCCTCACCCCCTCGCTCTTAGTCATGGCCGTCTATGGGGCTTCTAACGCGGCAGGGCTCTGCTGCGTTTGTGTTTTTAGAATTTTGCTAATAAAGCGCAGGTTTTAAATCTTGAAGACTCTGATGTTCCTTTCTAACGGTGCGAGTGCGGTGATCCTTGGGAAAAATTTTCTTCTGTCCTATTTTGCTTTGAAGTTGGACCATAGCGAAGGGTCCCGGGCTCCCCAGTACCCGGCATCCATCACCCGAAGAAAAGGGGGAGTCCCATGCTGGGTATATTACTGCTTTATATTCCTGACGATGTTTTTACCTAAACCCAAAACTTGGGTCAATAAAAATCGGAAATCCGGGTTCCATGATAGCCCGAGTTCCACCAGTTTTTTCGTCGGACTTGAAAACCACCAAAATTGGATTTTGAAAGGGTTTCTATCCTAACTCACGTGTATATCTAGGGAGGGTAGAAAGGAAAGTCAAAACCAGATAAGGTCACTAATTTCTGCAGAGGTCACATGGCCCTTACTAATGTCGTTTCCCCCCTAAACACCTTGTTGGGAGACTTTGCTTGTTCCCAATTATTCTAAACTCTGTTTCTAAATAACACACCGTACAGAATGTAACAATGAAACCAGACATACTGTTTTCCTCAATAAAATTGACATGGCAAGTATGTTCCTTATTCTGCATTTTGAACGTTGGTTTCATTTCTGGTAATATGCGGTGTCACCTGTGCATCGTTTATAATAAAGCACAAATCTTCACGGAAAATGTTCTCAGTTTTGGCGCAGATTTTGACCATCAAAATTTTTTGAGTGATGCCATCAGTTTTTTGAAATTCTGTGGCAAGTTTGGTTATATTTCTGCTTGTAATTTTCATTGGTAGTCTCGACCAATAAATAACCATTATGAAACCGGTAGCAAAACCTTGAAACTGGCTACATCTTAGTGTTTCACAACCACAGGTATAATTAACCCCTTTTAATTAATATTTTCCAAAACAACACAAACCACAATTAAATATACCAAATACTAGTTTATCAGCATCTGTTTATAGCAGTTTCTTTCCTTTAGCACTAGTGATCAAATAACAATGGGGAAAAAAAGTTTTATTAATACTTGGGTATTCAATTAACTTAAAGAGCCTGGTTCATTCACCCCCACAACTAAAGTTTTCCCCAGTGCTGGCCCCAACTGTGTAGTCCAGGGTGGGCATTTCGACCTTTTAGTACCTGAGCCAAACTTTTTCAAAGCGCAAAGCTGCCTCTACTTTGGGGCAATGGCCTTGTGAAACTGTGCAATGGCCTGTGGTGTTGTGGGTGTGGTGGACCACCTAACGTGTCTGGATGAATTGGAAGGCTGGCCTAACAGTGGCTGCTGGACCCCTCCAGTTTCAGCAGACAACTAGTATTTTCAGTCCTTCAGTTTCACTAGCCCTGTTAATCCAGAGCCCCTCAATTAGCATACCTGTTAGGGTCCCCCTCAGTTCAGCAGCCCTGTGTCCAGCCCTCCAGTTCCAGCAGTCACTGCTTAGGTCAGCCCCGCCAGTTCCACATACTGTTTAGGTCAGCCCTCCAGTTCAGCAACCCCTGTTATGTGTCACCCTCCAGTTCAGCCGTCCACTGTTAGGTCACCCTCCAGTTCCACAGCCTGTTATGTCGCCCTCCAGTTCAGCACCACTGTTAGGTCAGCCCTCTCCAGTTCCAAGCCACGGTTAGTCAGCCCTCCAGTGTTCATAAGCCCTTGGTTAGGTCAGCCCTCCAGTTCAGTCACACTGTTTAGGGTCAGCCCTCCAGTTTCACAGCTCTGTTAGGTTCAGCCCCTCCATTTTTTTCACACAGGCGCACTGTTAGGTCAGCCCTCCAGTTTCACAGCTACTGTTAGGTCAGCCCTCCAGTTGTCAGCAGCCACTGTTAGGATAGCCCTCTCCTTTCAGCATGCACTGTTTTCGGTGTCAGCCCTCCATTTCCCCAGAACTGTAGGTCAGCCCCCCATGCAATACAATGTTTCGGAGGCATTGCCCCCTTTTCTCATGTGTGAGGACGGGGGCAGGAACGCCTCCCAAAAATGTTTGTGTTTTATGTATCAACACAAGCATTAAAAGCACTGCAGTTTGGTTATACGAGTGTCCCATTCTACTTTTCTTATCACCGTAACTTCACATTAATCATATCTGTCCCATAAGAATATTCCAAATGAGAACACTGATTTGTAGCGTGAAAATAAAAGACTTTCAATGCCTGGCTTTTAACTCTGCGCCTGTGCTCCTTACCTTCCGGTTCCATGAAACTCCACCCACTCTCATTAAACACTGCAAGGAACCCAAAAGGAAGAGACGCGCGGAGGGTAGAACAATCTCGAAAGTTCCGAGGTTTGTAGGAACAGGGCTTATTCCTGTGACGGTATGATTCACACCTATAGTCTTCTATCATTGAGATCATACAACTTATAACTCATCTTAACTCTTTTCCTTATTTCCCATGAACTGCGATGTTTGAGGAACAACACTTTTTTTTTACTCAGAATCAGGTGCACGTCTTCTTAAGGTTTTTGACCTTTTAGCGGCTGCCTTTGCCAGACCTGCATATACCAGCGATACTCCATAATAAGTAACATTTCATAACCTTTCATTTTAACCAGATAAGTGGGGCTCTGTACCAGTGTTTATACAGTGTTTGAAAACCTCTTTAATTTCACCCACTTAAAAATCAAGGATCCCAATAGTTATGCAGACATCCCACCCGGCCATTTGAGGCTTCCAGGCAGGGTGTGGGAAGGGGGCTTGGTGTTTAGCAGCCTAGGGGATTGAGGGAGGCAGGGTTAGGGGCATTCCTGGTTGCATGGCAGCCAAAAGGTGGCGTGCGGGGGAGGAAGTTTAGAGACTCTTTTTGGGTCACGGGAGTCTGGGACACCTGCTTATGGTTAAGGGTAGGGCATCCACTATAATAATGGGGGCATTACCATGGGGCCTAGGTGGTCAAAAATTACTTTATTTTAATGTATATCAACATTTCCTTTTTCAGATTTTTTTAATGATGACTTTGAATTATATATCACGGTCGGGTAAGTGTTTTGTCCATTTTTTTGGGGGGGGGGGGGGGTACAGGGTACAGATGGGGCAATGGGCAAACGGTGAGGGAAGAGATAATCCATATTCAAACAGAGGAACATTTAGAGATAACCCTGTGTATTTCCAACACTTATAGTAAAACCTATTCAAGAACAATATATAATAAAATATATATAAACAAAGAGAACGAAAGTAAAAAACATTCAAGAAGTCAAGTGATAGATATTGCCCGCCATCCTTTAAATGTAGAGACGCCTGGCGCATTTCCCCAGTAAATGCAGTATATGAAGGTAAATTGCGTTCACTGGTTCACTATCGGTTTAGTGTCTACTTTAACTCCATATTAGCGCCGTAAGCTCGTGTTATGCAAAAGACGATTTAAATCATTTAAGCGCATCAATTAACATCAACCGCGGGGAATTCCAAGAATGTGCGCTGCGCAATTGTAACCGCGGAAGAGAGTCCGCCCGAAGCCATAGACTCTGGGTAAATCTCCCCACTGAATCTAAGAATATTTTTTGAAGCATAAGCATAGTTATTCTATACATTTATCCACGAGTCTATATATCCGGAATATAACACTTCCTGTTGTTAACAAGAAATGTTTGAGGCATATCACAAACATTCATTCGCAGCAATTTACATACGAATCTTCTCACGACAAATACACGTTTGACCTAAATTGGGTTTGATTTGGGCCCCCGAACAATAACAGTTTGTATACCTCCGAGTTTTCGTCCCAACCAACTGGGCGAATCCCTGCCAGACGATCGTGCCGTATTTATGAAAGCTCGACCTGGTTCAGCTACTTCCTACATACCTGATTATCTCTCCGGGTCCATCCCGCAAATGCAACCAGTCAATGCTTTGTAATATTGGTTGGCTGGCCTGAAAAATTGGATGGTGTATACCAGCCCCCGAATTAATCTCACAGAGTAAGGTATTCTGAATGCTCTTATTCACACCCCGTATATTATGCAATGTACCTGCAGACATCTTAACAAACCAACATTAATTCACTCAGTTCAATGAAATATTAATGGTCCCATGCCAGGCCAGATAATGCACACTGGGCCCTCCTGCCAAAAACATGATGGGGCCCCTTATCCGTGCTTCATCCACAGGGGCTTTCTGGGTGGAAGGGTAAATCTGGTAGAGGGGAAATAAGTAGATGGGAACCCATGGCTCCCGGCCCTGCATTTCTCCCCTGGTGTTACGTCCCTGGTCCCTCTGCCTGAAATATTACAGATGTTTGTTAACATGTTGAACCATTGTTTACGGGCCGTGATGACCATTGCCCAATATGAAAAAGGAATAAAATGTGTGGCTAAGGAGATCATTTTACTAGAAATGTTACTTAGGCCGATATCGCGTGTATCAGGTCGGTGGGTCTGAAAATATTGTCTGGCGTCTACTGACGTTCTCAGACGCCCCGTTTTTTATCCGATCTGACAGGGGCGGGTTGTGTTGGTTATCTGTTGGCTACCTTTGGCAAGCCTACTTTTCCAGACTGAACAGTATTTGTCCCAGCCGACCGCTCGCTAGTGGCGAACATGTACCCGCCTTATTGATGGATCGAGATCAAGGTCCAGACCTTATATCTGATGTATCCAGGGGTGAATTGGCCTTGAACGTTTTCCCCCATCATAAAGGGAAAGTTTACTTAAAAGACATGAACTGCAAAAAGATTTTAAGGTACAAATATAACATTTTAATTTAACAAGCTTTCATTCTTACCTTCCCTTGTCTCATTGCAGAATGCCGGTGGCATCATCAACCTCTGGAAATCCCACTTTCTACCTCTCCTTCTATGTTTTCACAATGGATTCTTATATGCATCAAATTTACTTAGGAGGTCGCTAAAAGGTAATCTCATTGAACACCTGTCCTGTAAAAAAGCCTACACAAGGGATTTATTTTGACTCCGCTCCTTACCGGTCCTGAGACTCCTGCAATGCACCTCTCTTCTTGGATCACAGTCATTTATTGAGTGACCGGCAACAACATGTTAAGTTTCACACTCCAAAGTCGCACAAAACCGTAAGTAAACCTGTATACATTGGTGTGCAAGTGATATAAAACTACCGCAAACCCTATCATACAACATCAGGTAAAAGTATCGTTTGTATTCCTGGACCCCTGGAAAGTCCCAATTAGCATATGACAGCCAGGTGGTTAGGGACCTCTGAATGCAAGGTGTGATTGCAGCATTGTGGCGAAGAGGGTGTTAATAGGATGCCCAGGGTCAGGGTGTCAAACAGCAATTGTACATGGCAGACAGTTGGTGGGTCGCACCCCCCCACCTCTATTTAGGCTTGGTTTCTTTACTTTGTCACATAAATGGTCCTCCTTGACAAAACCCTCTAGAACCAGTCATGTTCCCTTTTGCCAAGGTGTTGACTTACAATCTTCTGTGCTGGGCCATACATTGATCAGTTGCCTGTTTGGTCTCCCCACTACAATCAGAGGTGGGTGGAGTTTGCACCAACTGTCTGCCATTTACATGCTGTTTTGACACCTTTAACCCTGGGCGTTCCTATAACACCTCTTGCCACAATGCAATCACGCCTTGCATTCAAAAAGCTCACTAACACCATGGCTTGAATGCTAATTGGGATCTTTCCAGGGTAACATAATTGCCACAAATTCTGTAACAAGGCATTCTGAATTAGAAACCAGTTCGGATGACTAGCGCAAACGTCTTCAAGAACTACCTTTCAATACCAGTACAAATGATACACAGTAACCATACCTGGATGAAAGAACCTTCACAAGCTCAGTAACTTGCTTCCTTACACACCATTTTGCTTGCATTCCATAAGAAAAGCTATGAGTGCGTAGAAAAGTTTTTTCAAAACACAGTTCAAATGAAAAGTAGCAGGGGGAAGGAGGGTAGGATTGGTCTTTTCTTTCTCCACCGTCCGCAATATCACTTCCGAGCAGCAGCTTGGAGAAACTGCTTCTGCCAGGTGTCCGAAGTGCTTCAGATTATTTTTAATACAGGAAGGCTAATGCAACTATCTTGCAAATTAAAACTGTACGTGCTTAACTCCTCAACGAAAACAATTTGGGGGTAGCAATAATCATCCGACCTCCCTTCCCAAGGTACTTTAAAAAAATTAATTTTTAACAGTTTATTTGTCCCGTAAATTTTTAATTGCTCTCCCTCCTGTTTAAGTTCTTATAATCAAAAAATGGATTGTCTAACAACCATAAATGATCATTACAAAGTTAATACTAATTTACCCATAATTCTCGTTAGATTCTCGTTATACCTTTAAGGACAAATGCTAATAGTTTGGTTAACTGGGGCAGGGTGGTAGTGGGCGAAAAGGTATTGGTAATCTTTTAGGAAATCAGTGTAAAACTCACACTACTCAATGTATATAGAGTTTGCACTGGTTTCGTGGACTTTGGCACGTTGTTCAGAAATGGTAGAAAACACCACGGAGCCCCATTGGTGCAATGTCACTGTGGGACCTTTTATATGGACCTCTTGGGAACTTGGAAAATAAGGTAAATTTTGTGCAAAGTACAGTAATATTGCATCCCCCTGAAAGGATGTGGGAGGAATAGCCTAGGAATTGTCGTATCAGAGCTTGTTAAACTTTTTTTCAATGGAAGTTTTTGCCACAAACCCCCAAAATTCACCTTCATACTGTAAAATGTCCAATGAAAAATGACGTTCCATTCTATTAAAATCGATCAATTTGCCTATGGAGAGCCTTGGTCTTTCTAGTCACCGATTGGGCTGTGCCCAAGCGTAATTAAATCAGGAGGTAGAGATGGACAAAACATAACCTTTGTTCCCGGGCCATGAAAACAATTACTGGGGGTTCTAAGTTATTTTTGCTATGACGGACAGAATATGCCCCGTTAATATTTTAATACATTGGTTGGATTTTTATTTTCCCCATTTGGTACAAATCATGTGACATGAGGATAGTCTTTGATTATTATTTTTTATACCTTATTTTTACTGTAGCGAGAATTTCCTGAAGGTACTCCTCTCAAAGATTATGACTCTATCAAAACAGTGTCCTCAAAGGCCACATGTGACCTCACAAAAAGCTCTAAAACCCATAATTATGTTTCTTATTACTCTGCCTTTTCGCTCACGGAGTTTGTAGTAAACGTGTGTTTTTTTCTTTACACAGGACCTACATCAGATCGATGGAAGTCAAGGAGGTCCCTTTGATTGCTCTCTTCAGGAAAATCTATGCTGTTCTCTGCTTGCTCCTCAACCAATAAACCCGCTAGCAGTGGCTATGTTGTAACTCCTCTGCTCCACTTATTGTACCCAGCCATTTTGGTCTCACTCGGGGTTACTTATATGGCAGGAAGGATTCTTCTTAAAAAAAAAAAACCATGATAAATATTATAAAATGTTTTTGGACAGTACTGTTCTCTAGACACAAATCTGCACTAACAGCCTTGCTGTAAGGCTATGCCATATAATGTATATATACTGGCGAGATATTTCAACCAAGTGCATGGTCTTAAATGGGGCACCCGATTGGTTCAATCAGTGTATGGTGTGTACACATCCTAAGGTAAAATTCTGCGAGAGAACAAACATTTGTTGTATTAACAGTACCCCTATCTATACAACCTTTAAATAATTGATAGGACATGTCAATTCCCCTCACTAAAACTGTACTTACCTTCCATCCCTCCAAACCTGGGAATTGTTACTTACCTCTGTCCCTCCGCTGTTCTGGATCCCCATATTCCTCCTGTTTTACTCTTAAAGTTTTCTTTAAGAGGCTCATGCAGCTGCAGAGGAGGCAGACTGTTTTGCAGCCAGTTTATTGGCTGTATGTCACTGTCATGGCTGACAGCTGCACCCTGTAAGGAGACTGCAGTGGGAGACCAGGAGGAACAGGACAGCTGAATAAGGTAAGTATAACAATCTCCTGGTTTGGGGGGTGTGCCTAAGGTAAGTATAGATTAGTGGTGGGGTTAACTTGCCTTTGACATAATTCACCTATAATAAATTGAGACTAGAACCCACATGCATTACATTGAGGATGGTATTCATCAATCAGTATGTTACAATGTTTGTAGTTCAGGTTTTTTGCATTTTATCTCCATAAAATAAACGGAAAATATGGACACTTGATTTCCTTATTAAAAAAAAAAAAAACTCTATTATCAATTACTCAATTTTTCAATCTTATTATTAAAGAGAAGTAAACCATATTTTATTTTGACATCCCCCAAACCATCTGGCGATATTGGCCGCTCCCTTTTTGAGAACTAACAGCCAAGATTACTGCAAAAACATCACATTTAAAGGCTATTTCTAGTGTAAAATAATAAGTGCTGCCTAGAGAATAATAAGGTCCTGGTTCTAATTTGCTCATTAACTTTTAATCACTAGTAAGTCCCCCTTCGCAGAGTTCTATTCTGTTCTTATGTCGTACCACCCCTATCTTATAAGGACATCCAAGTCTAACCGCAATTAAATAATGTTATAGCTATATCACACCCCAAACCTCAAACTGCAATTGCTATAAATCTGAGACATGTAAAACTAAACCTGAAATTCTTGCCTCCTTTTTCCTGACAACCACTTTTTTCTGACACCTGTTTTTTTCTGTAGCAGCTGTCATCATGGATATGACAGCCATGATTGAATTTATTATACCCCCTAGCTGCCTCCTCTAAGCTGTTGAGCTTTGTGAAAAGGGCTCAGAGCTTGGTGACTGCGGAACCTATAGTAGAACCAGAGGGAAGGGAGAGAAGAGAACATTGGGAAAGTTTGCAGTGCCGCAGGTGTTCGTTAATGTATGATCTTGCCGTAAATGAAGTCGGCGGTTGTCATTTCGACTGAATGTTCGTAAATCTATGAACGTTTGGCCTGTAATAATACCAGTGTTAGTAAACACCGCCATGGTTTAATAATGGGCTTTTCGTAGATCTACGTCTTGATCGTACATTTTGCTATATCGACGTAAATTTACGATCTCTATCGTTGACTTACGGACGCGATCCATAAATATACGATTGCCGGCAATGATCATATCAGGTGCCGGGTAAATCCTAAAAGCGCCACCATGGTGGAATAACAGTCTAAATGT
This sequence comes from Hymenochirus boettgeri, assembly GCA_019447015.1. Lineage (NCBI taxonomy): Eukaryota > Metazoa > Chordata > Amphibia > Anura > Pipidae > Hymenochirus > Hymenochirus boettgeri. Next base: position 311,182,675 of record CM033476.1, read on the forward strand.
GCCTTTGTAGTTATGCTACTCTCTATTTTCTCATTCTGTATTATACGTGTGGATTTGTGTGCAAGGACCAGAGGAAAGAACTATAAGGTATAAGGGCTCCATCATGTGGTACATAACACTAACTATGCAAAACTGTATAGAGAAACGTGTACATAACTAACCTAAAGTTTAAAACAAGTGGGATCACCAGACACTGGATTAGTGGAAGGGGTTTGGTCAGGGTAGACGTGGGCTGTCATGGCTACTTAAAACTTGGTTGCTTAGTAAAAATGTCTATTGTATTGGAAGGTGAATGTTCCCCATCCCACCTCCCTGTTTCTGTCTATTCATTGTTAGAAACAGGGAGTCTGGAAAAAAGGCTGTCGGGACGTTTGTCTATAACTTCTCTAATTGTGTCACAGGAGGCCCTAGTGAGATCAGAACAGGCAGGTAACTCATTGTTGTTCCTCAGGTCCACAATGGTTGGTGACAGGAGGTTTGGTGTTAAAGCAGAATTTGCATTGCCACAGATAAATGGTACGTTATTAACAGTTAAATGTTTTGTCAACACTTCTTATTGTTTTTTCCAGACATCTAGTTTATATGGTTTATTCTTTGTGGTGCACAGTAAAGTGACCAATATATTTCCTTTGTAAAGCAATGCATGATGTCCTCAGTCATGTAACTGTGGGTTAATGGAAAGTGTTGGGAGTGAAGGTAAAGGATTCATTTAGGTGGGTTGACCTGCTGGCCCATCCTGCAAGTCCTGCCCTAATCCATTGTTTCTACTTCTTTGCTCTCAAAAAGCGCCATCAGTTGTCGTTACCAAGGTAACAGACGCCATTGTGCCCGCATGGACGAGTTATAAGCTGTCAATTACCAGGTCAATTTTGGATTCTACCCTAATCCTCCCCCTATGTTTTTGGTACAACTGTCCAGCCGTTGAATTTTGGTTTGCTTACCGAATCGTCGTTGGGGGAGGGTCCTGCTACAAGGTACGTTCAGCACAGAGCCAAACAAGGAACGTTACCACTGCAGGTAGGGGGTGGAGGGGGATGACATTATTTCACTATATACAGCTACCCACTAACAGCAAGTTTTTGAAATACAGTGGTAACTTCGCTTGAAATTATGTCACGGTGGAGGGAAATCATGTGACCATGGTATGATAAATAGATGATGGTCCAGGTGGGTGTAGGGATCATGTGAATGGTTGATATTAGATGATGTCAGAGTGGTAGATAATCATGTGACCATGGTATAATAATTAGATGATGTCAGAAGGTATCATGTGACTATGATATGATAATTTGGATGATGTCACACAGTGTAGAGATCAGGAGACCAATGTATGCAATAGATGATTACATGTCATCTGATAATTAGAGATTGTCACAGAGAGTGGTTATATAAGAAGCATGCTTCACGAAAATCATTTTAGAACTGCTTTGATCTTTGCCGAAAAGTGCTGCTCACGTCCTGTAATGAATTCCATAAGAATAGTAAAAAACCCCCATATGATCTTATATAAAACGCCAAAGGGCCACAGAGAGCATAAAAACATGCAAAATGTGTCCTATTCTGATAATCTGTCAGATATACAAATACATTTCATGTTTTATATAATTCCAAAACTGTAATACAGCAAATTAAAGTTATATGGGTTCTTTAGGTAATCTTTAATATAATCCCCTTTAATTGTATCTTTCCGTAGCCCTCTAATTGCCGATAATGTAAGGACATTTAATTTAACTTGGTAAATCAAAAGCGATGCAGATCAGGTAAAATACATGAAGGCTCTTCGTTTATTTGATGTGGAGGAAGATCGAATAAGTTAGAAAGGGATAGATATTCAAGAACTAGGAACAGAACGTTAAAGGATAAAAGCTGTAAACATCTGGACAGATGAATAAAGGCTTTAGAAGGCTCAGTTATTATACTATATGCAACAGTAAATATTTTTCTTCCTTCATTGTATTTGGTATATAAAGGGGGTTTAGAGACTTCAAGATGAAAACTAAGGACATTGAACCTTAATAACGGAGTTCTCACTTTATTCCTTCATTCATTGTTCAGCAGTTGAAGTTCCCCTAGTCCACACACCCCTACTGAGACCCCAATCATAGAGGGAGGGTCCAGAAGATGCAACTGAATCTATGTTGCAGGATCCTGGAAAGGACATTGAAAAACGGGGAGATTGTTACAAAGCAGTTGAAGTTCCCCTATCCACACAACCCCTACTGAGGGGCCCAAATCAGTAGAGAGGGTCCAGAAGTTTTGCACCTGAATCTATGTTTACAGTACCCTGAAAAAGGACAGGGAACCGGGGAGATTTTACAAGCAGGTTTGAAGTTCCCTAGCCACACAACCCCTATTGAGGGAACCCAAATCATTAGGGAGGGTCCAAGAAGATTGCACTTGAAACTGGAAATAATCAAGGACTCATGCAGCCAAAGCCCTAGAAAGTTGCCCCTGTTTGACAGCAGCTACTCCTGGAGATCGCAGTTTGCAAACAGTCTGGTGGTGCAGAGTTTCAGAGAGGCAGCAAAGGAATATATAGTTTTACTTAAAGGGCAAGTCCATTCCCTAAAATGAAAACTTACATACAGGTAAATCACCCCCAAAACCCTAAACAGTAATAGTTTTTGAAATCTGAATATATAAGTCTAAACCTTAAATCCTGCACAATGTCCTGTTTCCCCTGTTTCTTCTGCTTTGGTCTGGTCCTTCCAGTTGATTGCTGTTCCACTTTGGATTTGACAGTTTTACAATCACAGCCAAATGAATGAATGTCATCCCTTGTCTGGCCTCTTCTGAGCAGCCCAGGCTCTTAACCAGGTTTCTTTCTAAATGTCATTTCCGACACATCCAGAAGCATAGCATGCATACAGTAATGGATTCATAGGACAAACTATGATATATCACAACATATTTTAAAGGGGCCCTTCTTTCTAAAAGATGTTTTTCTTATGAGGGTTGAGTTGTCCTTTAAGAAAGACAATGAAAGTTGTGAATGCGAGAAGCTACCACCTGCAACCAACGGCATGTAATGGGTTCATTTTTAGTTCACCCCTTGTGTCTCTTTCCCCAGAAACTACTGAAACCCCATTATTCAGGCCACGACACACTCTTACTCACGTTTCTTTTCCCTTTGTCATTTTTGCAAGCATGGGTGTTTTCTGGGGGGCATTGTGTGTAATAATCCCCTTTATTTGACAACAATCCTGTATTGGTGTCGGGCACCTCTACGTTTACCAATTTGTAACTCCTCTAACCCACAATATGAGTTTGAATGGGTCATTGTTTGGTTGGATATCTGTTGGGAGTTTGAATTTTGGATGCAGTTTTGGGCTTGGATCTTTAGAAAAACCTTAGCTATGCTTAGCTATTCATCAGTTTATATCTGCTTGGCTATGTTCAGCAAGTTATAATCATGTTCGCTATGTTTACGCAGTTAGAATCAGTGGTTTAGCTATGGTCATCAGTTATAATCAAGTGTGTAGCGTATGTCATCATGTTATACTCAGTGCTTGGGGCTATGTCACGTTAGAAATCAGTTGTTAGACCTATGTCATCAGTTATATCGTGGCTTAGCTATGTCATCATTTATAATCAGTGCTTGGCTATGTTCATCATTATAATCAGTGTTTAGCTTAGGTACAGTTATAATCAGTGGTTTTATAGCTATGCATCATTTTATAATCATGTTTATCTATGTCATCAGTTCTAATCAGTGCTTGGCTATGTCATCAGTTATAATCAGTGGTTTTAGCTAGGGTCATCAGTTATAATCATGTGCTTAGTAGCTATGTCATCATTTATAATCGTGTTTTAGCTAGTCATGCAGTTATAATCAGAGCCACCTTTAGCTATGTCATCAGTATAATCAGTGCTTAGCTATGTCATCATTATAACTCAGTGTTAGCTGTGGTCATCAGTTATAATCGTGGTTAGCTATGTCATCAGTTTATAATCAGTGCTTAGGCTGTGTCCATCAGTTATAATCAGTTTAGTCTATTCATCACTTTAATCAGTGCTTACTGTGTCCTCAGTTTAATCAGGCTTAGTTGTCCTTAGTTTTTTAATCTTAATATGATGAAATAGCTAACACCGCTTATAAGTCTGATGACATACTCTAACAATTGGATTATAACTAATGACATGACAGAGCTAAGCACTGATTATAACTTTTATGTAATTGTTATAATTGGGCGTAGCTATTTCATCATAATAATTGGTCCATGATGCATTATACAATATATAATACCAAGTGTCGGGAAGAGCCAAGAAAGATCCAAGAATACATCTCATGTTAGCACATTTTTGAATCCCCTCGCTCTAGATATCTGACAGACATTATTATACAGTTGTCCAGATAGTAGGCAGATTTCATGTACCTTCCCGCATTACCATGATTATTCCCCATCCGGACCATTCATTGTGATCACATTAGAGCATATGGTGGGCTAATAAAATGATGGGTCCAGGCAGTTGTAGGCAGTAATAACTAAAGTGTATGCTGTATTAGGTTTTATCAGTTCTGTCCACACACCCAGGGGTTGAATTCAATAAACTTATTTCAGGTTCCCTACATGTGGACACACAACAGCATCTCATTCCATTTCTTCTTCTCTGTTACAGAGACTTCTATTAATTCCTTATCACACTACAGGTAAATGCCAGCATTTCAGCTTCAGTGCCCCATAGCTAAAACTGTTAAATGCGGCACAGTGATATGGCAACATAGAGAGATTGGAAATAACATACCAGTGGCAAGCGCAGGAATTTCAAGGGGCAATTTTCCACTGAGCAATCAGCGGCTCCCCTGTTTTCTGAATTGGATGAACGGGCAATTTTGACATACCGGTAAAGCATCGCAATCATGTGGTCATATTTGCCGCGGCAGACCACTCTATAGCAGCAAACAGTCGGGACAAACATTGTCTGTGTCTACCTCTACACCCCGCCTAACGTTTCTGTTTTACTTGACAAAATTCACATTTTACTACTTGTCATTAGCTCTTGTCAAAGTCAGAACTGTGACAAACTGACGGTGGTCTGACAGAAATTGCTAATATGGTCCAGATTTGGACCTTCGGGAAAGACGGAAAATTTCCTTACCACCTGTACCGGCAAGTGGAAACCCAGTGGAAAACCCCAGTCTCAAGCACAACTACCACCTCAGCAGCTGCGGTTAATGTTGATCAGATCTCTCTGCTTGCGTCCAACACAAGGGCAGACTGGATAACATTTTTGAAACATACAAGTGGCCTGCTTCTACTCACAGCTTTAGATGGGATCCCGGTTGACACAAACCCGATCCGACACGAACCCTCGTTCCTAGATCCAAAGATCCTTCCGAATCTGGAAGGATTGTCTGGATTTCACCGGGACTTACAAGAACATTTTTTGTTTGGAAAATTTTCGAATGTACTGAGCTATTTTTGATAATTTCCGAAAATAAAACCCCAACATTTCGAAAATCTTCCGAAAAAGCAATCGGAAACCGCGAAATGCTCTCTGTCTTTATTTTCGAGACGTCTCCAAGGTTATTTTAGAAAATTACGAAAATAGCTCCGTACATTCAAATATAATCTCGTTTCGGGATGCGTTCCGTTTTTAATCATGTTGGAACTATTTCTCCTATGCTTTTATAGGGACAGACTCACATAGCCACTCTGTGAATGTGGAAATGGAATGTCGGCCACACGGTAATATTATGTACCCTATGCGGAGAGTCAACAGCTACCAGGCCACCAGGACACGTGTCTCCTGTATGTCGTGACACCAGGTCTTTAACCCAGGATCCGGACTTTTGTTGCCCTCAACAAGGCTTCCCTTGTGGTCTCAGGCTTAAGGTGCCCCACAAATTGTGATACGATCCACTGGTAGCCTGTCTGTAGACAGTGGAATCACATACACGAGCCTGACCAATACCAATGCACCCAGCACACACATGGGCGATCCCATTGGTTCCCTCTGCTGTGCAGTGCTCTGCCTGCCTAATCAAAGTATATTTGCCTCTAGAAGTGGTCCACATTTCGGTGCTGTCACGGAATTTGTTTCATTTTTGGTAATAAATGGAGCCCAGGCCCATTGTCATTTACCTGTTTCTGGGGTTTCAAATGTCCCGTTAACCCACTGGGTACCAGGTTTAAATATTACAGGCAAAGGCTAAGGTTGAATTTTGTCTGATTTATTCCTATTGATTTATCACGTCAGATAATTTTAAGAGAGTCTATACCATCGCCCTAGATAATTGTAAATAATAATAATCTGGGCAGTGCATTAGGGATTGGGTTCTCTTAAAGAGATGATTTCTCGGACTGTTTCCAGAATCTCTCCAGCTCGGGGGAGGCTGACTCGTAAGCAGATCCACCTAAAGCCATTTTGTGAAATTGCCCCAGATAAGAGTTTGTCTGACCTATAAATCTGCTATGGAGGCTCAAATAGATACTCTGTATCAATGTACAGGAGAGCTGGAAGACAAGAGGCTCCATTTAATTATATAAATGGCCTTCCTGGTTCTAGAAGTCGAAGCTTTTCCTTCCCCAGACCCAGCGGAAACTTTTAGGACATTGGGTCTGTGATTGACAGCCGGCGACATTTAATGTAAGGGGGTCCAGGCAATTTTGTTTGTCTGCATTCCTTGCCGTCATGGTACCTCTATTTAACCTGTATTGGGTTAGTGTTGTTGTCCTGTGGATGAAGAGTGTCCCACAGTGTTATAATCTTGGCTGGAAACTGTATCACTAGAATACATATCTGCAAATGCGCATTCAACTGTCGTTGTCATTACACAGATTGACAATATTTGGAACTGTTGACTTGCTTGGTGGCATTTACAATTAGTTTCCCTGCTTTTTGTTGGACATATTTGGAGGGGTGAAGATCTCTAAACGATCAAGCTTTAAAGGACAAAGTCTACCAAAAGTTTTTACGGTAATCATCTGCACGAAAAAAAATTTAGATGAAAAAATTCCAAAAAAGTCCATTAACACACCAATACATCTAACGATCACAGTATTGTCTGGTCAGTATTGCCGTTGTGGTATTGGTCCTATATTCCCAGACTTTCCGATGTTTTGACCGTTCGAGTCGAAGATTTGATAAATGATCGAATTAAAAAACAGGTCCCACATGGCCAAAATCCCCCAATGGCAGCTAATTTGAGTGTTCCAGCCCCCGTGGTTAAAGGCAGTGTGAACATTTTTGTCATTTGTGTTGGAGTGTGTTTAGTGGAGACCTGACATTGTAGAGTTAAAATTAATTGTTGTCAAACTTGAAGTGAATCTAACTGTTTTCCTTTACTCAATGGTGCTGGTCCTACAAACCCTATCCCCTTCCCCGCTTTCCCTTGCACGAAGCATACTCTGATGGAGAGAAGCATGGGGTATGGGGTCTGTCCTGGGGCTAATAAATAATAAATAATACTCAAAAATAACAAATTATAATGGGGTAAATATTGTAACATATTTTTGCGTGTTACTACATTTACTAATACTAACACTAACTAAACACTACTACATAAACTAACAGTTACAACTTTACTAATACTAACACTAATAACACTAACTAACATAAACTACCAGTTACATTTACTTACTAATACTAACACTGACTAACCACTAACTAACATACTAACAGTTACATTTCTAACTAACATAATAACACAACTAACACTAACTAACAGTCATTTACTATACTAAACACTAACTAACCACTAACGAACATAAACTAACATTCATTTCCTAATACTACACTAACTCACACTAACTAACACTAACTAACGAGTTACATGACCTAATACTAACACTAACGAAACACTTACTAACATAAACTAACAGTTACATTTACTAATACTAACACTAACTACCTAACTAACATAAATACATTTACTTTACTATACTACCAATAACTAACACTAACTAACATTAACTAACAGTTACATTTACTAATACTTAACACTGACTAACACAAACTAACATAAACTAACCGTTACATTTACTAATACTAACACTAACTAACCTAACTAACATAAACTATAACTAGTTACATTTACTGATACTAAACACTAATAACACTAACTCAAATTAACTACATTACATTTACGAATTACTAACACTAACTAGGGTGTGTGTAAATGTGATTGGGCTATTAGGGTGTGTGTAAATGTGATTGGGCTATTAGGGTATGTGTAAATGTGATTGGGCTATTAGGGTGTGTGTAAATGTGATTGGGCTATTAGGGTGTGTGTAAATAAGATTGGACTATTAGGGTGTGTGTAAATGTGATTGGGCTATTAGGGTGTGTGTAAATGTTGATTGGGCTATTAGGGTGTGTGTAAATGTGATTGGGCTATTAGGGTATGTGTAAATGTGATTGGGCTATGAGGGTGTGTGTAAATGTGATTGGGTTATTAGGGTATGTGTAAATGTGATTGGGCTATTGGGAGTGGCCAATTGGTGCACATGCTCACAAGGCTGTTTGAAGACTACATGCACAAAGCATGAACTGGCAACAAAAAGCTTTCTTATCTACATATCTACAGAATCCACCTCTTTTATGTTTGTTAATACACAGGTGTTCTGGGGAGGGATACTTTTATATTACGGGTAAAAAAGTTCTCCTTTAAACTAAATTTATGTATTTTATTAATACATTATCCTGAAGGTATCATTTAAAGGGTATGTCCACCCTTAAAATAAAAATTCCACCAAAGATTCCCCCTGTCCCCCCAGCCCCAACCGCTATGTTAATATTATTAAAAAATGCACCAAATTTTACTTACCTTACCTCTTGCCTCCGCCACGCTGCCAAGCCCTCTGCTTGCGAGTAAATGCAAGGGACCCGCAGTCGTGTCTGTGATTGGCTGAGCGGCAGCCAATCACGGACGGGGCTGCCGGGAGTTCAGTGCGGCGGAGGCAAGAGGGAAGGTAAGTTTTGTTTCGGGCATTTTCTTATAATACTAACATAGCGGTTGGGGCTGGGGGGACGGGGAATCTTTGGTGAAAAGGGATTTACACTAGGGGGGGGTGACAGAGCTAACTGCGGGAAGGGGAGATGCGGGGTAAGACTCGCCTAGATGGTCGGATGGGGTAGGGGGGGGGAGGGGAGGGTGCTAGGGGGAGAGTGGAGAAGCTTCTGGCTAGCAGTATGCATGCCAAACTTCTCCCGAGGCCAGGTAGGAGGCAGAGTCCCTATATGGGATCGCATCTGTGCTGCTATGCTCCGCCGGTACCTGAACTCTGGCAGTTTTTGGGATATCTGGGGGGGGACTACAGGAGAACCATATGGAGCTGGGATGTGAGGTAAGGATTAAATTACACTACATGATGGGGCCAGTAGTTGGGGGGATTATAGTTTTGGGGGTGGACATGCCCTTTAATATTATTGATTGAATGAAATGGTCGTCAACAGAAGTTCTATTTTACTTGCCTTGTATTTAGGTTACTTTTATTCAAATATATCTTGCTGTCTGTACCAGTGTTTCTCAACCAGGGGTCCGGGGACCCCTAGGGGTCCCTGAGAGGTTGCATGGGGGTACTCAAGAGATTGCCATAAATTTATGGATCCAGTATTTTGACGAAAACAGATATATTTTTCTATATATTTATCATTCTGTGTTTTATGTTCTGTATGAATTATCAGGGAGATTCAATAAAAGTTCTTATTGCTTAAAATGGTGCTAATTTTGCCCCAACCAATCAGATGTTAGCTTTCAAATGTTAAATAAGATCTGATTGGTTGGGGCAAAATTAGCACCATTTTAAGTGATAAGAACTTTTATTGAATCTCCCTGTATGTGTTTGGTGTTGATGTCTGAGATATAAATAAAAATAACTAATGTTTTAATGTAAGGGTTCCCACCCTGATGTGAATTTGAGAGCATTTTTTTCAATAGAGATGTATTAATAGATCTATCAATTATATTTGTACTAGACATTAAGCCTGTTACAATAACAGGCGCTAGAAGCCCAGAGTGCCTCCATGTCCCAAGGCCACAGCCCCCTCTGTCCCAGACCCAGCCCCCCCCCCTCTGTCACTCTGCTTTACAGCCAGCCCTGACACCTTTGGTTAATAGGAGGTTAATTTAGCATGGTGTCATGTCAGTGAGCAGTTCTGACTCCCCCCACCCTCACCCAGACATTGATGTCTAGTGCAACCCTCTCCCTCACAACCCCCCAGAGACACATGATTAATATCATTGGGGTCCAGGACAACCACACACACCCCACCAGCTACCCCCTGCCTCACTGTCCCCCACCCAGAGATCTTAGAACATACCTGGTGTGTGTACAGTTTATTGGTGTCGGACCCAGTAATGCAGCATGGACAGGAATTGGACAGCTGCCGCTCAGCCAATCACAGACGCGACTGCCGGTCACACCCCTCTGCTTGCATTATCGCAAGCAGAGGGCCGGCAGTGCGGCGGAGGATCGAGGGGAGGTAAGTAAGAGTTTGGGGGGCTTTTTAAAAAAACAAAACGTGCGTTTGGGGCTGGGGGACATGGGGGAGCATGATATTAAATTTTTATTTTAGGGGTGGACATAGCCTTTAAGAAATCAACCCACCCAGAGCAGCCAGCAGCCCATCAGCAGCTCATTCCTGTCCCGTTCACCCCCAGTCCCGTACCAGTGAGGGGAAGTGGCTCACAGGGAAGTTGCCGCACACTCCTCTCTCTCTGGCTTCTATGCAGTAAGTTCTCAGGTCCCGGTCTGTGGTCCCGCCCCTTAATGCAAACTTGTGATCTGATTGGCTGTTCTGCTCTGAAGGGAAAAGAAGCAGCCAATCAGGTAGATTGGCTGCTTCTTTTACTCCAGAGCAGCCACACACACGGACACAGCGACGCACACTTGCATTTTATTATATAGGATAAATTAAGTTTTTGATGACAAAGAAAAATAATATATAATCATAATTTTATGTAGGGGGTCCCCAAGAAACGAAAATTGTTTGAAGGGGTCCACACAGATAAAAAGGTTGAGAAACACTGGTCTGTACTGTAACCAGTCCCAACGGAGGGTCCTTAGAAGGTTAGTTCACTGTAAATGTCAGCTACAGGAGTTAAAGCATTATGTCTCCTGTCGTTCACTTAATGTACCAGGAGAGAAGACGGCAGCACGATCCAATGCTGGCCCCGTACTGGTACTGACCGTTTCCAGCTATAAGCAAACTATATTCTGCATGCGTGAACACGCAGCTGGAAGCAGTCACTACTAGAGACGGCCGAACTTCATAAAGTCCAGTCTGTTTTCTAACTTTCGAACTTCAGTAAAAGTTAGTAAGTTTGAATTTGGACCCATTAAAGTCAATGGGAAGTGATAGTTTGAAAAGTCCAGGTGATTTACAGATAAACTAGCAATGGTCACTTACTGTAAATAACTGTGGCACCTGGGAAATGGTCTGGGGAACTTGTCACTATCACCAAAACCAGTTAAAACACTTCTTAAACACGAGCGGGCAATTGTCGAGTTTTGTGCAAGCTACATTCAAGGGTTACGGCTGATTCGAGGGTTACCGAACGATACTTTCCAGGGTTACCAAAAATAGAACCATAAATTCGAGGATTACAGAAATCGAACAATACTTTCAAGGATTATCGAAAACGAACGATACTTTCGAGGGTTTCTGAAAACAATCCATACTTTCGAGGTTTACTGAAAATGGAAGGCTACATTCGAGGGTTAGCGAACAATACATTCGAGGCTTAGTGAAAACGATCCGTACATTCGAGGGTTTTCGAAAACGAACAATACTTTCAAGGGTTACTGAAAATCGAAGGCTACATTTGAGGGTTAGTGGACAATACATTTTAGGGTTAGCGAAAACGATCCGTACATTCGAGGGTTTTCGAAAACGAATGATACTTTCGAGGGTTAGCGAAATGATACATTCTAGGGTTATCGAATAGCCCGTAAATTTGATAATTATCGAATTTACGATAATTATTGAAAATAATTATCGGAAAACAAACTAGTTTGAGCCCTAACTAGTTCAAATAGTTCGAGTTCCTCCTAATTCATAAAGTTCGGCTCAAACTCGGGTTCGAGTTCAGTTTTGTGTCCATCTCTTGTGTCTATTGCATAGATCGCGCATGCGCATAGAAGACAAGGTCCGTCGGGACCTGTCAGACTACACGCCGGGGGAGCGAGCGAGCCGGTAAGTTTCTTACCTTCTCTCCTGGCTCCTGTTTGTTCTATTGAAGAACGGAAGGTAAGGCACAGCTCCTTTACCTCCCATTCTTCAATAGAACTGGATTCCCAAATCTTAAAAATACGAGTGGAGATACCCTTTAAATTTTACTGTTCAATAGATGCTCCAGTCTGAGTGATTGCAGTTTATGTTGAATATGTTCAGTGAGGATAGAGAATTTGCAGATTCGAATTTCTTAATCAGCTGTTTCCTGGTTTCCATACAATGTCATTGCAGTTCGGATAGAGAACAGAAGTCGGTGAATCTGTGTCAGAGCAGCACGGAAACTCCCATTCTGCACTGTCTCTCGGTCACCAATGAAGCCCTCATTGCTGTTGCCTCTTGTTTTCCTACAGTTCTTTACAGGTAAGAATCTTTGATAAATTTGCTTTACAGACAGTTTAGCTTGATCCAACAATTGCTGTCAACATTCTAGCACGTGGGGTGTCCATGATGATGTTATATAGGACTAATTCACTATATCCTTAGGGTTACATGTTGGGAGTGTAACATTTCAGGTAGCACGGATCATTGTCTCCCAGGAAAGACAGCCTTTGGGCACAATTTAACACACAGAAGCAGGCAACAGTCTTTGGTTTGATTTTAAACTGACCTCAGTCAGGTTTATTTAGTGTATTAGCTCACACAATAAAATAATAAATCCTATGCCACACTGACCTAACTAATACAAAATAAGTGTCCCTGGCTGTTTGAACACTCACAGTCCAGTACTCACACAGCTCTGTGTCTCTCCCTGGAGAATTAGCTGGTTGGACCCAGTCTCCTACTGGGGTTTACAACTCTGGTCTGCCTGCTTGCAGACCCACAGGCTCCTTGCCTGATCAGACTCTCCTCCAAAGCAGGCTACATCTGCTCTTTTAATTAGTGAGCTCCAGCCACAGGGAATTAATTGATCTAAACGGGACTGGACCAGCACTGAAACCATTTACCATTAGTGTCTTGGGCCACAGTGAAGCAAACTATATCACAATTTAAATCATTTTATGACTTTCTTACATTTACACCTTTACAGGAGGTAAAGGGGTTAACAGGCTATTAAATAATAATGACTCTATGGGATGTAGCGGTGCTTAGTAGTGTTGACTGTGCTCTTACAAGACTTTATAACATGTTACTGTAGACTGCAGACTGGGCTACTAAGTTATCCATCTATTTCAACCCCCTTGCTATGCTACTGTCTGCCTTCCCTTCACGGTTCAGTTAACCCCTGTTTGTATGTTAGGGTTAAACCATGCTTGGAGCAATTGGTCTCCTACCTTGTTTTTATTTTTACTTTGGGAATCATGGGACATAATTAAACACATTCTCTTTGCATATAGAATGGAAGACAAAACAGTCAAATATTATCACACAATATGAAGAGATAGTTCAACAACCAGAACATAAGATTCAATCGGATCACTTAAAATGTTAAAAAATGTTTTCCCGATCAACTGCTCGACAATGTTAAGCGGTTTATTGACATCTTCATTTCGCATCTCTCCGCAGATCGGAGGCTCAGGCTTTGAGCGGTTCTTCTGATCGGATTTCTGATTGTTGCATACGATCGGAAATCCAATCGGAAGAACATCTTCCCGTGTATGGCTAACTGTAGTGAGAGACAGAACAAACAATCGGAGGAACACACTGAAGTCCTCTACATACGATAGATAATTGTTGGCCAAATTGCTGACAAATCCCTTCCACCAACAATCCAACGTATCTTTTAAAGATCCGAGACTGATTTCAAGACAATGGGGATGGAATTAATCATTATTCTCCCCTCCTCCGGCCTAAAAAATCTAAATGTTTTTAGGAGCATTACCCCCTTCCCCCCAAACCCCACTTGGGTTTCAATCTTACCTTTCTCTGATGCTCCCATGCTGAGTTATAGGTACTCAGACAGCCAAACCCTCGCCGGAAGTCCGGAGTGTCGGCGAAAGCTAAGATTAAAATGAAAGTGGGGTTGGGGGGATAATGCTTCTTAGATGTTCCGTTTTTTTAGGCTGGAGTTCCCCTTTAAGACTGACAGTGCTTACAGCTATGAGTAATGATATCAGGTAGTACAGAAGCTTCAGGGTCTGGGTAAGGGTTGACCTCCTGAGCTAAACATGTTTTGCGGCTAGTGAGGGTGTTAAAGCTCCAGTCCTGCCTTAAACAGACGTTCTGCGTGTAGGCACAGAATTCATCATTCACCATTGCAGTTTGTCTATCCAGTGACTGTTTAATCTATTCATCTGCTGTTACCTGTTCATTGATCATTCACCATTGCAGTTTGTCTATCCAGTGACTGTCTAATCTATTCATCTGCTGTTACCCGTTCATTCATCATTCACCATTGCAGTTTGTCTATCCAGTGACTGTCTAATCTATTCATCTGCTGTTACCCGTTCATTCATCATTCACCATTGCAGTTTGTCTATCCAGTGACTGTCTAATCTATTCATCTGCTGTTACCCACCTTCTTGTCTAGACCAGGGTCCCCCATCTGTCCCAGACCCGGGCCTCCTCTGCCCCAGACCCAGGGCCCCTCCTCTGCCCAGACCAAGGGCCCCCTCTGTCACCAGGCCCAGGGCCCCCCCTCTGTCCCAGACCAGGGCCCCCCCCCTCTGTCCCAGACCAGCCCCCTCTCTCCCAGACCCAGGTCCCCCCCTTCCCAGACCCAGGTCCCACCCCTCTGTCCCCGACCCCCTGTCTGTCACAGATCCAGAGTCCCCCACTTTGTCCAGACCCAGGGTCCCCCTCTGTCCCAGCCCCCCCTCTGTCCCAGACCAAAGGCCCCCCATCTGTCCCAGACCCAGGGCCCCTCCTTGTCCCAGACCCAGGTCCCCACTCTGTCACAGATCCAGAGTCCCCCGTGCCCAGACCCAGGGACCCTCCTCTGCCCCAGACCAAGGCTGCCCTCTGTCCCACGAACCCAGGGTCCCCCACTCTGTCCCAGACCCAGGGCCCCCCTCTGTCCACAGACCAAGGGCCCCCATCTGTCCCAGACCTAGAATCCCCCATCTGTCCCAGACCCAGGCCCCTCCTCTGCCCCAGACCCGGCCCCCCGTCCCAGACCCAGGGCCCCCCACTCTGTCCCAGACCCAGGTCCCCTGTCTGTCCAGAACCAGGGCCCCTCTGCTGCCCAGACCCAGGGTCCCCCATCTGTCCCAGACCCAGGGCCCCTCCTCTGCCCCAGACCCAGGGCCCCTCCTCTGCCCCACCAGACCAAGGCCCCCTCTGTCCCAGACCCAGGGCCCCCCCTCTGTCCCAGACCCAGGGCCCCCCCCTCTGTCCCAGACCCAGCCCCCCTCTCTCCCAGACCCAGGGTCCCCCCCTCTCCCAGACCCAGGTCCCACCCCCTCTGTCCCAGACCCCCCGTCTGTCACAGATCCAGAGTCCCCCACTCTGTCCCAGACCCAGGGTCCCCCCTCTGTCCCAGCCCCCCCTCTGTCCCAGACCCAAGCCCCCATATGTCCCAGACCCAGGGCCCCTCCACTGTCCCAGACCCAGGGTCCCCCCTCTGTCCCAGTCCCCCCTCTGTCCAGAACCAAGGCCCCCCATATGTCACAGATCCAGAGTCCCCCGTCTGTCCCAGACCCAGGGCCCCTCCTCTGCCCCAGACCCAAGGCTGCCCTCTGTCCCAGACCCAGGGTCCCCCACTCTGCCCCAGACCCAAGGCCGCCCTCTGTCCCAGACCCAGGGTCCCCCACTCTGTCCAGACCCAGGGCCCCCTCTGTCCCAGACCCAGGGCCCCCATCTGTCCCAGACCTAGACTCCCCATCTGTCCCAGACCCAGGGCCCTCCTCTGCCCCAGACCCAGGCCCCCCTGCCCGACCCAGGGCCCCCCTCTTGTCCCAGACCCAGGGTTCCCCACTTGTCCCACCAGGTCACCCCCTGTCCCAGACCTAGGGCCCCCTCTGTCCCAGACCCAGCCCCCCTCTGTCCAGACCCGGGCCCCCCTCTGTGCCAGACCCAGGGCCCCCCATCTGTCCCAGACCCAGGACCCCTCCTCTGCCCAGACCCAGGGCCCCCCACACTGTCCCAGACCCTCCAGGTCCATACCCCCTCTGTCCCAGAACCAGCCCCCCCTCTGTCACAGACCCAGGGTGCCCTCTGTCCCAGACCCAGGGCTCCTCCTCTGCCCCAGATCCAGCCCCCTCCTTTACAGACCCGGGGCCCCCACTTTGTCCCAGACCCAGGGTCCCCCCTCTGTCCCAGACCCAGGGCCCCCCGTCCCAGACCCAGCCCCCCCCCTCGTTCCCAGCCCCCCCTCAGTTCCCAGACCCAGCCCCCCTCCCTTCCCAGACCCAGCCCCCCCTCTGTGCCAGACCCAGGGCCCCCCTCTGTGCCAGACCCAGGGCCCCTCCTCTGCCCCAGACCCAGGGCCCCCCACACTGTCCCAGACCCAGGTCCCACCCCTCTGTCCCACCCCCTCTGTCCAGACCCAGCCCCCCCCCCTCTGTCACTCTGTCTTTCAGCCAGCCCTGACACTTTGGTAATAGGAGGGTAATTTAGATGGTGTCATGTCAGTGAGCAGTTCTGACTCCCCCCACCCTCACCCGACATTGATGTCTAGTGCAACCCTCCCCTCACAACCCCCAGAGACACATGATTAATATCATTTGGGGTCCAGGACAAACCACACACACCCCACCAGCTACCCCCTGCCTCACTGTCCCCCACCAGAGATCTTAGAACATACTGGTGTGTGTACAGTTTATTGGTGTCGGACCCAGTAATGCAGCATGGACGGAATTGGACAGCTGCCGCTCAGCCAATCACAGACGCGACTGCCGGTCACACCCTCTGCTTGCATTATCGCAAGCAGAGGGCCGGCAGTGCGGCGGGGATCGAGGGGAGGTGGTAAGTAAGAGTTTGGGGGGCTTTTTAAAAAAACAAAACGTGCGTTTGGGGCTGGGGGGACATGGGGGAGCATGATATTAAATTTTTATTTTAGGGGTGGACATAGCCTTAAGAAATCAACCCACCCAGAGCAGCCAGCAGCCCATCAGCAGCTCATTCCTGTCCCGTTCACCCCCAGTCCCGTACCAGTGAGGGGAAGTGGTCCACAGGGAAGTTGCCGCACATCCTCTCTCTCTGGCTTCTATGCAGTAAGTTCTCAGGTCCCGGTCTGTGGTCCCGCCCTTAATGCAAACTTGTGATTGATGGCTGTTCTGCTCTGAAGGGAAAAGAAGCAGCCAATCAGGTGTTGGTGCTTCTTTTACTCCAGAGCAGCCACACACACGGACACAGCGACGCACACTTGCATTATTTATAGGATAAATTAAGTTTTTGATGACAAAGAAAAATAATATATAATCATAATTTTATGTAGGGGGTCCCCAACGAACGAAAATTGTTTGAAGGGGTCCACACGATAAAAGGTTGAGAAACACTGGTCTGTACTGTAACCAGTCCCAACGGGGGTCCTAGAAGGTTAGTTCACTGTAAATGTCAGCTACAGGAGTTAAAGCATTATGTCTCCTGTCGTTCACTAATGTACCAGGAGAGAAGACGGCCGCACGATCCAATGCTGGCCCCGTACTGGTACTGACCGTTTCCAGCTATAAGCAAACTATATTCTGCATGCGTGAACACGCAGCTGGAAGCAGTCACTACTGAGACGACGCCGAACTTCATAAAGTCCAGTCTGTTTTCTAACTTTCGAACTTCAGTAAAAGTTAGTAAGTTGAATTTGGACCCATTAAAGTCAATGGGAAGTGATAGTTTGAAAAGTCAGGTGATTTACAGATAAACTAGCAATGGTCACTTACGTAAATAACTGTGGCACCTGGGAAATGGTCTGGGGAACTTGTCACTATCACCCAAACATTAACCATTAAAACACTTCTTAAACACGAGCGGGCAATTGTCGAGTTTTGTGCAAGCTACATTCAAGGGTTACGGCTGATTCGAGGGTTACCGAACGATACTTTCCAGGGTTACCAAAATAGAACATCAAATTCGAGGATTACAGAAATCGAACAATACTTTCAAGGATTATCGAAACGAACGATACTTTCGAGGGTTTCTGAAAACAATCCATACTTTCGAGGTTTACTGAAAATGGAAGGCTACATTCGAGGGTTAGCGAACAATACATTCGAGGCTTAGTGAAAACGAACCGTACATTCGAGGGTTTTCGAAAACGAACAATACTTTCAAGGGTACTGAAAATCGAAGGCTACATTTGAGGGTTAGTGGACAATACATTTTAGGGTTAGCGAAAACGATCCGTACATCGAGGGTTTTCGAAAACGAATGATACTTTCGAGGGTTAGCGAAATGATACATTCTAGGGTTATCGAATAGCCCGAAAATTGATAATATCGAATTACGATAATTATTGAAAATAATATCGGAAAACAAACTAGTTGAGCCAACTAGTTCAAATAGTTCGAGTTCCTCCTAATTCATAAAGTTCGGCTCAACTCGGGTTCGAGTTCAGTTTGTGTCCATCTCTTGTGTCTATTGCATAGATCGCGCATGCGCATAGAAGACAAGGTCCGTCGGGACCTGTCAGACTACACGCCGGGGGAGCGAGCGAGCCGGTAAGTTTCTTACCTTTCTCCTGGCTCCTGTTTGTTCTATTGAAGAACGGAAGGTAAGGCACAGCTTCTTTACTCCCATTCTTCAATAGAACTGGATTCCCAAATCTTAAAAATACGAGTGGAGATACCCTTTAAATTTTACTGTTCAATAGATGCTCAGTCTGAGTGATTGCAGTTATTATGTTGATATGTTCAGTGAGGATAGAGAATTTGCAGATTCGATTCTAATCAGCTGTTTCCTGGTTTCCATACAATGTCATTGCAGTTCGGATAGAGAAACAGAAGTCGGTGAGATCTGTGTCAGAGCAACACGGAAACTCCCATTCTGCACTGCTCTCGGTCACCAATGAAGCCCTCATTGCTGTTGCCTCTTGTTTTCCTACAGTTCTTTACAGGTAAGAATCTTTGATAATTTGCTTTACAGACAGTTTAGCTTGATCCAACAATTGCTGTCACATTCTAGCACGTGGGTGTCCATGATGATGTTATATAGGACAATTCACTATATCCTTAGGGTTACATGTTGGGAGTGTAACATTTCAGGTAGCACGGATCATTGTCTCCCAGGAAAGACAGCCTTTGGGCACAATTTAACCCACAGAAGCAGGCAACAGTCTTTGGTTTGATTTTAAACTGACTCAGTCAGGTTTATTTAGTGTATTAGCTCACACAATAAAATAATAAATCCTATGCCACCATGACCTAACTAATACAAAATAAGTGTCCCTGGCTGTTTGAACACTCAGTCCAGTACTCACACAGCTCTGTGTCTCTCCTGGAGAATTAGCTGGTTGGACCAGTCTCCTACTGGGGTTTACAACTCTGGTCTGCCTGCTTGCAGACCCACAGGCTCCTTGCCTGATCAGACTCTCCTCCAAAGCAGGCTACATCTGCTCTTTTAAAGTGAGCTCCAGCACAGGGAATTAATGATCTAAACGGGACTGGACAGCACTGAAACCATTTACCTTAGTGTCTTGGGCCACAGTGAAGCAAACTATATCACAATTTAAACATTTATGACTTTCTTACATTTACACCTTTACAGGAGGTAAAGGGGTTAACAGGCTATTAAATAATAATGACTCTATGGGATGTAGCGGTGCTTAGTAGTGTTGACTGTGCTCTTACAAGACTTTATAACATGTTTACTGTTGACTGCAGACTGGGCTACTAAGTTATCCATCTATTTCAACCCCTTGCTATGCTACTGTCTGCCTTCCCTTCACGGTTCAGTTAACCCCTGTTTGTAGTTAGGGTTAAACCATGCTTGGAGCAATTGGTCTCCTACCTTGTTTTTATTTTTACTTTGGGAATCATGGGACATAATTAAACACATTCTCTTTGCATATAGAATGGAAGACAAAACCGTCAAATATTATCACACAATATGAAGAGATAGTTCAACAACCAGAACATAAGATTCAATCGGATCACTTAAAATGTTAAAAAATGTTTTCCCGATCAACTGCTCACAATGTTAAGCGGTTTATTGACATTCTATTCGCATCTCTCCGCAGATGGAGGCTCAGGCTTTGAGCGGTTCTTTGATCGATTTCTGATTGTGCATACGATCGGAAATCCAATCGGAAGAACATCTTCCCGTGTATGTCAACGTGTAGTGAGAGACAGAACAAACAATCGGAGGAAACCACTGAAGCCTCTACATACGATAGATAATTGTTGGCCAAATTGCTGACAAATCCCTTCCACCAACAATCCAACGTATCTTTTAAAGATCCGAACTGATTTCAAGACAATGGGGATGGAATTAATCATTATTCTCCCCTCCTCCGGCCTAAAAAAATCTAAATGTTTTTAGGAGCATTACCCCTTCCCCCCAAACCCCACTTGGGTTTCAATCTTACCTTTCTCTTATGCTCCCATGCTGAGTTATAGGTACTCAGACAGCCAAACCGCCGGAAGTCCGGAGTGTCGGCGAAAGCTAAGATTAAATGAAAGTGGGGTTGGGGGATAATGTTTAGATGTTCCGTTTTTTTAGCTGGAGTTCCCTTTAAGACTGACAGTGCTTACAGCTATGAGTAATGATATAGGTAGTACAGAAGCTTCAGGGTCTGGGTAAGGGTTGACCTCCTGAGCTAAACAGTTTTGGCTAGTGAGGGTGTTAAGCTCCAGTCCTGCCTTAAACAGACGTTCTGCGTGTAGGCACAGAATCATCATTCACCATGCAGTTTGTCTACAGTGATGTTTAACTATTCATCTGCTGTTACCTGTTCATTGATCATTCACCATTGCAGTTTGTCTATCCAGTGACTGTCTAATCTATTCATCTGCTGTTACCCGTTCATTCATCTTCACCATTGCGTTGTCTCCAGTGACTGTCTAATCTATTATCTGCTGTTACCCGTACATTCATCATTCACCATTGCAGTTTGTCTATCCAGTGACTGTCTAATCTATTCTCTGCTGTTACGCGTTCATTCATCATTCACCATTGCAGTTTGTCTATCCAGTGTCTGTCTAATCTATTCATCTGCTGTTACTCGTTCATTCATCATTCACCATTGCAGTTTGTCTATCCAGTGACATTCATCATTCACCATTGCAGTTTGTCTATCCAGTGACTGTCTAATCTATTCATCTGCTGTTACGCGTTCATTCATCATTCACCATTGCAGTTTGTCTATCCAGGGACTGTCTAATCTTTCATCTGCTGGTACCTGTTCATCATCATTCACCATTGCAGTTTGTCTATCCAGTGTCTGTCTAATCTATTCATCTGCTGTTACCCGTTCATTCATCATTCACCATTGCAGTTTTTCTATCCAGTGACTATCTAATCTATTCATCTGCTGTTACCCGTTCATTCATCATTCACCATTGCAGTTTGTCTATCCAGTGACTGTCTAATCTATTCATTGCTGTTACGCGTTCATTCATCATTCACCATGCAGTTTGTCTATCAGGGAGTCTAATCTATTCATCTGCTGTTACCTGTTCATTCATCATTCACCATTGCAGTTTGTCTATCCAGTGTCTGTCTAATCTATTCATCTGCTGTTACCCGTTCATTCATCATTCACCATTGCAGTTTTTCTATCCAGTGACTATCTAATCTATTCATCTGCTGTTACCCGTTCATTCATCATTCACCATTGCAGTTTGTCTATCAGTGACTGTCTAATCTATTCATCTGCTGTTACGCGTTCATTCATCATTCACCATTGCAGTTTGTCTATCCAGGGACTGTCTAATCTATTCATCTGCTGTTACCTGTTCATTCATCATTCACCATTGCAGTTTGTTCTATCCAGTGTCTGTCTAATCTATTCATTCTGCTGTTACCCGTTCATTCATCATTCACCATTGCAGTTGTCTATCCAGTGTCTGTCTAATCTATTCATCTGCTGTTACTCGTTCATTCATCATTCACCATTGCAGTTTTGTCTATCCAGTGTCTGTCTAACTATTCATCTTGTTACCTGTATTTCATCATTCACCATGCAGTTTGTCTATCCAGTGACTGTCTAATCTACCGTATATACGTGAGTATAAGTCGAGGTTTTTAGGCTTTGAAAATACTCGAGTCACAACCTGAAATCCTTTAGCCGCTCGCTTCCTCTTTCCGCATCCCACGGTGCAGTGTCTGACGTCAGTACTCAGCGCCGGTCATACCCGGCGCCGAGTAGTGACCTCAGGCGCTGAACGTGGATGCGAGAGGAAGCGCGCGGCTGCAGGATTTCAGGTTAGTATTTTGAGAAAGAAAGCAGCAATCTGGCATAAATGCACTTGAGAGGCTGATGTCAGGGCTAGGGCTAAAGGACATAAAATCATGATCAGAAAATAAAGATTTCACAATAGAGCATAAGTCTACATCTGCTTTTACCTAGGACAAAAACTACAGTACAGGCATATGACAAGGATTTATTCATAAAAAGGATTGATTTTATTCTCAAGTGTCCAGTGTCCTAAGCGAGCAAGTGATATATACTGTAGTATTTGTAGGAATCTTACCTTTTACATAGTAAATTTAAATCAGAGACTTTTAGTATTATTAGAATGAGGAGGCAGTTGGGTTCCTAGTTTGTCTTATATTCGAGTTCAATCATGTTTTACACTCATTTTAGGTCAAATAGGTTACCTCGACTTATCTCGGTGTTCGACTTATACTCGAGTATATACGGGATTCATCTGCTGTTACGTCTGTTCATTCATCATTACCATTGCAGTGGTCTACCAGTGACTGTTTAATCTAATTATCTGCTGTTACCTGTTCATTCATCATTACCATTGCAGTTTGTTCATCCAGTGACTGTTTAATCTATTCATCTGCTTTACCCGTTCATTCATCATTCACCATTGCAGTTTGTCATCCAGTGACTGTTAATCTATTAATCTGCTGTTACCCGTTCATTCATCATTCACCATTGCAGTTTGTTCATCCAGTGACTGTTTAATCTATTCATCTGCTGTTACCGTTCATTCATCATTCACCATTGCCAGTTTGTCTATCCAGTGACTGTTTTAATCTATTCATCTGCTGTTACGTTCATTCATCATTCACCATTGCAGTTTGTTCATCCAGTGACTGTTTAATCTATTCATCTGCTGTTACCCGTTCATTCATCATTCACCATTGCAGTTTGTTCATCCAGGTGACTGTCTAATCTATTAATCTGCTGTTACCCGTTCATTCATCATTCACCATTGCAGTTGTTCATCCAGTGACTGTTTAATCTATTCATCTGCTGTAACCTGTTCATTCATCATTCACCATTGCAGTTTGTTCATCCAGTGACTGTCTAATCTATTCATCTGCTGTTACCGTTCATCATCATTCACCATTGCAGTTTGTTCATCCAGTGGACTGTTTAATCTATTCATCGCTGTTACCCGTTCATTCATCATTCACCATTGCAGTTTGTCTATCCAGTGACTGTCTAATCTATTCATCTGCTGTTAACGTTCATTCATCATTCACCATTGCAGTTTGTCTATCCAGGGACTGTTTAATCTTTCATCTGCTGTTACCCGTTCATTCATCATTCACCATTGCAGTTTGTCTATCCAGTGACTGTTAATCTATTCATCTGCGTTACCCGTTCATTCATCATTCCCCATTGCAGTTTGTTCATCCACGTGACTGTTTTAATCTATTCATCTGCTGTTAACCCGTTCATTATCATTCACCATTGCAGTTTTCATCCAGTGACTGTCTAATCTATTCATCTGCTGTACCCGTTCATCATCATTCACCATTGCAGTTTGTTACCAGAGACGTTTTAGACAAACTGCAATGGTGAATGATGAATGAACGGGTAACAGCAGATAAATAGATTAAACAGTCACTGGATAGACAAACTGCAATGGTGAATGATGTGAGATGAATAAACCCCAAACGGGTAACAGCAGATGAAAGATTAGACACACTGGATAGACAAACTGCAATGGGTGAATGATGAATGAACGGGTAACAGCAGATGAATAGATTAGACAGTCACTGGATAGACAAACTGCAATGGTGAAGATGAATGAAGCGTAACAGCAGATGAATAGATTAGACAGTCACTGGTAGACAAAGCAATGGTGAATGATGAATGAACGGGTAACAGCAGATGAATAGATATTAAACAGTCACTGGATGAACAAACTGCAATGGGAATGATGAATGAAAGGGTAACAGCAGATGAATAGATTAGACAGTCACTGGATGAACAACTGCAATGGTGTAGATGAATGAACAGGTTACAGCAGATGAATAGATTAAACAGTCACTGGAGAACAAACTGCAATGGTGAATGATGAATGAACGGGTAACAGCAGATAATAGATTAGACAGTCACTGGATGAACAAACTGCAATGGTGAATGATGAATGAACGGGTAACAGCAGATGAATAGATTAAACAGTCAATGGATGAACAAACTGCAATGGTGAATGATGAATGAACAGGTAACAGCGATGAATAGATTAAACAGGCACTGGATAGACAAACTGCAATGGTGAATGATGAATGAACAGGTAACAGCAGATGAATAGATTAACAGTCACGGATGAACAAACTGCAATGGTGAATGATGAATGAACGGGTAACAGCAGATAATAGATTAGACAGTCTGGATGAACAAACTGCAATGGTGAATGATGAAATGAACGGGTAAACAGCAGATGAATAGATTAAACAGTCACTGGATGAACAAACTGCAATGGTGAATGATGAATGAACAGGTAACAGCAGAATTAGATTAAACAGTCACTGGATAGACAAACTGCAATGGTGATGATGAATGAACAGGTAACAGAGATGAATACCGTATATACTCGAGTATAAGTGACCCGAGGAGATAAGTCGACGAGGTACCTATTTTGACCTGGAATGGAAAATGAGTAAAACATGATTGACCGAATATAAGACGAAACTAGGACCACAACTGCCTCCTCATTCTAATAATACTAGCTCTGATTTTAATTTAATATGTAAAAGGTAGATTCCTACAAATACTACAGTATATATCACTTCTGCGCTTAGGACACTGTGACACTTGAGAATTAAAATACAATCCTTTTTATGAATAAATCTTGTCATATGCCTGTACTGGTAGTTATTTGTCCTAGTGAAAAGCAGATGTAGACTTATGCTCTATTGTGAAATCTTTATTTTCTGATCATGATTTATGTCCTTTAGCCCTAGCCCTGACATCAGCCTCTCAAGTGCATTTATGCCAGATTGCTGCTTTCTTCTCAAAATATAACCTGAAATCCTGCAGCCGCGCGCTTCCTCTGCATCCACAGTTCAGCGCCTGAGGTACTACTCGGCGCCGGGTATGACCGGCGCTGAGTACTGACGTCAGACACTGCACCGTGGATGCGGAGAGAGAGGGAAGCGAGCGGCTAAAGGATTTCAGGTTAGTGACCTCGAGTTTTCAAAGCCTAAAAACCTCGACTTATTTACTACGTATATACGGTAGATTTAGACAGTCACTGGATAGAAAAATGCAATGGTGAATGATATGAATGAAACAGGTAACAGCAGATGAATAGATTAGACAGACACTGGATAGAACAAACTGCAATGGTGAATGATGATGAACGAGTAACAGCAGATGAATAGATTAGACAGACCATGGATAGACAAACTGCAATGGTGAATGATGAATGAACGGGTAACAGCAGATGAATAGATTAGACAGGACACTGGATAGACAAATGCAATGTGAATGATGAATGAACGGGTAACAGCAGATGAATAGATTAGACGGTCACTGGATGAACAAACTGCAATGGTGAATGATGAATGAACGGGTAACAGCAGATGAATAGATTAAACAGTCACTGGATGAACAAACTGCAATGGTGAATGATGAATGAACGGGTAACAGCAGATGAATAGATTAGACAGTCACTGGATGAACAAACTGCAATGGTGAATGATGAATGAACGGGTAACAGCAGATGAATAGATTAAACAGTCACTGGATGAACAAACTGCAATGGTGAATGATGAATGAACGGGTAACAGCAGATGAATAGATTAAACAGTCACTGGATAGACAAACTGCAATGGTGAATGATGAATGAACAGGTAACAGCAGATGAATAGATTAAACAGTCACTGGATGAAAAAACTGCAATGGTGAATGATGATGAACGGGTAACAGCAGATTAATAGATTAGACAGTCACTGGATGAACAAACTGCAATGGTGG
Organism: Hymenochirus boettgeri; assembly: GCA_019447015.1. Taxonomy (NCBI): domain Eukaryota; kingdom Metazoa; phylum Chordata; class Amphibia; order Anura; family Pipidae; genus Hymenochirus; species Hymenochirus boettgeri. The sequence goes on from CM033476.1 coordinate 311,209,049, forward strand.
AATGATGAATGAAGGGGCGGTAACAGCAGTGAATAGATTAAACAGTCACTGGATGAACAAACTGCAATGGTGAATGATGGAATGAACAGGTAACAGCAGATAATTAGATTAAACAGTCACTGGTAGGACAACTGCAATGGTGAATGATGAATGAACAGGAACAGCAGATGAATACCGTATACTCGAGTATAAGTCGACCCGAGTATAAGTCGAAGGTACCTATTTTGACCGGAAAATGAGTTTAAAACATGATTGAATCGAATATAAGACGAAACTAGGACCCACAACTGCCTCCTCATTCTAATAATACTAGCTCTGATTTTAATTTACTATGTAAAAGGTAAGATTCCTACAAATACTACAGTATATATCACTTGCTCGCTTAGGACACTGTGACACTTGAGAATTAAAATACAATCTTTTATGAATAAATCCTTGTCATATGCCTGTATGGTAGTTATTTGTGCCTAGTGAAAAGCAGATGTAGACTTATGCTCTATTGTGAAATCTTTATTTTCTGATCATGATTTTATGTCCTTTAGCCCTAGCCCTGATAGCCTCTCAAGTGCATTTATGCCAGATTTGCTCTTTCTTTCTCAAAATACTAACCTGAAATCCTGCAGCCGCGCGTTCCTCTCGCATCCACAGTTCAGGCGCCTGAGGTCACTACTCGGCGCCGGGTATGACCGGCGCTGAGTACTGACGTCAGACACTGCACCGTGGGATGCGGAAGAGAGAGGAAGCGAGCGGCTAAAGGATTTCAGGTTAGTGACTCGAGTATTTTCAAAGCCTAAAAACCTCGACTTATACTCACGTATATACGTAGATTAGACAGTCACTGGATAGACAAACTGCAATGGTGAATATGATGAACAGGTAACAGCAGATGAATAGATTAGACAGACACTGGATAAAAAACTGCAATGGTGAATGATGAATGAACGGTAACAGCAGATGAATAGATTAGACAGACACTGGATAGACAAACTGCAATGGTGAAGATGAATGAAACGGGTAACAGCAGATGAATAGATTAGACAAGGAAAACCCACCCCAAAACTGGATAGACAAACTGCAATGGTGAATGATGAATGAACGCGTAACAGCAGATGAATAGATTAGACAGTCACTGGATAGACAAACTGCAATGGTGAATGATGAATGTTTAACGCGTTTCATTCATCATTCACATTGCAGTTGTCTATCCAGTGTCGTGTCAATCTATTCATCTGCTGTTTACTCGTCTCATTTCATCATTCACCATTGCAGTTTGTCTATCCAGTGACATTCATCATTCACCATTGCAGTTTGTCTATCCAGTGATCTGTCTAATCTATTCATCTGCTGTTACGCGTTCATATCATTCACCATTGCAGTTTGTCTATCCAGGGACTGTCTAATCTATTCATCTGCTGTTACCGTTCATTCATCATTCACCATTGCAGTTTGTCTATCCAGTGTCTGTCTAATCTATTCATCTGCTGTTACCCGTTCATTCATCATTCACCATTGCAGTTTTTCTATCCAGTGACTATCTAATCTATCATCTGCTGTTACCGTTCATCATCATTCACCATTGCAGTTTTGCTATCCAGTGACTGTCTAATCTATCATCTGCTGTTACGCGTTCATTCATCATTCACCATTGCAGTTTGTCTATCCAGGACTGTCTCAATCTATATCATCTGCTGTTACCTGTTCATTTCTCATCATTCACCATTGCAGTTTTGTCATCCAGTGTCTGTCTAATCTATTCATCGCTGTTACCCGTTCATTCATCATTCACCATTGCAGTTTTTCTATCCAGTGACTATCTAATCTATTCATCTGCTGTTACCCGTTCATTCATCATTCACCATTGCAGTTTGTCTACCATTGACGTCTAATCTATTCATCTGCTGTTACGCGTTCATTCATCATTCACCATTGCAGTTTGTCTATCCAGGGACTGTCTAATCTATTCATCTGCTGTTACCTGTTCATTCATCATTCACCATTGCAGTTTGTCTATCCAGTGTCTGTCTAATCTATTCATCTGCTGTTACCCGTTCATTCATCATTCACCATTGCAGTTTGTCTATCCATGTCTGTCTAATCTATTCACTGCTGTTACTCGTTCATCATCATTCACCATTGCAGTTTGTCTATCCAGTGTCTGTCTAATCTATTCATCTGCTGTTACCTGTTCATTCATCATTCACCATTGCAGTTTGTCTATCCAGTGACTGTCTAATCTACCGTATATACGTGAGTATAAGTCGAGGTTTTTAGGCTTTGAAAACTCGAGTCACTAACCTGAATCCTTTAGCCGCTCGCTTCCCTCTCTCTCCGCATCCCACGGTGCAGTGTCTGACGTCAGTACTCAGCGCCGGTCATACCCGGCGCCGAGTAGTGACCTCAGGCGCCTGAACTGTGGATGCGAGAGGAAGCGCGCGGCTGCAGGATTTCAGGTTAGTATTTTGAGAAAGAAAGCAGCAATCTGGCATAAATGCACTTGAGAGGCTGATGTCAGGGCTAGGGCTAAAGGACATAAAATCATGATCAGAAAATAAAGATTTCACAATAGAGCATAAGTCTACATCTGCTTTTCACTAGGACAAATAACTACCAGTACAGGCATATGACAAGATTTATTCATAAAAAGGATTGTATTTTAATTCTCAAGTGTCACAGTGTCCTAAGGCGCAAGTGATATATACTGTAGTATTTGTAGGAATCTACCTTTTACATAGTAAAATTAAAATCAGAGCTAGTATTATTAGAATGAGGAGGCAGTTGTGGTCCTAGTTTCGTCTTATATTCGAGTCAATCATGTTTTACTCATTTTCCAGGTCAAAATAGGTACCTCGACTTATACTCGGGTCACTTATACTCGAGTATATACGGTATTCATCTGCTGTTACCTGTTCATTCATCATTCACCATTGCAGTTTGTCTATCCAGTGACTGTTTAATCTAATTATCTGCTGTTACCTGTTCATTCATCATTCACCATTGCAGTTTGTTCATCCAGTGACTGTTTAATCATTCACTCTGTTACCCGTTCTTTCATCATTCACCATTGCAGTTTGTTCATCCATGACTGTCTAATCTATTAATCTGCTGTTACCCGTTCATTCATCATTCACCATTGCAGTTTGTTCACCGTGACTGTTTAATCTATTCATCTGCTGTTACCTGTTCATTCATCATTCACCATTGCAGTTTGTCTATCCAGTGCCTGTTTAATCTATTCATCGTCTGTTACCTGTTCATTCATCATTCACACCATTGCAGTTTGTTCATCCATGTGACTGTTTAATCTATTCATCTGCTGTTACCCGTTCATTCATCATTCACCATTGCAGTTTGTTCATCCAGTGACTGTCTAATCTATTAATCTGCTGTTACCCGTTCATTCATCATTCACCATGCAGTTTGTTCATCCAGTGACTGTTTAATCTATTCATCTGCTGTAACCTGTTCATTCATCTACACCATTGCAGTTTGTTCATCCAGTGACTGTCTAATCTATTCATCTGCTGTTACCCTTTCATTCATCATTCACCATTGCAGTTTGTTCATCCAGTGACTGTTTAATCTATTCATCTGCTGTTACCACGTTCATTCATCATTCACCATTGCTTTGTCTACCAGTGACTGTCTAATCTATTCATCTGCTGTTACGCTTTCATTCATCTTCACCATTGCAGTTTGTCTATCCAGGGACTGTCTAATCTATTCATCTGCTGTTACCCGTTCATTCATCATTCACCCATTGCAGTTTGTCTATCCAGTGTCGTCTAATCTATTCATCTGCTGTTACCCGTTCATTCATCATTCACCATTGCAGTTTGTTCATCCAGTGACTGTTTAATCTATTCATCTGCTGTTACCCGTTCATTCATCATTCACCATTGCAGTTTGTTCATCCAGTGACTGTCTAATCTATTCATCTGCTGTTACCCGTTCATCATCATTCACCATTGCAGTTTGTTCATCCAGTGACTGTTTATCTATTCATCTGCTGTTACCCGTTCATTCATCATTCACCATTGCAGTTTGTTCATCCAGTGACCGTCTAATCTATTCATCTGCTGTTACCCGTTCATTCATCATTCACCATTGCAGTTTGTCTATCCAGTGACTGTTTAATCTATTTATCTGCTGTTACCCGTTCATTCATCATTCACCATTGCAGTTTGTCTATCCAGTGACTGTCTAATCTATTCATCTGCTGTTACCCGTCTTCATCATTCACCATTGCAATTTGTCTATCCAGTGACTGTCTAATCTATTCATCTGCTGTTTACCCGTTCATTCATCATCACCATTGCATTGTTGTCTATCCAGTGACTGTCTAATCTATTCATCTGCTGTTACCCGTTCATTCATCATTCACCATTGCAGTTTGTCTATCCATGGACTGTCTAATCTATTCATCTGCTGTTACCTGTTCATTCATCATTCACAATTGCAGTTTGTCTATCCAGTGTCTGTTTATCTATTCATCTGCTGTTACTCGTTCATTCATCATTCAACCATTGCAGTTTGTCTATCCAGTGACTGTCTAATCTATTCATCTGCTGTTACCCTTCATTCATCATTCACCATTGCAGTGTTTGTCTATCTTGTGTCTGTGTAATAAACTCATCTGCTGTTCCTGTTCGATTCCCCATCCATATTTGTAGTCTGTTTGCCTTCTGCCTGTCTGTCTTGCCAGCTCCCTTCCCACATTGTGGGATCGGTTCATGTGGGGTCTCCTCTGGAGCCACGACCTGGTACCTGCTTGCTGCACAACATCCTCACCATCAGAGGCTCTGGTGAAGACGGCGGGTCTTAGACTCCATGTCCAAGGGGGCCTCATAGTTTTTTTAAAGCAAAAATAGACGGAGAAACTTTTCCCAGCTACCCGCACTCGCCCCAGTAGAAAGGAACATTAGAGTCTCTTCATATATTTAAAACCTGAGCTTTATTATCAACATTCTAAAACAACAAACGCCAGAGTGCCTGACGCGTTCGAGCGATACCCTCGCTCTTAGTCATAGGCGTCTATGGGGCTCGAAACGCGGCAGGCGCTCTGGCGTTTGTGTTTTTAGAATGTTGATAATAAGCTCAGGTTTTAAATCTATGAAGAGACTCTGATGTTCCTTTCTAACGGTGGCGAGTGGCGGTGAGCCTTGGGAAAATTTTCTTCTGTCTATTTTTGCTTTGAAGTTGGACCATGCGAAGGGTCCCGGGCTCCCCAGTACCCGCATCACCCGAAGAAAAGGGTGAGTCCCATGCTGGTTATATTACTGCTGTATATTTCTGACGATGTTTTATCCAAAAATTGTGTCAATAAAAATCGGAAAATCCGGGTTCCATGATATCCCGGAGTTCCAAAAGTTTTTCGTCGGGACTTGAAAACCCACAAATTGGATTTGAAACAGGTTCTATCCGAACTCACATTGTATATCTAGGGAGGGTAGAAAGGAAAGTCAAAACCAGATAAGTCACTAATTTCTGCAGAGGTCACATGGCCCTTACTTAATGTCGTTACCTAAACACATTGTGGGAGACTTTGCTTGTTGCCCAATTATTACAATCTGTTTCTAAGATGACAAACCGTAACAGAATGTAAACCAATGAAACCAGAACAGACTTGTTCCTCAATAAAATTGGACATGGCAAGTAGTGTTCCTTATTCTGCACTTTGACGTTGGTTTCATTTCTGGTAATAGCGGTTCACCTGTGCATCGTTTATTAATAAAGCACAAATCTTCACGGAAATGTCTCAAGTTTTGGCGCAGAATTTTGACCATCAAATTTTGAGTTGATCCATCAGTTTTGAAACTTCTTGGAAATTTTGGTATATCTGCTTGTAATTTTCATTGGTAGTCTCGACCAATAAATAACCATATGAACCGGTAGCATCAACCTGAAACTTGGCTACATTCTTAGTGTTCACAACCAAAGGTATAATTAACCTTAATAAATATTTCCAAACAAACACAACCCCAATTATCACAATACTAGTTTATCAGCATCTGTTTATAGCAGTTTCTTTAGCAATAGTGATCAAATAACATGGGGAAAAAGTTTTATTAATACTGTATTCATTACTTAAAGAGCATGTTCACCCCCACACAACTAAAGTTTTCCCCAGTGCTGGCCCCACTGTGTAGTCAGGGGGGCATTTAGACCTTTTAGTACCTGAGCCAAACTTTTCAAGCTGCCTCTACTTTGGGGAATGGCCTGTGAAACTGGGCATGGCCTGTGGTGGTGGGTGTGTGGACCACCTAACGTGTCTGATGAATTGGAAGGCTGCCTAACAGTGGCTGCTGAACCCTCCAGTTCAGCAGACACTATTAGTTCAGTCCTTCAGTTCACTAGCCACTGTTAAGTCAGCCCCTTCAATTTAGGCAGACACTGTTAGTCAGCCCTCCAGTTCACAGCCATGTTAGGTCAGCCCTCCAGTTCAGCAGTCACTGTTAGGTCAGCCCTCCAGTTCCACAGCTACGTTAGTCACACCCTCCAGTTCAGCAACCACTGTTAGGTCCGCCTCCAGTTCAGCAGTCACTGTTAGGTCAGCCCTCCAGTTCCACAGCTACTGTTAGGTCAGCCCTCCAGTTTCAGCAACCACTTTGGTCAGCCCTCCAGTTCAAGCAGCCACTGTTAGGTCAGCCCTCCAGTTCAGCAGCCACTGTTAGGTCAGCCCTCCAGTTCAGCAGCCACTGTTAGGTCAGCCCTCCAGTTTCACAGCTACTGTTAGGTCAGCCCTCCAGTTTCACAGCCACTGTTAGGTCAGCCCTCCAGTTTCACAGCTACTGTTAGGTCAGCCCTCCAGTTCAGCAGCCACTGTTAGGATAGCCCTCCATTTCAGCATGCACTGTTCGGTCAGCCCTCCAGTTCCCCAGGACCGTTAGGTCAGCCCCCCATGCAATACAATGTTTCGGGAGGCATTGCCCCCTTTCTCAGTGTGAGGACGGGGCAACGCCTCCCAAAATGTTGTGTTTTTATGTATCAACACAAGCATTAAAGCACTGCAAGTTTGGTTATAAGAGTGTACCCATTCATACTTTTCTTATACCGTATAACTTCACATTTATCTGTCCATAAGAATATTACAAATGAGACACTGATTTGTAGCGTGAAAATAAAAAGACTTTCAAATGCTGGCTTTAACTCTGCGCCTGTGCTCCTTACCTTCCGTGTTCCATGAAACTCACTCTCATTAAACACTGCAAGGAACCCAAAAGGAAGAGAAGCGCGAGGGTATACATCTCGAAAGTTCCGAGGTTTGTAGGACAGGCTTATTCCTGTGACGTATTATTCACACCTATAGTCTTCTAGTCATTGAGATCAGTAAAACTTATAACTCATCTTAACTCTTTTCCTTATTCCAGGGAACTGCGATGTTTGAGGAGACACAACTTTTTTTTACTCGAATCAGGTAACGTCTTATAATGTTTTTGCCCTTGAGCTGCTGCTTGCCAGGACCTGTCATTATACCAGCGAAACCTTACCATAATAAGTAACATTTCATAACCTTTCATTTAACCAGATAAGGTGGGGCTCTGTACCAGTGTTTTATACATTGTTTAAAACCATCTTTAAAACCCACTTAAAAATCAAGGATCCCAATAGCTTTGCAGACATCCCACCCGGCCATTTGAGGCTTCCAGGCAGGGTGTGGGAAGGGGGCTTGGGTTAGCACCTAGGGGATGGAGGGAGGCAGGGTTAGGGGCATTCCGGGTGCATGGCAGCCAAAAGGTGGCGTGGCGGGGGAGGAGTTTAGAGACTCTTTTTGGTCACGGGAGTCTGGGACACCTGCTTATGGTTAGGGTAGGCATCCACTAGAATATGGGGGCATTACCATGGTCTAGGTAGGTCAAAATTACTTTTATGTAATGTATATCACATTTCCTTTTTCAGATTTTTATGATGACTTTGAAGTTATATATCACGGTCGGGTAAGTGTTTTGTCCATTTTTTTGGGGGGGGGGGGGGTACAGGGTACAGATGGGCAATGGGCAAACGGGTGAGGGAAGAGAATCCATATTCAAACAGAGAACATTTATAGATAACCCTGTGTATTTCCAACCTTATAGTAAACATATTCAAGAACAATATATAATAAAATATATAATAAACAAAAAGAGAACGAAAGTAAAAACAGTTAAAGTCAGTGATAGATATTGCCCGCGCCTTTAATGTAGAGACAGCCTGGCGCATTTACCCAGTAATGCAGTAATATGAAGGTAAAATTGCGTTAACTGGTTCACTATCGGTTAGTGCGACTTTAACTCCATATTAGCGCCAAGCTCGGGTTATGCAAAAGACGATTTAAATCATTTTAGCGCATCAATTTAACAAATCACCTGCGGGGAATTCCAGAATGTGCGCTGGCGCAATATGTAACCGCGGAAGGAGAGTCGCCCGAAGCAAATGCAGCTCTGGGTAAATCTCCCCCACTGACATTCTAAGAATATTTTGAGCAATAAGCAGATTTATTTCTTATACATTGATGCACAGGCTATATCCGGAATAGAACACGTCTGTGGTTAACAAGAAATGTTTGTAGGTCATATCACAACATTCATTCGCAGCAATTTACATACGGAATCTTCTCACGACAATACACGTTTGACCTAAATTGGGTTTGATATTGGGCCCCCGAGACAATAAAAGTTTGTAGGACATCCGAGTTTTCGTCCCAACCAACCGGGCGAATCTCTGCCAGACATCGTGCAGTTCTTTTATGGAAAGCTCGACTGGTTTCAGCTACTTTCCGACATACCTGATTATCTCGCCGGGGCCATCCGCAAATGCACCAGTCAATTCTTTGGTAATATTGGTTGCTGGCCTGAAAAATTGGATGTGTATACCCAGCCCCGAATTAATCTACACAGAGTAAGGTATTCTGAATGCTTTATTCACCCCGTATATTATGCAATGTACGCAGACATCTTACAAACCAACATTATTCACTCAGTTCAATGAAATATTAATGGTCCAGCCAGATATGCACACTGGGCCCTCCTGCAAAACTATGATGGGGCCCCTATCCGGCTTCATCCACCAGTGGCTTTCTGGGTGGAGGGTATATCTGGTATAGGGAAATAAGTAGATGGGGACCCATGGCTCCCAGGCCCCCTGCAGTTGCTCCCCTGGTAGTTACGTCCCTGGTCCCTCTGCCTGATATACAGATGTTGTTACATGTTATACCATTGTTTATCGGGCCAGTGTATGACCATTGGCCAATATGAAGAAAGGAATAAAATGTGTGAGCTAAAGAGACATTTAATAGAAATGTTCTAGTGCCGATATCGCTGTGTATCAGTCGGTGGGCTGAAAATATTGTATGGCGTCTACACTGTTCTCAGACGCCCGTTTATCCAGTCTGACAGGGTCGGGTGTGTTGGTTAATCTGTTGGCTAACTTTGGGCAAGCCTACTTTTGCCGAGACTGACAGTGATTTGTCCCAGCCGACCGCTCGCTGTGGCGAACATGTACCCAGCCTTATTGATGGATCGGATCAGGGTCCAGACCTTATATCTGATGTACCAGTGGTGAATTGGCCTTGAACGTTTCCCACATCTAAAGGAAAGTTTACTTAAGAACTGAACTGCAAAAAATTTTAAGGTACAATAGATAGAACATTTATTTAACAAGCTTTCATCTTACCTTCCCTTGTCCATTGCAGAATTCCGGTGCATCATCAACCTCTGGAAATCTCCACTTTTCTAACTCTCCTTCTATGTTTCACATGGATTCTATGGCATCAAATTTTACTAGGTCGCTAAAAGGTAATATCATGGAACACCTGTCCTGTAAAAAGCCTACACAGGGATTTATTTTGACTCGCTCCTTACCTGTCTGAGATCCTGCAATGCACTACTCTCTTCGTGGGATCACAGTCAGGTATGGAGTGACGGCAACAACATGTTAAGTTTCACCACTCCAAAGTAGCACAAAACGTAAGTAAACCTGTATACATTGGGTGTGCAAAGTGAGTATAAAACTACCGCAAACCCTATCATACATCAGGTAAAAGTATCTGTTGTATTCCTGGACCCTGAAAGTCCCAATTAGCATATGACAGCCAGGTGTTAGGGACCTTCTGAATGCAAGGTGTGATTGCATTGTGGCTAAGAGGTGTTTATAGGAAGCCCAGGGTAAGGTGTCAAAACAGCATTGTACATGGCAGACTTGTGGTGTCAACCCCCCCACCTCTATTTAGGCTTGGTTTCTTTATTTTCACATAAATGGCCTCCTGACACCTCTCTAGAACCAGTCATGTTCCTTTGCCAAGGTGTTGACATTACAATCTTCTTTGCTGGGCCATACATTGATGCAGTTGCTGTTTGGTCTCCCCCACATACAAATCAGAGGTGGGGGAGTTTGACACCAACTGTCTGCCATTTACAATGCTGTTTTGACACCTACCCTGGGCGTTCCTATAACACCTCTTAGCCACAATGCAACACCGCTTGCATTCAGAAGCTCCCTACACCATGGCTGTGATATGCTAATTGGGATTTTCCAGGGTACATAATTGCCACAGATTCTTGTACAAGTCATCTGAATTGAGAGATCCTTGGATGACTAGCGAAACGTCTTCAAGAACTAAACTTTAATACAACAAATATACCATGACCTGGATGAAAGAGAACCTTCACAAGCATCAGGTAACATTGGTTTTACACACATTTTTTCATTAAAGAAAAGCTATAGTGCTTAGAAAGTTTTTTCAAACACAGTTAAAATGAAAAGTAGCAGGGGGAAGGAGGTAGGATTGGTACTTCTACCTCCCAATATCACTTCCAGTAGCAGCAGCTTGGAGAAAACTGCTTCTGCCAGGTGTCCTGAGTGCTTCAGCATTTTTTTTAATACAGGAAGGCTAAGGGCAACTAATCTGGCAAATTAAAACTGTACGTGCTGTAACTCCTCACAAAACAATATTGGGAGGTAGCAATAATCAATCCGACCTCCCTTCCCAAGGTACTTTAAAAATTAATTTTTACAGTTTATTTGTCCTTTAACATTTTTATTGCCTCTCCTTTTAGTTCTTTAGAATCAAAAAATGGATTGTCTAACAACAATAAATGATCATTACAAAGTAATAATATTTACCCATAATTCTCGTTAGATTCCGTTATTCCTTTAAGACAGAATGCTAAAGTTTGGTTTAACGGGCATGTGTGGTATTGGGCTAAAAGGTATTGGGTATCTTTAGGAATCAGTGTAAAACTCACACTACTCAATGTAATATAGAGTTTGCACTGGTTTCGTGGAGCTTGCACTGTTGTTCAGAAATTGTAGAAAACACCACGGAGCCCCATTTGGTGCAATTTCACATTTGACCTTTTATATGACCTCTTGGGAACTTGAAAATAAGGAGAAGTTTGCAAAGTACAGTATATTGCATCCCCCTGTGTAAAGGGATGTGGGAGGATAGCCTAGGAGATTCGTATACAGAGCTGTTAAAACTTTTTTATTCAATGAAGTTTTGCCACAAACCCCCAAAAATTCACCTTCATACTGTAAAATGTCCAATGAAAAATGACGTTTCCATTCATATAAAATCGATCATTTTCCTAGGAGCCTTGGTTCTTTCTAGTCACCGATTGGCTGTGCCCAAGCGAATTATCAGGATGGAGAGATGGAACAAAACCATAAACCTTTGTTCCAGGGCCATGAAACGAATTACTGGGGGTTCCTAGTGATTTTGCTATGACGGACAAGAATATGCCTTTAAATATTTAAATAACTATTGGTTGATTTATTTCCCCATTTTGGTACAAATCCATGTGAACATGAGGATAGTATTTGATTATTATTTTTTATACCTTATTTACTGTAGCGAGAATTTCCTGAAGGTACATCCTCTCAAAGATATGACCTCATCAAACAGTGTCCTCAAAGGCAAACATGTACCTCATCAAAAAGCTCTAAACCCCATAATTATGTTCTTATTACTGCCTTTTCGCTCACGGAGTTGTAGTAACGTGTGTTTTTTTCTTACAGGACCTACTCAATCGATGGAAGTCAAGGAGGTCCCTTTGATTGCTCTCCAGGAAATCTATGCTTTTCTCTGCTTGCTCCTCACCAATAAACCCCTAGCAGGGCTATGTTGTAAACATCTCTACACTGAATGTACCCAGCCATTTTGGTCCTCACTCTGGGTACTTATTATGGCAGGAAGGAGTTCTCCTTAAAAAAAACCTATAAAGTATTTAAATAGTTTTGGACAGTATGTTCTCTAGACACAAATCTGCACTAAATCCGTTGCTGTAAGGCTATGCATATAAATGTATATATACTGGCGAGATTAATTTCGCAGGCAGTTTGTCTATCCAGTGTCTGTCTAATCTATTCATCTGCTGTTACTCGTTCATTCATCATTCACCATTGCAGTTTGTCTATCCAGTGACATTCATCATTCACCATTGCAGTTTGTCTATCCAGTGACTGTCTAATCTATTCATCTGCTGTTACCCGTTCATTCATCATTCACCATTGCAGTTTGTCTATCCAGTGACTGTCTAATCTATTCATCTGCTGTTACCTGTTCATTCATCATTCACCATTGCAGTTTGTCTATCCAGTGTCTGTTTAATCTATTCATCTGCTGTTACTCGTTCATTCATCATTCACCATTGCAGTTTGTCTATCCAGTGACTGTCTAATCTATTCATCTGCTGTTACCCGTTCATTCATCATTCACCATTGCAGTTTGTCTATCTTGTGTCTGTGTAATAAACTCATCTGCTGTTCCTGTTCAGATTCACCATCCATATTTGTAGTCTGTTTGCCTTCTGCCTGTCTGTCTTGCCAGCTCCCTTCTCCACATTGTGGGATCGGTTCATGTGGGGTCTCCTCTGGAGCCACGACCTGGTACCTGCTTGCTGCACAACATCCTCACCATCAGAGGCTCTGGTGAAGACCGGCGGGTGCTTAGACTCCATGTCCAGAGGGGGCCTCATAGTTTTAAAGCAAAAATAGACGGAAGAAACTTTTCCCAAGGCTCACCGCACTCGCCGCCAGTAGAAAGGAACATTAGAGTCTCTTCATATATTTAAAACCTGAGCTTTATTATCAACATTCTAAAAACACAAACGCCAGAGTGCCTGACGCGTTTCGAGCGATACCCTCGCTCTTAGTCATAGGCGTCTATGGGGCTCGAAACGCGGCAGGCGCTCTGGCGTTTGTGTTTTTAGAATGTTGATAATAAAGCTCAGGTTTTAAATCTATGAAGAGACTCTGATGTTCCTTTCTAACGGTGGCGAGTGCGGTGAGCCTTGGGAAAATTTTCTTCTGTCTATTTTTGCTTTGAAGTTGGACCATAGCGAAGGGTCCCGGGCTCCCCAGTACCCGCATCACCCGAAGAAAAGGGTGAGTCCCATGCTGGTTATATTACTGCTGTATATTTCTGACGATGTTTTACCAAAAATTGTGTCAATAAAAATCGGAAAATCCGGGTTCCATGATATCCCGGAGTTCCAAAAGTTTTTCGTCGGGACTTGAAAACCCACAAATTGGATTTGAAACAGGGTTCTATCCGAACTCACATTGTATATCTAGGGAGGGTAGAAAGGAAAGTCAAAACCAGATAAGTCACTAATTTCTGCAGAGGTCACATGGCCCTTACTTAATGTCGTTACCTAAACACATTGTGGGAGACTTTGCTTGTTGCCCAATTATTCCTAAAATCTGTTTCTAAGATGACAAACCGTACAGAATGTAAACCAATGAAACCAGAACAGACTTGTTCCTCAATAAAATTGGACATGGCAAGTATGTTCCTTATTCTGCATTTGACGTTGGTTTCATTTCTGGTAATATGCGGTTCACCTGTGCATCGTTTATTAATAAAGCACAAATCTTCACGGAAATGTCTCAAGTTTTGGCGCAGAATTTTGACCATCAAATTTTGAGTTGATGCCATCAGTTTTGAAACTTCTGTGGAAATTTTGGTATATCTGCTTGTAATTTTCATTGGTAGTCTCGACCAATAAATAACCATTATGAAACCGGTAGCATCAACCTGAAACTTGGCTACATTCTTAGTGTTCACAACCAAAGGTATAAATTAACCTTTTAATTAAATATTTCCAAACAAACACAACCACAATTATACCAAATACTAGTTTATCAGCATCTGTTTATAGCAGTTTCTTTAGCAATAGTGATCAAATAACATGGGGAAAAAAGTTTTATTAATACTGTATTCATTACTTAAAGAGCATGTTCACCCCCACAACTAAAGTTTTCCCCAGTGCTGGCCCCACTGTGTAGTCAGGGGGGCATTTAGACCTTTTAGTACCTGAGCCAAACTTTTCAAGCTGCCTCTACTTTGGGGCAATGGCCTGTGAAACTGGGCATGGCCTGTGGTGGTGGGTGTGGTGGACCACCTAACAGTGTCTGATGAATTGGAAGGCTGGCCTAACAGTGGCTGCTGAACCCTCCAGTTCAGCAGACACTATTAGTTCAGTCCTTCAGTTCACTAGCCACTGTTAAGTCAGCCCCTTCAATTTAGCAGACACTGTTAGGTCAGCCCTCCAGTTCAGCAGCCACTGTTAGGTCAGCCCTCCAGTTCAGCAGTCACTGTTAGGTCAGCCCTCCAGTTCCACAGCTACTGTTAGGTCAGCCCTCCAGTTCAGCAACCACTGTTAGGTCAGCCCTCCAGTTCCACAGCTACTGTTAGGTCAGCCCTCCAGTTCAGCAACCACTGTTAGGTCAGCCCTCCAGTTCAGCAGAAACCTGTTAGGTCAGACTATCCAGTGCAGACAGCCAACTGTTAGGTCAGCCCTCCAGTTCAGCAGCCACTGTTAGGTCAGCCCTCCAGTTTCACAGCTACTGTTAGGTCAGCCCTCCAGTTTCACAGCCACTGTTAGGTCAGCCCTCCAGTTTCACAGCTACTGTTAGGTCAGCCCTCCAGTTCAGCAGCCACTGTTAGGATAGCCCTCCATTTCAGCATGCACTGTTCGGTCAGCCCTCCAGTTCCCCAGAGACTGTTAGGTCAGCCCCCCATGCAATACAATGTTTCGGGAGGCATTGCCCCCTTTCTCAGGTGTGAGGACGGGGGCAACGCCTCCCAAAATGTTGTGTTTTATGTATCAACACAAGCATTAAAGCACTGCAAGTTTGGTTATAAGAGTGTACCCATTCATACTTTTCTTATACCGTATAACTTCACATTTATCTGTCCATAAGAAATATTACAAATGAGACACTGATTTGTAGCGTGAAAATAAAAGACTTTCAAATGCTGGCTTTAACTCTGCGCCTGTGCTCCTTACCTTCCGTGTTCCATGAAACTCACTCTCATTAAACACTGCAAGGAACCCAAAAGGAAGAGAAGCGCGGAGGGTATAACATCTCGAAAGTTCCGAGGTTTGTAGGAACAGGGCTTATTCCTGTGACGTATTATTCACACCTATAGTCTTCTAGTCATTGAGATCAGTAAAACTTATAACTCATCTTAACTCTTTTCCTTATTTCCAGGGAACTGCGATGTTGAGGAGACAACAACTTTTTTTTACTCAGAATCAGGTAACGTCTTATTAATGTTTTTGACCTTTGAGCTGCTGCTTGCCAGGACCTGTCATTATACCAGCGAAACCTTACCATAATAAGTAACATTTCATAACCTTTCATTTAACCAGATAAGGTGGGGCTCTGTACCAGTGTTTTATACATTGTTTAAAACCATCTTTAAACCCACTTAAAAATCAAGGATCCCAATAGCTTATGCAGACATCCCACCCGGCCATTTGAGGCTTCCAGGCAGGGTGTGGGAAGGGGGCTTGGGTTAGCAGCCTAGGGGATGGAGGGAGGCAGGGTTAGGGGCATTCCGGGTGCATGGCAGCCAAAAGGTGGCGTGGCGGGGGAGGAGTTTAGAGACTCTTTTTGGTCACGGGAGTCTGGGACACCTGCTTATGGTTAAGGGTAGGGCATCCACTAGAATATGGGGGCATTACCATGGTCTAGGTAGGTCAAAAATTACTTTTATGTAATGTATATCAACATTTCCTTTTTCAGATTTTTATGATGACTTTGAAGTTATATATCACGGTCGGGTAAGTGTTTTGTCCATTTTTTTGGGGGGGGGGGGGTACAGGGTACAGATGGGCAATGGGCAAACGGGTGAGGGAAGAGAGAATCCATATTCAAACAGAGAACATTTATAGATAACCCTGTGTATTTCCAACCTTATAGTAAACATATTCAAGAACAATATATAATAAAATATATAATAAACAAAAAGAGAACGAAAGTAAAAAACAGTTAAAGTCAGTGATAGATATTGCCCGCGCCTTTAAATGTAGAGACAGCCTGGCGCATTTACCCAGTAATGCAGTAATATGAAGGTAAAATTGCGTTAACTGGTTCACTATCGGTTAGTGCGACTTTAACTCCATATTAGCGCCGGAAGCTCGGGTTATGCAAAAGACGATTTAAATCATTTTAGCGCATCAATTTAACAAATCACGCTGCGGGGAATTCCCAGAATGTGCGCTGGCGCAATATGTAACCGCGGAAGGGAGAGTCGCCCGAAGCAATAGCAGCTCTGGGTAAATCTCCCCCACTGACATTCTAAGAATATTTTGAGCAATAAGCAGATTTATTTCTTATACATTGATGCACAGGCTATATCCGGAATAGAACACGTCTGTGGTTAACAAGAAATGTTTGTAGGTCATATCACAAACATTCATTCGCAGCAATTTACATACGGAATCTTCTCACGACAAATACACGTTTGACCTAAATTGGGTTTGATATTGGGCCCCCGAGACAATAAAAGTTTGTAGGACATCCGAGTTTTCGTCCCAACCAACCGGGCGAATCTCTGCCAGACGATCGTGCAGTTCTTTATGGAAAGCTCGACTGGTTTCAGCTACTTTCCGACATACCTGATTATCTCGCCGGGGCCATCCGCAAATGCACCAGTCAATTCTTTGGTAATATTGGTTGGCTGGCCTGAAAAATTGGATGGTGTATACCCAGCCCCGAATTAATCTACACAGAGTAAGGTATTCTGAATGCTTTATTCACCCCGTATATTATGCAATGTACCTGCAGACATCTTAACAAACCAACATTATTCACTCAGTTCAATGAAATATTAATGGTCCAGGCCAGATAATGCACACTGGGCCCTCCTGCAAAACTATGATGGGGCCCCTATCCGTGCTTCATCCACAGTGGCTTTCTGGGTGGAGGGTATATCTGGTATAGGGAAATAAGTAGATGGGGACCCATGGCTCCCAGGCCCCCTGCAGTTGCTCCCCTGGTAGTTACGTCCCTGGTCCCTCTGCCTGATATTACAGATGTTGTTACATGTTGATACCATTGTTTATCGGGCCAGTGTATGACCATTGGCCAATATGAAGAAAGGAATAAAATGTGTGAGCTAAAGAGATCATTTTAATAGAAATGTTACTTAGGCCGATATCGCTGTGTATCAGTCGGTGGGCTGAAAATATTGTATGGCGTCTACGACTGTTCTCAGACGCCCGTTTATCCAGATCTGACAGGGTCTGGTGTGTTGGTTAATCTGTTGGCTAACTTTTGGGCAAGCCTACTTTTGCCGAGACTGACAGTGATTTGTCCCAGCCGACCGCTCGCTAGTGGCGAACATGTACCCAGCCTTATTGATGGATCGAGATCAGGGTCCAGACCTTATATCTGATGTACCAGTGGTGAATTGGCCTTGAACTGTTTCCCACATCATAAAGGGAAAGTTTACTTAAAAGACATGAACTGCAAAAAGATTTAAGGTACAAATTAGAACATTTATTTAACAAAGCTTTCATTCTTACCTTCCCTTGTCTCATTGCAGAATTCCGGTGCATCATCAACCTCTGGAAATCTCCACTTTCTAACTCTCCTTCTATGTTTCACATGGATTCTATGGCATCAAATTTTACTAGGTCGCTAAAAGGTAATATCATGGAACACCTGTCCTGTAAAAAAGCCTACACAAGGGATTTATTTTGACTCGCTCCTTACCTGTCTGAGATCCTGCAATGCACTACTCTCTTCGTGGGATCACAGTCAGGTATGGAGTGACGGCAACAACATGTTAAGTTTCACACTCCAAAGTAGCACAAAACGTAAGTAAACCTGTATTACATTGGGTGTGCAAAGTGAGTATAAAACTACCGCAAACCCTATCATACATCAGGTAAAAGTATCTGTTGTATTCCTGGACCCTGGAAAGTCCCAATTAGCATATGACAGCCAGGTGTTAGGGACCTTCTGAATGCAAGGTGTGATTGCATTGTGGCTAAGAGGTGTTATAGGAATGCCCAGGGTAAGGTGTCAAAACAGCATTGTACATGGCAGACAGTTGGTGTCGAACCCCCCCACCTCTATTTAGGCTTGGTTTCTTTATTTTCACATAAATGGCCTCCTTGACACCTCTCTAGAACCAGTCATGTTCCTTTGCCAAGGTGTTGACATTACAATCTTCTGTGCTGGGCCATACATTGATGCAGTTGCTGTTTGGTCTCCCCCACATACAAATCAGAGGTGGGGGAGTTTGACACCAACTGTCTGCCATTTACAATGCTGTTTTGACACCTTACCCTGGGCGTTCCTATAACACCTCTTAGCCACAATGCAATCACGCCTTGCATTCAGAAGCTCCCTAACACATGGCTGTGATATGCTAATTGGGATTTTCCAGGGTACATAATTGCCACAGATTCTTGTACAAGTCATTCTGAATTGAGAGATCCAGTTGGATGACTAGCGAAACGTCTTCAAGAACTAAACTTTAATACAACAAATATACCATGACCTGGATGAAAGAGAACCTTCACAAGCATCAGGTAACATTGGTTTTACACACATTTTTTCATTAAAGAAAAGCTATAGTGCGTAGAAAGTTTTTTCAAACACAGTTAAAATGAAAAGTAGCAGGGGGAAGGAGGTAGGATTGGTACTTTCTACCTCCCAATATCACTTCCAGTAGCAGCAGCTTGGAGAAAACTGCTTCTGCCAGGTGTCCTGAGTGCTTCAGCATTATTTTTAATACAGGAAGGCTAAGGGCACTAATCTGGCAAATTAAAACTGTACGTGCTGTAACTCCTCAACAAAACAATATTGGGAGGTAGCAATAATCAATCCGACCTCCCTTCCCAAGGTACTTTAAAAAAATTAATTTTTACAGTTTATTTGTCCTTTAACATTTTTATTGCCTCTCCCTTTTAGTTCTTTAGAATCAAAAAATGGATTGTCTAACAACAATAAATGATCATTACAAAGTAATAATATTTACCCATAATTCTCGTTAGATTCTCGTTATATCCTTTAAGACAGAATGCTAATAGTTTGGTTTAACTGGGCATGTGTGGTATTGGGCTAAAAGGTATTGGGTATCTTTTAGGAATCAGTGTAAAACTCACACTACTCAATGTAATATAGAGTTTGCACTGGTTTCGTGGAGCTTGCACTGTTGTTCAGAAATTGTAGAAAACACCACGGAGCCCCATTTGGTGCAATTTCACATTTGACCTTTTATATGACCTCTTGGGAACTTGGAAAATAAGGAGAAGTTGTGCAAAGTACAGTATATTGCATCCCCCTGTGTATAAGGGATGTGGGAGGATAGCCTAGGAGATTGTCGTATACAGAGCTGTTAAACTTTTTTATTCAATGAAGTTTTGCCACAAACCCCCAAAAATTCACCTTCATACTGTAAAATGTCCAATGAAAAATGACGTTTCCATTCTATAAAAATCGATCATTTTCCTAGGAGCCTTGGTTCTTTCTAGTCACCGATTGGCTGTGCCCAAGCGAATTATCAAGGATGGAGAGATGGAACAAAACCATAAACCTTTGTTCCAGGGCCATGAAACGAATTACTGGGGGTTCCTAGTGATTTTGCTATGACGGACAAGAATATGCCTTTAAATATTTAAATAACTATTGGTTGGATTTATTTCCCCATTTTGGTACAAATCCATGTGACATAGAGGATAGTATTTGATTATTATTTTTTATACCTTATTTACTGTAGCGAGAATTTCCTGAAGGTACATCCTCTCAAAGATATGACTCTCATCAAAACAGTGTCCTCAAAGGCAAACATGTGACCTCATCAAAAAGCTCTAAACCCCATAATTATGTTCTTATTACTGCCTTTTCGCTCACGGAGTTGTAGTAACGTGTGTTTTTTTCTTACACAGGACCTACATCAGATCGATGGAAGTCAAGGAGGTCCCTTTGATTGCTCTCCAGGAAATCTATGCTTTTCTCTGCTTGCTCCTCACCAATAAACCCCTAGCAGGGCTATGTTGTAAACATCTCTACACTGAATTGTACCCAGCCATTTTGGTCCTCACTCTGGGTACTTATTATGGCAGGAAGGAGTTCTCCTTAAAAAAAAACCATATAAAGTATTTAAAATAGTTTTGGACAGTATGTTCTCTAGACACAAATCTGCACTAAATCCGTTGCTGTAAGGCTATGCATATAATGTATATATACTGGCGAGATATTTCAACCTAAGTGCATGGTCTTAAATGGGGCACCCGATTGGTTGCAATCATTGTATGGTGTGTACACATCCTAAGGTAAAATGTTCTGCGAGAGAACAAACATTTGTTTATTACAGTAAACAGTATCTATACAACCTTTAATAAGTTATAGGACATGTCAATTCCCCTCACTAAAATCTGTACTTACCTTCAGTACCCTCCAAAACCTGGGATTGTTACTTACCTCTGTCTCCGCTGTTCCTGGATCCCCATATTCCTCCTGTTTTACTCTTAAAGTGTTCTTTAAGAGCTCATGCAGCTGCAGAGGAGGCATGACTGTTTGCAGCCAGTTATTGGCTGTGATGTCACTGTCATGGCTGACAGCTGCAACATGGAAGGAGGACTGCAGTGGAGACCAGGAGGAACAGGGACAGCTGGAATAAAGGTAAGTATAACAATCTCAGGGTTTGGGGGTGTCCTGAAGGTAAGTATAGATTTAGTGGTGGGGTGAACTTGCCCTTTGACATAATTCACCTGATAATAAATTGAGACTAGACCCACAATGCATTACATTGAGGATTGTATTCAATACAATCAGTATGTTACAATGTTTTAGTTCAGGTTTATTTGCATTTTATCTCCAGTAAAATAAACGGAAAATATGGACACTGATGTCATTATTAAAAAAATCTATTTTATAAATGACCAAATTCTTTCAAATCATTATTATCCTAAAGAGAAGTAAACCATATTTTATTTTGACATCCCCCAAACCATCTGGCGATATTGCCGCTCCCTGGTTGAGAACTAACAGCCAAGATACTGGCAAAAACATCACATTTAAAGGGCTAGTTCATAGTGTAATAAGTGCTGCCTAGAGAATAATAAGGTCCTGGTTGCTAGATTTGCTCCATTACTTTTAATAAGCTATTAAGTCCCCTTCGCAGAGTTCTATTTCTGTTTCTTATGTCGGTACCCCTATCTTTAAAGGGCAAGTCTAACCCGCAAATTAAATAATGTGTATAGCTATATCACACCCCAAACCTCTAAACTGCAATTGCTAGAAATCTGAGACATGTAAAACTAACCTGAAATTCTGCCTCCTTTTCTGACACCACTTTTTCTGACACCTGTTTTTTCTGGTTAGCAGCTGTCAATCATGGATATGACAGCCAATGATTGAATGATATTACCCCCTAGCTGCCTCCTCTAAGCATGTGTGAGCTTGTAAAAGAGCTCAGAGCTTGGTGAGCATGCGGAAACCTATAGAGAACCAGAGGGAAGGGAGAGAAGAGAACATTGGGAAAGTTTGCAGTGCCGCAGGTTATCGTTAATGTATGATCTTGGCCGTAAATGTAAGTCGCGGTTGTCCATTTACGACTGAATGTTCGTAAATCTATGAACGTTTGGCTGTAGAATACCACGTGTTAGTAAAACACCGCCATGGTATTTAATGGGCTTTCGTAGATCTACGATAGTGATCGTACATTTGCTATAGCGATCGTAAATTTACGATCTATATCGTTGACTTACGGACGCGATCATAAATATACGATTGCGGCAATGATCATATAAGGTGCGGTATCGCTAAAAAGCGCCACCTGGTGGAATAAAGTCTAAATGTGCACTATTGTAGTTATGCTACTCTCTATTTTCTCATTCTTTATTATACGTGTGATTTGTGCAGACACAGAGGAAAGAAATATATAGGTATAAGGCTGCCATCATGTGGTACATTAACACTACTATGCAAACTGTATAGAGAAACTTGTACAATAACTAACTCTAAGTGTAAAACAAGGGGATCACCAGACACTGGATTAGTGGAAGGGGTTGGTCAGGGTAGACGTGGGCTGTCAATGGCTACTTAAACTTGGTTGCATTAGTAAAAGGGCTCATTGGATTGGAAGGATAGAATGTTCCCCATCCACACTCCCTGTTTTCTGTCTAGTCATTGTTAGAAAAAGGGAGGCTGGAAAAAAGGCTGTCGGGACGTTGGTCTATAACTTCTCTAGTGGCACAAGGAGGCCCTAGGTGAGATCAGAACAGGCAGGTAACATTGTGTTCCTCCAGGTCACAATGGTTAGTTGACAGGAGGTTTGGTGTTAAAGCAGAATTGCATTGCCACAGATAAATGGTAAAGTTATTAACAGTTAAAATGTTTGTCAACACTTCTTATTGTTTTTTCCAGACATATAGTTTATATGGTTTATTCTTGTGGTCACAGTAAAGTGACCAATATATTTCCTTTGTAAAGCAATGCATGATGGTCTCAGTCATGTTAAATGTGGGTTAATGGAAAGTGTTGGGAGGGAAGGTAAAGGATTCATTTAGGTGGGTTGACCTGCTGGCCCATCCTGCAAGTACCTGCCCTAATCCATTGTTTCTTCTGCTCACAAAGCCGCCATCGTTGTCGGTAACAAGGTAAGACCCAGGGTGTGCCAGCATGGACGAGTTATAAGCTGTCAAATTACCATGTCAATTTGGATTCAGACCCTAATCCCCCTATGTTTTTGGTAAAAATCGGTCCAGCCGTTAGAAATTTTGGTTGCTTACCGAATCGCGTGGGGGAGGTCCTGCTACAGGACGTTCAGCACAGAGCCAACAAAGGAACGTTTAACCACTGCAGGTAGGGGGGTGGAGGGGGATAGACATTATTTCACTATGATACAGCTACCCACTAACAGCAAGTTGGAAATACAGTGTACTTAGCCTTGAAATTATGTCACGGTGTAGGGATCATGTGACCATGGTATGATAAATAGATGATGTCAGGGTGTAGGGATCATGTGACCATGGTATGATAATTAGATGATGTCAGAGTGTAGATATCATGTGACCATGGTATAATAATTAGATGATGTCAGAATGTATCATGTGACTATGATATGATAATTTGATGATGTCACAGTGTAGAGATCAGGAGACCAAGGTATGCTAATTAGATGATTACATCATATGATAATTAGATGATGTCACAGAGAGTGGTTATATAAGAAGCTGCTTCACTAATCATTTTAACTGCTTTGATCTTGCAGAAAAGTGCTGCTCAGCTCCTGTATGATTCACATTAAGAAGAGTAAAACCCCCATATCGAACTTTATATAAAACCCAAAAGGGCCACAGAGAGCATAAAAACATGCAAAAATGTGTCTATTCTGATAATCTGCAGATACTACAAATACATTTCATTGTTTTATATATTCCAAAACTGTAATACAGCAAATTAAAGTGATATGGGTTCTTTAAGGTAATCTTTAATATAATCCCTTTAATTGTATCTTTCCGTAGCCCTCTATTGCCGATAATGTAAGGACATTTAATTTAAACTTTGTAAAATCAAAAGACGATGCAGATCAGGTAAAATACCTGAAGGCTCTTCGTTATTTGATGTGGAGGAAGATCGAAGAGTTAGAAAAGAGGAGAGATTATTCAAGAACCAGGACAGAACGTTAAAGGATAAAAAAGCTGTAAACATCTGGACAAGATGATAAAGGCTTTAGAAGGCTCAGTTATTATACTATATGCAACAAGTAGAATATTTTCTTCATTGTATTTGGGATATAAAGGGGGTTTAGAGACTTCAAGATGAAAACTTAAGGACATTGAACCTTATAACAAGGAGTTTCTCACTTTATTCACTTCATTCATTGTTACAGCAGTTGAAGTTCCCCTAGTCCACACAACCCCTACTGAGGAACCCAAATCAGTAGAGGAGGGTCCAGAAGATGCAACTGAATCTATGTTGCAGGATCCTGGAAAAGGACAGGGAAAACGGGGAGATTGTTACAGCAGTTGAAGTTCCCCTAGTCCACACAACCCCTACTGAGGGGCCCAAATCAGTAGAGGAGGGTCCAGAAGTTGCACCTGAATCTATGTTACAGGATCCTGAAAAAGGACAGGGAACCGGGGAGATTGTTACAGCAGTTGAAGTTCCCTAGTCCACACAACCCCTATTGAGGAACCCAAATCAGTAGAGGAGGGTCCAGAAGATGCAACTTGACTGGAAATAATCAAGGACTCAGGCAGCCAAATCCCTAGAAGTGCCCCTGTTGACAGGCAGCTACTCATGGAGATCGCAGTTTGCAGCAGTCTGGTGCAGAGTTCAGAGAAGGCAGCAAAGGAAATATATAGTTTTACTTAAAGGGCAAGTCCATCCCTAAAATGAAAACTTACATACAGGTAAATCACCCCTCAAAACCCTAAACAGTAATAGTTTGAAATCTGAAATATATAAGTCTAACCTGAAATCCTGCACAATGTCCTGTTTCCCCTGTTTCTGCTTTCTGGTCCTTCCAGTTAGTGACTGTCACTTATGGATTTGACAGTTGACATCACAGCCAATGAATGAATGTTAATCCCTTGTCTGCCTCTTCTGAGCATGCCCAGGCTCAGTACAGGTTTCTAAATTGCTCAATTTCCATGACACATCCAGAAGCATAGCAGGCATACAGTAATGAATTCATAGGACAAACTATGATATATCAACATATTTTAAAGGGGCCATTCTTTCTAAAAGATGTTCTTATGAGGGTGGAGTTGTCCTTTAAGAAAAGACAATGAAAGTTGTGAATGCGATGAAGCTACCACACTGCAAAACAACTGCACTGTAAGGGGTTCATTTTAGTTCACACCTTGTGTCTCTTTTCCCCAGAAACTACTGAAACCCCAGTATTAAAGGCCACGTACACACTCTTCACTCACGTTTCTTTTCCATTTGTCATTTTTGCAAGCAAATTGTGTTTTCTGGGGGGCATTGTGTGTCAATAAATCCCCTTATTGCACAACAATCCTGTATTGTGTCGGGCACCTCTACGTTTACCAGATTTGTAACTCAGCTAACCCACAATGAGTTTGAATGGGTCAGGTTTGGTTGGATAGCTGTGGGAGTTGAATTTTGGATGCAGGTTTGGGCTGGATCTTTAGAAAAACCTTAGCTATGCTTAGCTATGTCATCAGTTATAATCAGTGCTTGGCTATGTCATCAGTTATAATCAGTGTTTAGCTATGTTATCAGTTATAATCAGTGTTTAGCTATGTCATCAGTTATAATCAGTGTTTAGCTATGTCATCAGTTATAATCAGTGCTTGGCTATGTCATCAGTTATAATCAGTGTTTAGCTATGTCATCAGTTATAATCAGTGCTTAGCTATGTCATCAGTTATAATCAGTGTTTAGCTATGTCATCAGTTATAATCAGAGCTTAGCTATGTCATCAGTTATAATCAGTGCTTAGCTATGTCATCAGTTATAATCAGTGCTTAGCTGTGTCATCAGTTATAATCAGTGTTTAGCTATGTCATCAGTTATAATCAGTGCTTAGCTGTGTCATCAGTTATAATCAGTGTTTAGCTATGTCATCACTTATAATCAGTGCTTAGCTGTGTCATCAGTTATAATCAGTGCTTAGTTGTCATTAGTTTTAATCTTAATATTGATGAAATAGCTAAGCACCGATTATAACTGATGACATATCTAAACAATGATTATAACTAATGACATGACATAGCTAAGCACTGATTATAACTGTTATGTAATTTGTTATAATTGGTGCTTAGCTATTTCATCAATAATAATTGGTCCATGATGCATTATACAATATATAATAAAAGTGTCAGGGAAGAGCCAAGAAAAGATCAAGAATACATCTCATGTTAGAACATATTTAATCCCTCGCTCTAGATATCTGACAGACATTTAATTATACATTGTCCAGATAGTAGGCAGATTTCATGTACCTTCCAGCATTACCATGATATTCCCCAGCCTGGACCATTCATTTGTGATCAACATTAGAGCATAGTGTTGCTAATAAAATGATTGGTCCAGGCAGTTGTAGGCAGTAATAACTAATAGTGTATGGGCTGTATTAGGTTTATCAGTTGCTGTCCACACACCCAGGGGTTGATGCAATAAAACTTATATTCAGGTCCCTACAGTGACACACACACAGCAATCTCAATTCCATTTCTTCTTCTCTGTTACAGAGACATTCTATTAATTCTTATCACACTACAGGTAAAATGCAGCAGTTTCAGGCTTCAGTGCCCCATAGCTAAAAAACTGTTAAATGCCGACACAGTGAGATGGCACAATAAGGAGAGGATTGGAAATAACATACCAGTGGCAAGCGCAGGAATTTCAAGGGGCAATTTTCCACTGAGCAATCATCGGTCCCCTGTTTTCCTGAATTGGATGAACGGGCAATTTGACATACCGGTAAAGCATCGCAGATCATGTGGTCCATATTTGCCGCGGCAGACCACTCTATAGCAGCAAACAGTCGGGACAAACATTTGTCTGTGTCTACCCCGCCTAACGTTCTGTTTTACTGACAAAATTCACATTTTCACTACATTGTCATTAGCGTCTTTCAAAGTCAGAACTGTGACACTGACGGTGGATCTGACAGAAATTGCTGAATATTGTCAGAATTGGGACCTATCGGGAAAGACGGAAAATTTCCATTACCGGCAGTGGAAACCCAGTGGAAACCCAGTCTCAGCAACTACCTCAGGCAGCTGCAGGGTTAATGTTGATACAGATCTCTATGCTGCTGTCAATCACAGGGCAGACTGGATACATTTTTGAAACATACAAGTGCTGCTTCTTACTCACAGCTGGAGATGGGATCCGGGTTTGACACAAACCCAGATCCGACACAGAACCCCTCGGTTCCGAGATCCGAAAGATCCGTCCGAATCTGGAAGGATTGTCTGGATTTCGGGACTTCAGAACATTTTTTTGAAAATTTTCGAATGTACGGAGCTATTTTTGATAATTTCCGAAAATAACCCCAAACATTCGAAAATCTTCGAAAATAGCATCGGAAACGCGAAAGTGCTCTCTGTTCGTATTTTCGAACGTTCAAGGTTATTTTAGAAAATTATCGAAAATAGCTCCGTACATTCAAATATTCGTTTCGGATTCGTTCGTTTTTAATCATGTTGGAACTATTTCTCCTATGCTTTATAGGGACAGACTCACATAGCCACTCTGTGAATGTGAAATGGAATGTGCTGGGCCACACTGGTAATATATGGAACCCTATGCAGAGAGCAACATGCTACCAGGCACACCAGGACACGTGTCTCCTGTATGCGTGACACCAGGTCTGTAACCAGGATCCGGACATTTTGTTGCCCTAAACAAGGCTTCCCTTGTGGTCTCAGGCTTAAGGTGCCCACACAAATGTGATTACGATCCCACTGGTATCTGTCTGTAGACAGTGGTAATCACATACACGAGCCTGACCAATACCAATGCACCCACACACACACAGGGGCGATCCCATTGGTTCCCTCTGCTGTGCAGTGCTCTGCCTGCCTAGAAAGTAGTATTGCCTGCCTAGAAAGTGGTCACATTTCTGTGCTGTCACTGGAATTTGTTGCATTTTTTGGTAATAAATGGAGCCCAGGCCATTGTCATTTACCTGTTCTGGGGTTTCTAAATGTCCCTTTAACCCACTGGGTACCAGGTTTAAATATTACAGACAAAGGCTAAGTGGATTTTGTCTGATTTATTCCTATTGATTTATCGAGCGTCAGATATTTTATGAGACGTCTATCACCATCGCCCTCAGTATAATTGTAAATAATAATAATCTGGCAGTGCATTAGGATTGGGTTCTCTTAAAGAGAATTGATTTCTCGGACTGTGTCCAGAATCTCCAGCTCGGAGGGAGGCTGACATCGGAAGCAGATCCACCCTAAAGCCATTTGTGAAATTGCCCCAGAGAGAGTTTGTCTGACATATAAATCTGCTATGGAGGCGCTAAATAGAGACTCTGTATAATGTACAGGAGAGCTGGAGACAAGAGGCTCCATTTAATATATATAATGGCCTTCCTGGTTCTAGAAGTCAGAAAGGCTTTTCCCAGACCCAGCGGAAACTTTTAGTACATTGGGTCTGTGATTGACAGCCGGGACATTTAATGTAAGGGGGTCCAGGCAATTTTGTTTGTCTGCATTCCTTGCAGTATGGTAGCTCTATTTAACCTGTATTGGTTAGTGTTGTTGTCCTGTGGGATGAAGAGTGTCACAGTGTTATAATCTGGCTGGACTGAGCACTAGAATACATAGCTGCAAATGCGCATTACTGTCGTTGTCATTAGCAACAGATTGACAATATTTGGACACTGTTGAACTTGCTGGTGGCATTTTACAACATTAGTTTCCCTGCTTTGTTGGACATATTTGGAGGGTGAAGATCTCTATAAAGATCAAGCTTTAAAGGACAAGTCTACCAAAAAGTTGTATATCGGTAAATCATCTGCAGAAAAAAAATTTAGATGAAAAAATTCCAAAAAAGTCCATACACACACCAATAGCAATCTAACGATCACAGTATTGTATGGTCAGTATTGGTCCGTTGGTATTGGTCTATATTTCCCAGACTTCCGATGTTTTGACCGTTCGAACGTTCGAAGATTTGATAAATGATCGAATTAAAAAAAAAAGGTGCCCACATGGCCAAAATCAACCAATGGCAGCTAATTTGAGTATTGCCAGCCCCCTGGGTATAAAAGGCAGTGTGACCATTTTGTCAGTGTGTTGGAGTGTGTTTAGTGGAGACCTGACAGTGTAGGAGTTAAAATAATGTTGTCAAACTGAAGTGAATCTACTGTTACTCAATGGTGCTGTTCCTACAAACCCTATCCCCTTCCCCGCTTTCCCTTGCACGAAGCATACTCTGAGGGAGAGAAGCCAATGGGGTATGGGGTCTGTCCTGTGGGCTATAAATAATAAATAATAATAAAAAATAAAAAATTATAATGTAAATATTGTAAATATTTTTCGTGTGTACTACATTTACTAATACTAACACTAACTAACACTAACTAACATAAACTAACAGTTACATTTACTAATACTAACTAAGTCAGACAACATCGTTTCGCCCGTACTACACATTTGTACCGTATGAAGGCCAAATCCGTCGGTCTCAGCACTGCATGTTTCAGACTTTACGTCCTTCTTTTAGGCGCTGTGTATGTTTTGCGTAATATTCAAGTTAATCTTGGAACAATCTCCCCAGATTTGGTGTATAAACCATTCCAGACACCTACAGAGGACAAAGGCTGTTTCCGCAAAGGGATAGAAGACGATCTTAAAGACATAACCACTGCCATAATTTGGTTGATCAGGCTAAATATTTTCACCATATCTATTTCACCCGGGTTATCAGGAAAAACAGATATAAAAACGATAAACCCTGTAAATGGTCATGGCAAAATATTAATCAGAGCAAGCTTAGCTTTAATTCTAGCAAACAACCAATATGTAGGTTCTGAAAGAAAACATTTGCCCTTGGGTATACAGCCAAAAAGGGTGATAATAAATGGCACCAATCAGGATATTCCAATGTCGTAGATTCTTGGATCATGTGTGGCCATTTCATGCGAAAATTCATTAACATGCCATACAAATTCTTCCTATTGGACATGTTTTAAAAGGTTTTTATCACAACAATACCGATTCGATGAGTGCTGCAATTGTACAATCGGTATTGGTTGCTGTATGGGCCCCTTTCGTTGTTAACAACCAATTACTTAATTTTTTTACATAAAATATTAGAAAACTCTCCTGTTTCTCTGAGTTTACTTGCTGCATAGAAACAATTTCCCATTGTAAGCTTCAGCCCTGGGGTGACACCATTTTAAAGGGCCATAGGAACGTATTGAGACAAATTATAATAAGCTCAGTCATCGGGAGAGGGAAACATGTGGCAAATTATGTGCTGTTGTTGTCATGTCCCATACGGGTATTTATCAAGAGAGATAAGCAACAAAACACGTTTACTCCATGTCTAGAAGGATCAGCATATGGAAAGGTGCCCTCGTTCTCTACAATCTGTCCCTGTGCCCCAGGTGCCAATCTCTTTCTGCTTCCCCTTATCTTGTATCAACAAAAACCTACAACCCACTTGTAGTTACATTCATGTCACTAAACAATCAGAGAAGATTCTGTTCATTATACCTGCAGGACACAAGGTTGCCCCAAGGAGAGCTGCCTGTCGCCATGCAGTGGTTGTATACAGAAAAAGAAATATGGCTTTGTCTCGTCTCCTTGCAGGTCTTCCTTGCATCAGGTTTTCTCATGGCTGTGTCGTAAGATTTACTAGTGATGAAAGTTAAACCTGCTTAGAGCTAGTAAAAGGAACCAACGCTTTCACGCTATAAAGTGTTGGGCCCATCGTGCAAGGATCTCTTCAGCTTCTCCCGTGTCAATAGCATCATCAGCTGGAGATAGGGGTTTGGGTGTCTTAATTCATTGGGGAAACACAGGTGTATGCAGGAGTTTTTATTGCTGGTGGAAAAGGACGTATTATACAGTACCTTCTCGATATTCTAAGTCAAAATAACTGAAAGCTTTGTAGAGTCTGTTTCTTCACAATTCTAGGTGGCTCACAAAAACATTTTTAACATTCATAGGAAAGGGCACGGCCTTATACCACATGGACAGACTTCGTCACCGTTTTAATGGTCCATTTCCAGAACTAGAACATTCCCCAATGCTTGGTCATGGGGCAAATTGAGTGAATTACTTCAAATAAGAGGTAAGAGCTAAAGGAGATGATTGTCAGCTTATAAAACTCATTAATAGGTACTTAAGTAAGCTAAGCCACCTTCATGCATTGCTTATTCCCTTCAATACCATTAAATCGATTCTTTTTTGTTCTCTCTTACCATCTATCATGGTTACTTGGCCCAACTTTAGCTTGGTTAGTGCAAGCTAACATTAGTGACCGCAGAGGGATTGGTAGGAAAGATTCTTCAATGACTGGTCATGGAGAGGTGCAACAAGATTGGGAAATATAAGGTCCAGCAATGGTTGCAAGGGCATTATAGTTTTAATAATTGGGGCAAAGGTAAAATCAATTGTCCCAGTCTTATATAGTATGGAATCAGTTTTTATTTATATTGCCCTCATATGTTACATTTAATGGAGTGTGACTATATTATACTAATAAACATCATTGTCTATCATTGCCTCATGAGCAGAGGTTAACAAGTATAAGCCCAATATGTAAATGTGCTGACACAAATGAGTGAGACATTGATATGGGAGGAAGGTTGGGAGTGCCACAGAATGTCCCAAATGGTGGGAGGTTTGAGATTAAACAATGGATTCAAACCAAATCCTTTGGCAAAAAACATTCCCTGTTTTTTAATCATCAATCTAATGACTGGCAGGGTTTGTACTATGGGATTCCCCCCACCAGCAGAACAGTCACAACATAGGAGGTTGATTACTTTATGTTGTATTAATCTGGGTACAGACTTTAGTGTATTACGACCAAAGTTGCACTTTAGGTTAAGTTGCCCTATAAGTACCATATTTTATTTTTAGTTTTTATTGTTTATTGCTGTTGCCTATTGACAGAAGAATTGTATAAAACAATGTATTTCTGTCAAAAATAAAGGGCAAGTCCACCCTAAAACGAAAAAACTGTCAATTATCCCAGTCCTATCCCAACTGATATATTGGGCCCTTGCATATTAATCTGATAATTTAAGGAACTTATTGAGAAACCTGGCTCCTCCCTCCATGCAGTCAATCAAGATGTAACTGCTGACATCACAACCAATGTGATTCGAGCTGGTTCCCCTGTTTTGCCTCCTTGCACATGCTTATAAAAAAGCTCGGTGAGCAGCCGTTTGAGGCCAGGCTAGTTTGCCAGAAAGAAGGAAGTGTCATGGTAAAAATACGATACATTCAAATAATAGAGGTAAAGTCGATAGGCCCAAATATCACAATTATATCACGCTGTGAGAGAACAAGAAAACAAGACATGGAGTCCATTGAGATAGAACTGTTCTGGTTTATTGTTATATTACAAGATTATTTATACCTTTGCCAATTAGTCATAAACGTCATTTATTAATTAGTTACATATTTAGTCATTTGTGATTAATTTACCCAATCAAATGGTTAGACTTTAGCTCCAGATCACTGAGAGTTAAGCATTGTTCCCCTTATTCATCAGTTCAACTTGGAACTTTGGTGGACTTGTCCCAACTTTTATTATCGTATTATCTATATGGTCAGTTGTGAAGATGAGGTGACTCTTATCAAATTGACACTCACAGATGTCACTACAACCTGCTTAACCGGGTTCAAGGGAACCTATTCGTAATTAATGTTAGTACTAATGAATCTTGTATTTGAAATTATTTACTATAGATTTGAAAGAATTAACTATGAATTATAGAAACCACCTTATCAGAAGAGAACTGTTATCATTAAGGGGAATTGTGGTCCAAAAAATGACTTTAGGTAAATTGATAGGAATGCTCTCATGAGAGTTTTTGCAACTTATTTCCCAGTGTTTATTTTGCATAGTTTTGAAGATATTTACATTTTTGTGTGTGATATGGCAAGCAGGAATCACCAGGTCCCTGCACTTCCTGCTTCCTGTCTGAACCTGTCAGTCAAATCTGGCCCTGTGTATCTTCCCCTTGCAGCCCCCCTCCCTCCCACTCATGGCACAGGTGATGTGGCCCCGCCCACTCAGGGCGCAGTGGACCAGCACACTCGCAGGTGCATAAGCCCCCCCCCCGCTCCACAGGTGCTGGGGGCACTTTGACACCCCCCTAACCCCTCCCAAAAAAATATGTGGAAAACAACCTTTTCAGGCAGAGTGAGAAATCTGCCTCAAAAGGCTGTGTTCACATAGTAACAGGGAAGGGCTTGTCAGATCACTTACCTTCTCTGAGCTGCAGCTCTTCGCCCCCGCAGAGAGGAATGGGACACTTCCGGTTCTCCCTCCCCACACTGTGGGAGTTGAGGCTGTTCTTTGCCGGAGCCCCCACACTACCACCCCCCATAACTGTGCAGGAAGCCTTAGGAATGTACATTCAGCCTCCACCCATTTACTTCTGGCAGTCATTTCTTTATATCTTGGCTGTGGAACTGTTTGGAGAACACAGTTCCCTTTAACATATATGGTTAAAAATGCATGTAATAGGACTGGTGTTAAAATGAGTTGCGGTTGAGGGCAGATAACTGACAAGACACATATTTTGTTTTTTAAGGGTGGACATACCCTTTAAAGAGAAGTGATACCTGCCAGCGCTCCTGCCTGTTCAATCATTTACAAACAATACATACAGGTGTTATTTCTTTAGGGGTTGACTTGAAATAGCTTTAATTAGAGAGTTAATGTGGGTTTATAGAACCCACTTTCGAATTGAATCAGGGTTTCCGAAGTCCGACGAAAATTTCGGAACTCCCGAATTTCACGGAACCCAAATTTTTAGAAAAATTTACAGTAGAGATAATCATCGAAATCGAAAGTAGATAATTATCGAAATCAAAACCAAATTCAACGGTTTTCAAAAACAGACGATTTTAGAAAATGAAAGTAGTTCAATTTCAAAAAGCAAAGTAGACGGTTTTCAAAAATCGAAACTCGAACTTTCAAACTTCTGCACCCCTGAAACGTTTCGAACATCTCTAGTATAATGTCTAAGAGAGTTTATGGTCACATTAAGAGCCATTTGTGTTATATATGTGCCCACTATGACTATGTTAACACTAGCTAATTATTGACAATGTTTGAATGAATCTAGTTGTTCATACAGAAATGAAAAAGCTATTGTAAACCGTGCAGTATTCTACGGGCGATACCATGTGGTAATAAAATATCGCACAGTATTTTTATATTGCATGGACAAAAGTATTTACAACCACAGTGCAAAAAGGCCAAAACAGTATTGTAAATGCTTTAAAAAGCGGTTATAGCAATTTTGCAAAACCACACCTTTTTAAATACGCATTAAGTGTAATTAGGATGCCATGGTGCACTGCTTGCATATAACAAAGTGGGTTAATAACATTGAGACATGCCTGCTTTATTTTTGGAATATTTTCTGATTACTTCTAACCAAGACACCAGTATGATATTTCCGTTCACTAAACTAAGCAGTGAGAATTGGGGCAAAAGGCCCCATAACAACACCCATTTTGAGGAAGTAAACAGACTTTATTAAATCCTGGACTCTGCTGTTGTCTTGTCGTAAAAGCTCCAGCTTGGCAACTTCATATTACCAGTTATCCTGAGTGCATGAGTGCTTCCACTAATGTTATGTGGAATTTAGATGAGTTCCTAAGTGGATTGGAGGTTACTATCCATTTAGCCCCAATTAGTTTCCATTTGGAAAAAAAATCCTTAGACGATATATCACATCTGGCAAGTTAACGTCTGGGGATCTCAATAATTCTATGGAACAATCCATAATCTGTGCGCGTACGTGGCAGGAAGCGAGCATGGTAAACTTTTTTTTACCTTTGATACATTTGCCTTTGTATATTGTGAGGAAACTGATCAATTTGTGTTCTTACAAGCTTTTTTTAATTTTAAATGGCTTTTATAGACTCAAGTATTTTTTTTATGATCTTTATTTAGACCCTTATAACTATAGTATAAAGCCCCAACTAATGTTTGTAGTAAAAAATTAACAAAAGTCAAGATATAGAAGACCACAATCTAGTTGGGTGTTTATATCATTTTCGTGAGTGAGAAAAATGTGAATTTTAAATAAGGGAATATGGATGACTAAAAGAAACTATAAGGACGGCTACAGCAGCAGCGAAGGGATTTAAAGGAAAAGGATTTTTGTATCAATACCACTGTTAATGGGGAGCCGTGGTTGTCTGATACAGGAGAGATTTGAGATTCCCGGTTTATTAGAGAGCAGCAGAGTTTAGTATAGACTGATTGGGGAGAAAGGCGATATTCAGGAAAGTCCAGAGTTGTTAGGGTTAAAATGTCCAGCCGTGATAGAATGAGAGATGCATAAGCCAGCTATAGACGGAAGAGAGGAACCTGCGGATTTTTACTGTATATTTGTTTGTATTATGCAATGTCTATATAAATGTTCATGATTCAATATTTTAAGATGGGGAATATATATACTATATTACCGTGTTATACTCGAGTATAACAGAGTTTTTTCAGACTGTAAAATCAGCGCCTGAAAACTTGGACTCGTGTTATTACTCGAGGGCACTGCGGCAGCCGCACGATCTTCCCTGTACTGGCCGATCTTTTGGCCGACGTCACTGCCGCGGCACCAAGTTTCTACTCTCGGTTTATACTCGAGTCGACAACCTTTTTAGATTTTTGGTTATAATGGGTACCTCCGTTTAATCGGTGTCGGTTTATACTCGGCATATACGGGGTATAATATATTATATATATATATATAATATTAGTACTTATTATTTATTATATAGCTATATAATAATATATTTGATAAAGGGGTCTCACACTCAACGCTGGGAACGTATAGTTCGCGCACAGTGCTTTCCAAAGGATAGATAAGTAAATGCAGCGAGTAAGCAGCACTCATGTGTCTTGTAACAAAAACACTATTGATGTTAAATAAAATAGAGCTTTTGTTATCCAGAAAGTAAAAAGATTCCCAGCGCACCTCTCCCTTGATAGGGTGCAGGAACGTCCTCTCGGCCTCCACCCCTAAGGCCAACTAACTAAATCCACAATGTCACCTGAGGAAGGGGCATGCAGCCTGGAAACGTTGTGTGGATTTTGATGTGTGTGGTTCACTATAAAATGATATTTGAGTGCGACCCTCATCTGTGCATTGTATAACTTTTTGTTACAATGACCCACGAGTGCTCCTTCTGCTGCATTTTATATATATACTATATAGGAATGCAGGCACTCATCTTTAAAGAGTTTTCAACTGCCTAGGTGACTACCATATAATCAAATTTTACAGTTCCAATAGTAAAATAGTGGATTAAAAATTTTAACGGGTGTCTATTTTCCACATCATTGTGTAGTAGGCAACGTAGTAATCATATATATATCTATTATATACCCCCAACATGGTAGGGTTTGTACTCACTGCTTCACTGCCCGGGTGCGTCCCCAACATCGAATAGAGGTAAGATCACAGGTGCACTCCAGGGAACCGTTTAAAATGTGCTAATTTTTGCCCACCCATCATATCTTAGCTTTTTACATAAGATCTTGATTGGTTGGGGCAAAATTAGCACCATTTTAAAACGATAAGAACTTTGGTTGAATCTCCCTGACAGTCTGTTATTAGACACCAGTTAAACATCAACGCGTTTCAACCCATCCGGTCGTCAGCAGTTAACCTGTCCTTAATGTTCTTTACTAAGACCTAATGCACAAGAGTATATAATGACAAATCTGATATCCTTATAAATGCTTTCTATGATTTGGTTATATCCTGGTTTAGCTGTCATAAATTTTGCATGAAACTTTAAGCAATACTTTAACACCTTATTTTCACAATAGGGGTCATTATTCCCACATATTAAAGCTTTGGGCCTCTCTAACGATGCATCTATATTCTATCCAAATTATTTAGTAAGTTCTTTAGGAAGAGAGCTCTTTGTGTCTTGTCCCATTATTAGTTTAGGATAGTTTAATGTTCCAGATGTTAGGGAAAGTTCTTGTGCTGATAAATGCTTTGGCCTTTGGCATTTTGTTTATCCCTAAGGCCCTCCATGAGCAGTGTGGACTTTTCTCTAAGCGCGGCGGCCCTGTGATCGTAGAAGCGTACATAGGGCCAATTTATAATGACTATATAACGATACCGCTCTAGGCACATTTGACGGCTAATAACCCTGCATGTGGGCATATTCACTGTGGCTACAGTACTGTGATACTGATCATCTTTTCTACGCTGCTGCTTCACATCTCCCTGCCACAGTCAGAGTATTACCAGTTACTGTGGGCAATACTTAGATGTACAAGTCATTGTGGCACCTTGCTGTAATAAGTCAAAGTAGCTGATATGGATTGTTCACCCTAAGAAACTATTAGGGGTGCTGAGAGGCAGCCAATCACGGAGCGGGTTCCGGCTATCCAGAAAAGTAGGAGGAAACAGGTAATGTAGAGTTAGAGTTTCGGTGGAGTTTTCTGCCAAATACTTAAATGCGTGTGTGGGTGGGGGAGGGAGCCTACACTACCAGAAAAGTGAATTAAACAATAGGGGCAGAGGGAAAAATTAAAAAAACCAGTGGAGGGGAGGAGAGTAGGGTAGGATGGGGCACTGAGAAGCCACAAACCTCTGAGAGGACACCTCAGGGCGGACATAATTTCCCTCCCTGCAAGGCTCCCAGTGTGTCACTTCTGGGGACTTCTGTAGGGACATTCCAACGAAGAACCCATTTGGACTTAGAGGCCGTTAAGGAATTTTTACACACTACAGGATTGGGGCCAGCAATGGGGGAGATTATAGTTTCCGAGGGGGGGAATGCCCTTTAAAGCAATGAGTCCGTACACCTTAATGTGTACATATGGGTAGAACAAATACTGTAACCAAAGTTCGGCTGCTAATTGTATCTTGGATACAGCACTAGGCTGAAATCCCATCAGAAAGGAGATGTGCTATTAAGGTGGGGTATTCCACAAGACACAGGAGACAATATAAGGAGGAGGTGTAAAAAATGCGAATGAGACATTGCACTTGGTTTTATAGAACATAAATATTCAGGGCAATGATTGAACACATGAGTGTCCTTTCTGGTAACACTTTATATAAATAAAGTAATGGAATATATTGTTACAATGGATTATTGTAACAACACT
Source organism: Hymenochirus boettgeri (assembly GCA_019447015.1). Taxonomy (NCBI): domain Eukaryota; kingdom Metazoa; phylum Chordata; class Amphibia; order Anura; family Pipidae; genus Hymenochirus; species Hymenochirus boettgeri. The sequence goes on from CM033476.1 coordinate 311,247,098, forward strand.
TACTGTTTAATTAATTTATGGAGGCCCCCTCCCTGAAAATACATGAAAACTATAAAAAATAAAACAAAGGCAGAAAAAGAAAAAAAAAAATTTAAAAAAACACCAGACAATTTAATCGTAAATCTTTACAGCAACAGATCAACGCGTTTCTGTCTGTCTGTATTATTGCATTCCCGTGATCCCAGTCTTGGGGATCCATTCCATGAAATGATCAACCTGTGTACCCGTACTTTGGGCAATAATAAGTGACCAATGACGAGTTTTGTTGCCCCATAGGCCACTAGTGGTAGTTCTTCCAATAGAGATGGACTAGACCGAACTCAACACCCAAGGTTCTAAATCGACATTGAAGACATCGGACTTTCTAACTATCCCCGACCGGGATTTTCGATATTTTCGACTTCAATAATTGTCATGAAAATTCTATATACCAATACTGAGTAATATCGAACTCCGAAATCCGCAATATTCCATGGGTAATTTTCGAAGCAGAGAGCTACGAAAGTACGCGACGCTTGAGATTTGTAAAAATTGATTTGTTCGAATGTCCTGGATATTGGAACGTGTTCCCAGACCATTTCCCAGGTCCCACAGCCAGTTACATTAAGTTACAATTGGATATTTAATTGTTTATCATTCGAACTTTTTCAAACTATTTGACTACCCATTGACTTTTTAATTTTTACTTTGCATCCGATGAGTTTGTAAAGTTGAAAAAACGACCCAACTTTTGAAAGTTTCGCCCATCTCTATTTGCCAGACTCAGGATCAGCTGGATATTTCATTACTTTTATCAGCCATGGTGTAACCAGCTGTTGGTTTATAAATATTAAAGAGTGTGTCACCAATATGTTCAGATGGTTGAGGTGGTGTCTCCTAAAAAAACAATATGGCTGATTACTCGCTTGGAGCATTTGATTGTGGTCATGTGATTATAAGCCAGTCATGACGAGATCCCCGTTCGATACTTTCAGAATTTTCTTCTAAATTTTCAAAACGTCCGAAACATAATAAAATCAGGTAAATTCCATTGAAATTTGAAAAATTCTAAGAAAAAACTAGATCAAACGTACTGCACTCACTGCAAAGAGGATAAATCTTTTGTAACAAAAATAAGATATTAGTAGTATTGGCTTAGCGGCCTGTAAGTATCTGTGTTACGAATAAATGTCTGTGTAGAATTAAATGGCCGAAAGTATAAGTATCCCAGAAAACCAAAAGCACAATAAACTTGGTAGCGATCGCACGGTTTAAAAAAGGAGACAAACAACAAGATAACATGAACACTGTCTGCAGGCTGCGAGATTAGTGTTTGTCTGTAAACATACTGTACCACTAAGCATTCTTTTAGCAGAACTTAACCCTTAACAATGCCGTAACCCTACCTACGGTTCTCTTCCCCTTCTCACTGAAGTGTTAACGGTATCGGGTTCTCGTGTAAATTCATTGATGTGGCAATAAGACTATATATTGAAGAGGCAGGATAAGCTTGGCAAGGCAGTCGTCCAGCCTTTTGAATTTGCAGACAGTTTGTGAACATACAACATTCTATCTCTTTAACAGTTGACCAATAATATGTCTGGTTAATGAAGCGGTCGGAGATTATTGATAAATACGCAATTCCTTAAAGGACAACTAAAAGGGGATTAAAAGGGCGTCTTGTTAAAAATGAAAAGTAACGAAAAGACTGGGGCAGGAGGGAGCGATAATTTTCTTACCCCAATTCTTTTAAGGAGCCCCAGCAAGTTCAGATTGAATCTTCCCAGTTAGTGTTCCTGGACTTTCCTGTATTAAAGATAGTGCGTGACGCACGAGGAAGCCTGGCAGAAGCCAGTTTTCCTCGTGCTGGTGATCCATCTCAGAACAATATTAGGAGGGTAGGACATTACCAACCACTTCCATATGCTCTATAGTTCTCTTTAAAAATCCCTCCAATTCAAGTTGTTTGCAATTGAAGTGGCTTACTAAAGAAATAAACGGTCTTCCACATAAAACTTACATGGGGCCCCATTCCTGCATTGCTTACAGCAGAGCGGTTGGGGGTTGGCGCTGTAATCTGGTTATTAGAGGTAAGAAGACCCTCGCTTGATCCCCATAGTGACAATCTAGTTTCATTAGTCTGTAACACCTGGGTTACAGTTTTAGGACTCCCCTTATACCATATTTAAAAAATGAATTGTCTGAGCCTTAACCGTGTTGAGAACTACCATCTCCCAGCAGCACCAATACAAAGTGACCACTTTGCAATTCATGCATTTATATGTGTAAATGTGTTTTTTTAACTAAGGGGCTGGAAGAGATTACACTTTTTTTTTTTTAATGAAAAATAATCCTTAAAGGAACTATTAATAAGTGCTGTTGGATTGCATGGAAATAGCTGGGGCCAAGAACTTATATAAAAGATATCAACAATATATCTTTGACCTTTCTATGTGAATTTCTAAACCAAGATGCACCTGTTGTTAGTAGAAGTCAGTAAAATCTTTCCCAGCAACCGCCTGCAATCTCTTTACAACTTCCTAGCACGGAATTATCCAAAGTTCCTTAGACACAGCCTTTCGCTCTCTCCTGCACACAAGCATGCTCGAGCCAGTGGCCGGCAAGGAGGAGATAGAGGTGGCGGCACACAGGTATATCTATTTTGTAGATAGCTTACAAAAGCATTGATTTCGTATTGCTGGAACTGAGACACTTTAGATTGTGTAGGTTATCTAGATAAAATAGACCAGCCAGGGTTATCCTTTAACCTCAATCCCTATACACTAGTTTATATACAACTACATTATTCCGCACTACGCATTATCCTATCTCTTCCTTTTGCTTTGGACAATCATTAACAGCTGGGTTTAAGGCCATTAATATTGCTCGTTCTCTGTAAAGGGAAGTTGCATTATCCCTGACCACATGAACTTAGGGCATCTGACTCTTGTAAATGGGGCACCAGTAAGAAGAATAGGGAAAAAACTTCCCTTGTCTGCCCATTCTAGTTTATCATAATGTATTCCCTGCAGAGTTGGTAATTAGAAAAAAGATCCTTTACTTACTATTATATCTCTCCATCCTGGTCAGACTAATGCGTTGCACTTACATCAACCAGTAATGTATGTCTGCTGTACAGCAGAGGTCTAAACAGGCGATGTCTTTATCAGCAGATATTTGGAAAAATTGTGTTTAAGCCTAAACTTACCATTAACTAGAGAGGTCGAAACTATGAAAGTTCGGTCCGTTTTCCAACTTTGAACTATTGGAAAGTTCAAGTTCGAAAGTTAGAAAATTAATTAACTTAATGTAAATGGCTGTAGGACCTGGGAAATGGTCTGGGGAACACATTCAAATATCCAAGAACTTTTTAAAACTCGATTTACGCTCAAGACGTTGCTATCTTCCTGCCTCTCCCGTTCAAACATTTGAAGGTATAAGTGGACATTTTACTCGCGGGATTCGATACTGCCGTATTGGTATAATAGGAATTTTACTTGTGGATGTCGATGCTAACGTATAGGTATAAGAGACACTTTTAACTCGCGGATTTGATGCTTGCCTAAGTGTATAATTTGATCATTTATTGCGGATTTGATACTCGCGTATAGGTATACTAGTATTTTCTCGCGGATTCGATGCTCGCGTATAGGGTATAATAAGCACATTTTACTTGCGGATCTCGATGCTTGCGTGATGTAGGTAAATATAACATTTTACTCGTGGATTTGATACTCGCATAAGGTATAATAAGACATTTTAACTCGTGGCTTCGATGCTCGCGGTATAGTAATAATAGACATTTTTAACTTGTGGATTCGATGCTCGCGGTATGGTTACAAGACATTTTAAGCCGCGGAGTCGATGCCTTCGCTATGTTAGATATAGACATTTTCCTTGCGGATTTTGATGCTCGCCATAGGTATAATAGAGACATTTTACTTCGCGGATTTGAGTGCTCGAGTATAGTTAATGGACATTTTCTGCGATTCGATGCTCGCTGTAAAGGTACCCCCCCATCATGGACATTTTACTCGTGGATTCAATGCTCGCGTCTAGGTATAATAGACATTTTACCTGGATTCGATGATGCGCATATAGGTTTTAATGGACAATTTTACTTGCGGGATTCGATGCTCGCATATCAGGTTTTAATGGACATTTTACTTGCGGATTCGATGCTCGCATATAGGTTTTAATGACCATTTTCTTGCGGATTCGATGCTCGCATATAGGTGTTTTATAGATGGTCATTTTACTTGCGGATGCGAATGCTCCATATATGTTTTAAATGGACATTTTCTTGGGATTCGAATGCTGCATATAGTTTTAATGGACATTTTACGTCGTGGCAATTCGATGCTCCGTATAGGTATAATAGACATTTTCTCGCGGATTCGATGCTGTCGCGTATAGGTTCATGGACATTTTACCGCGGATTCCAATGCTCGCGTATAGGTATAATAGAACATTTACTCGTGGTATTCGATGCTCGCATATAGGTTGTAATGGACATTTTACTCGTGGAATTGATGCTCACGTATAGGTTTTAATGGACTTTTCACTCGCGGATCGATTGCTCGCGTATAGGTTGTAATGACATTTTACCTCGCAGACTCGATGCCTCCGTTATAGGTGTAAATGGCACATGTTACTCGCGGATCCTGCTCGGTATAGGTGTAATAGAATAGTATACGCGGATTCGGTTATTTCTTGCGGATAGGTGTAATAGACATTTACGCGCGGATGTCGGTATTACTTGTCGTAGATGATAATAGACATTTTACCGCGCGATTCGATGCCGCGTATATTGTAATGGACATTTTACTTGCGGGTTTTCGAGCGCGCAATTGATAGGTATATGGACATTTTTATCGTGCTTCGGGCTGTCACGATAGGTATAATGGGACATTTTTACTCGCGGGATTCGATGCTCCGTATAGGGTATCATGGCATTGTACTCCGGATTCAATGCCGCGTATAGGTATAAATAGACCTTTTACTCGGGATTCGATGCTCCAGTATAGGTTTTACATGGACATTTACTCGTGGTATCGATGCTCGCATATAGGTTTAATGGACATTTTACTTGCATTTGATGCTCACGTATAGGTTTTTAATAGACATTTACCGCGGATTCGATGCTCGGTATAGTGTAAGGGAACTTTACCGCGATTCGACTGGCTCGCGTATAGGTGTTACAGTCATTTTACCTGCGGATTCCATGCTCGCGGATAGAGGTGTATAGACTCTACGTATTACCTCGCGGATTCGGTATTATTGGCGTATACCGGTTGTATAGAAATGTTACTCGCGGGATTCCGGTATTTCTTGCTATGAGGTCTAATAGACATTTTACTCGCGGATTCGAGCATCTCGCGTATAGGTGTATGGACATTTTACTTGCGGTTCGATGCTCGCAATATAGGTAGAATGGACATTCTTCTCGTGCATTCATGCTCACGTAGTGTATAATGGACATTTTACTCCGGATGTCGATGGCCGGATAGGTATCATGGACATTTACCGGCGGATTCAATGCTCTCCGTTATAGGTATAATGACATTTTACTCGTGGTTCGATGTCGATATAGGTTTTAAATGACATTGTACTCGTGGGATTCGATGCTCGCATATAGGTTTTAATGGACATTTTCTTGCGGATTTGATGCTCACGTATCAGGTTTTAATAGCATTTTAAACTCGCGGTATTCGCTATGCTCCGCGTATCAGGGGTAATTGAATTTTACTCGCAGAGTCGATGCTAGCGTTAATAGGTATAATAGACATTTACTCCGCGGATTCGATGCGCGCGTATAGGTATCATGGACATTTTACTCGCGGATTCAATGCTCGCGTTAGTAGAAGGTCAGGGACGGTGCAGGAAGGGGGGCGAGGTACATGTGGATCGGGAGTGCTCGCAATAGGCTTTGCTTTACTCCGGTTCGATGCATAGGAGGACACGGTTGAGCTCCGTTAAGGATTAGACATGGTTAACCCGATGGTCGTGTCGAAGGTTTATGGAATTCCCGGGATGATCCGAAAAGGTTAGATGAAATTACGGACGGAAATTGAGCACATAAGTAGTAAGACATTTAACTCGACGGAGAGCTGGGTCGGTAACAGGAGCTTTATGTGGATATGAGAAATCTCAGAAATAGAATAAGGGAAATATGGAAGACGCAGGATCGAGGGGCCCGTTAGGCTTCTGCGTACATTTTGGCACTCCCCCCGCCCCCGAGTCGATGGCTCGGCCAGATAGGTAACACCCCCCCGCTTACTGGCATTCGCCAGCCCGAGTTCGGTTAGGAACGGAGTTCTATCGCCTCCGGCTGATTGCGCCCCCTCCCGCAGGTGAAGTAAGAGTTAGAGAGGACGAAATACTTGACAGGAATTGAAGATGCCACGGGAAAATAGAGGGAGGTTAAGGACAGTGTACTGCGGGATTACTGGAAATCGGGGGGAAGGAGACATAAGAACGAGAGCGATGCTCGGGAGGACAAGAGAGGAAGAAGAGGGGGCAGTTACGCGGAAATCGAATGACAGGTCTGGGGAGGGGGAGGAGAGGTAAGCAATGGATTGAATAAAAGAGGAAACTCCGGAAAGAAGAGGGGGAAAGAGAGGAAGAGAGGGAAAAAGAGATATAGAGGAAGGGAGAGGTGGGAACGAGGGGGGAAGACATTACTCGGGAGGGATAGAAAGAGAAGGAAAGGTAGCAAGAGATACTCGAATGATAAGGATAATAATAGATAATTTTATGTGTATGTTGAATTTCGATGCTTCACGTATAGGTATAATAGACATTTACTCGTGGATTCGATGCTCGCATATAGGTTTAATGGACATTTTACTCGTGGATTCGATGCTCGCATATAGGTTTAATGGACATTTACTTGCGGATTTGATGCTACGTATAGGTATAATAGACATTTTACTCGCGGATTCGATGCTCGCGTCTAGGTATCATGGAATTTTACTCGTGATTCGAGCTCGTATAGGTATAATGGACATTTTACTCGCGGATTCGATGCTCGCGTATAGGTATCATGGACATTTTACTCGCAGATTCAATGCTCGCGTAAGGTATATAGACATTTTACTCGTGGATTCGATGCTCGCATATAGGTTTTAATGGGACATTTTATCGTGGATTCGATGCTCGCATATAGGTTTTAATGGACATTTTACTTGCGGATTTGATGCTCCGTATAGGTTTTAAGGACATTTTACTCGGGATTCGATGCTCGCGTATAGGTGTTGTAATGGACTTTTACTCGCGAGATTCGATGCTCGCGTATAGGTGTAATGACTTTTAGGCGGATGCGATGCCCGTTATATATACTTTACTCGTGGATTTGATACGCATAAGGTATAATAGACATTTTACTCGTGGATTCGATTGCTGCGTATAGGTATATAGAACATTTTAATCTGTGGATCGATGCTCGGTTATAGGTTTATAATAGACATTTTACTCGCGGATTCGATGCTCGGCTATAGGTATAATAGACATTTTACTTGCGGATTGATGCTGCTCATAGGTATAATAGACATTTTACTCGCGGATTTGATGCTCGCGTATTAGGTTAATGGACATTTTACTTGCGGATTCGATGCTCGCGTAAAGGATATGGACATTTTACTCGGGATCAATGCTCGGTATAGGTATAATAGACATTTTACTCGGGATTCGATGCTCGCGATAGGTTTTAATGGACATTTTACTGCGGATTCGATGCTCGCATATAGGTTGTTTAATGGACATTTTACTTGCGGATTCGATTGACGCATTATAGGTTATAATGACATTTTACTTGGGATTCGATGCTCGCATATAGGTGTTAATGGCATTTTACTGCGGATTCGATGCTCGCATATAGTTTTAAATGGACATTTTACTCGGCATTCGATGCTCCGCGTATAGGTATAATAGACATTTTACTCGCGGCATTTCGATGCTCTCATATAGGTATCATGGACATTTTACTCGCGGATTCCAATGCTTGCGTATAGGTATCATAGACATTTTACTCGTGGATTCGATGCTCGCTATAGGTTTTATGGAATTTTACTCGCTGATGATGCTCACGTATAGGTTTTAATGGACATTTTACTCGCGGATTCGTGCGCGTATAGTGTAATGGACATTTACTCGGCAGATCGATTGCTCGCTTTAGTGTAATGGACATTTTACCGCGGTCCAATGCTCGCGTATAGGTGTAATAGACATTTACTCGCGGATTCGGGATTTACTTGGTATAGGTTAATAGACATTTTACGCGGATTCGGTTTATTGCGATTAGGTATAATGAGACATTTTACTCGCGGATTCGTATGCTCGCGTATAGGTGTAATGGACATTTTATTGCGGGTTCAGCTCGCATATATGGTTATAATGGAATACTTTACTCGTGCATTCGATGTGCTCACGTATAGGTATAATGGACATTTTACTCGCGGATTCGATGCTCGCGTATAGTGTATATGGACATTTTACTCCAGATTCGATGCTCGCGTATAGAGTTATAATAGACATTTACTCGCAAATTCGATATTCACTCGCGTATAGGTATTAAAGGACATTTTACACGCATACTTAATTTTTCTGCATTTGATTCTAATCTTTATTGACTTTCTATATGCATATCCGCTCTAATATCGAGGCTCGAAAGGGTGTTGTGGGTATTAAACTATTAGCTTGTACTGCAGAAAACATGGCACCATGGATTGGCAGCAGTTCGGTGGGCATTGAATATCTGAAGGCGGGGGTATGACAGCTGCTATAGAATCCCCACGTTAAAAGACGTAAACGCGCATTATGTGCAACTGCAGGAAACTGGACAAAAGAGTGGTCAGACTCAAGTTAGATGTGAATTTCCGGGACCAAGGCAATGCTCCAAAGGCAGTATAATTATATATGAAATTTTATCTCTTGTGATTGAGTGAGTATAAAACGACTTTTGCAACTGTAACCAGGCGTTCGCGGCAGATCTGTCTAAACCAACTATATGAAGTTACGCACTTCTTTTCTTGTTACTTAGAGCACTGGTGATTGGCGATAGCTTACGCAATTTGCAAACGCCACAACATTGCTGGGGCCTTAGTGCTTTTGGACTCAAGTGCATAGTTGGTTAGTTAGTGTTAGTAAATTGTAATGTAAATGGTAGTTAATGTTAGATAGTGTTAGTTAGTGTAGTATTAGTAAATGTAACTGTTGTTATGTTAGTTAGTGTAGTATTGTAAGTAACTGTTAGTTAATGTTAGTAGTGTAGTTAGTGTAGTATTAGTAAATGTACTGTTAGTTCTGTTAGTTAGTGTTAGTTAGTGTTCAGTATTAGTAAATGTAACTGTTAGTTATGTTAGTTGTGTTAGTTAGGGTTAATATTAGTAATGTAACTGTTAGTTATGTTAGTTAGTGTTAGTAGTGTAGTATAGTAAATGTAAAACGTGTTAGTTAAGTGTTAGTTAGTGTTAGTTAGTGTTAGTATTAGTAATGTAACTGTATTATGTTAGTTAGTGTTTAGATTAGTAATGAACTGTTGTTAAGTTAGTTAGTGTTAGTTAGTGTTAGTGTAAAGGTAGTTGTTATGTTAGTTAGTGTTAGTTAGTGTTAGTATTAGTAATGTAATGTTAGTATGTTAGTTGAGTGGTAGTTAGTGTTGTATTAGTAAATGTAACTGTTAGTGTTTATGTTAGTTAGTGTAGTTAGTGTTAGTATTAGTAAATGTACGTTAGTTTATTGTTATGGTTAGTGTTAGTATAGTAATGTAACTGTTAGTTAATGTTAGTTAGTGTTAGTTAGTGTTTAGGATTAGTAAAGTAACTGTTAGTTTATGTAGTTAGTGTTAGTTATGTTATATTAGTAATGTAACTGTTAGTTATGTTAGTTAGTGTAGTTAGTTATTTAGTAAATGTAACTGTTAGTTTATGTTAGTTAGTGTTAGTTAGTGTTGTTAGTATTAGTAAATGTAATGTTAGTTTATGTTAGTAGTGTTAGTGTTAGTATTAGTAAATGTAACTGTGTTTATGTAGTTAGTGTTAGTTAGTGTTAGTATTAGTAAATGTAACTGTTAGTTATGTTAGTTAGTGTTAGTTAGTGTTAGTATTAGTAAATGTAACTGTTAGTTAATGTTAGTTAGTGTTAGTAGTGTTAGTATTGTAAATGTAACTGTTAGTTTATGTTAGTTAGTGGTAGTAGTGTTAGTATTAGTAAATGTAACTGTTAGTTTAGTTGAGTTAGTGTTAGTTAGTGTTAGTATTAGTAATGTAACTGTTAGTTTATGTTAGTTAGTGTTAGTTAGTGTGTAGTATTAGTAAATGTAACTGTTAGTTTTGTTAGTTAGTGTTAGTTAGTTAGTATAGTGTACTGTAGTTTTAGTTGTTAGTGTTAGTTAGTGTTAGTATTAGTAAATGTAACTGTTAGTTTATGTTAGTTAGTGTTAGTTAGTGTTAGTATTAGTAAATGTAATGTTAGTTATGTAGTAGTGTTAGTTAGGTTAGTTAGTTGAGTAAATGTAACTGTTAGTTTATGTTAGTTAGTGTTAGTTAGTGTTAGTATTAGTAAATGTAAATGTTAGTTTATGTTAGTTAGTGTTTAGTTAGTGTTAGTATTAGTAAATGTAACTGTTAGTTTATGTTAGTTAGTGTTAGTAGTGTAGTATTCGTAAATGTAACTGTTAGTTTTGTAGTTAGTGTTAGTTAGTGTTAGGTATTAGTAATGTAACTGTTAGTTTATGTTAGTTAGTGTTAGTTAGTGTTAGTATTAGTTAAATGGAACTGTTAGTTTATGTTAGTTAGTGTTAGTAGTGTTAGTATTAGTAAATGTAACTGTTAGTTATGTTAGTTAGTGTTAGTTCGTGTTAGTATTAGTAAATGTAACTGTTAGTTTAGTTAGTAGTGTTGTAGTGGTTAGTATTAGTAAATGTAACTGTTAGTTATGTTAGTTGTGTAGTTAGTGTTAGTATGTAAATGTAACGTTAGTTATGTTAGTTAGTGTTAGTTAGTGTTAGTATTAGTAAAATGTAACTGTTAGTTATGTTAGTTAGTGTTAGTATAGTAAATGTAAACTGTTAGTTTAATGTTAGTTAGTGTTAGTTAGTGTAGTTAGTAAATGTAACTGTTAGTTAATGTTAGTTAGTGTTAGTTAGTGTTAGTATTAGTAAATGTAACTGTGAGTTTATGTTAGTTAGTGTTAGTTAGTGTTAGTATTAGTTAAATGTAACTGTAGTTATGTTATTAGGTTAGTAGTGTTAGTATTAGTAAATGTAACGTTAGTTTATGTTAGGTAGTGTTAGTAGTGTTAGTATTAGTAAATGAACTGTTAGTTAATGTTAGTTAGTGTAGTTAGTGTTGTTTAGTAAATGTAACTGTTAGTTTATGTTAGTTAGTGTGTTTAGTGTTAGTATTAGTAAATGTAACTGTTAGTTTATGTTAGTTAGTGTTAGTTAGTGTTAGTATAGTAATGTACTGTTAGTTTATGTTAGTTAGTGTTAGTTAGTGTAGTATGTAAATGTAACTGTTAGTTAATGTTAGTTAGTGTAGTTAGTGTTAGTATTAGTAAATGTAACTGTTAGTTATGTTAGTTGTGTTAGTAGTGTTAGTATTAGTAAATGTAAGTGTTAGTTTATGTTAGTTAGTGTAGTAGTGTTGTATTAGTAAATGTAACTGTTAGTTATGGTTAGTAGTGTTAGTGTTTAGTATTAGTAAATGTAACTGGTAGTTAATGTTAGTTAGTGTTAGTTAGTTTGTTAGTATTAGTAAATGTAACTGTTAGTTTATGTTAGTTAGTGTTAGTTAGTGTTAGTATTAGTAGAATGTAACTGTTAGTTTATGTTAGTTATGTAGTTAGTGTTAGTAGTAGTAAATGTAACTGTTAGTTAATGTTAGTTAGTGTTAGTTAGTGTTAGTATTAGTAAATGTAACTTAGTTTATGTTAGTTAGTGTTAGTTTAGTGTTAGTATTAGTAAATGTAAACTGTTAGTTAATGTTAGTTAGTGTTTAGTTAGGGTTAGTATTAGTAAATGTAACTGTTAGTTATGTTAGTTAGTGTTAGTAGTGTTGTATTAGTAAATGTAACTGTTAGTTATGTTAGTTAGTGTTAGTGTGTTAGTATTAGTAAATGTAACTGTTAGTTTATGTTGTTAGTGTTAGTGTAGTATTAGTAAATGTAACTGTTAGTTAAGGTTAGTTAGTGTTAGTAGTGTTAGTATTAGTAAATGTAACTGTTGTTATGTAGTTAGTGTTAGTTAGTGTTAGTATTAGTAAATGTAACTGTTAGTTTATGTTAGTTAGTGTTAGTTCGGGTTAGTATTAGTAAATGTAACTGTTAGTTTATGTTAGTTAGTGTAGTGTGTTAGTATAGTAAATGTAACTGTTAGTTAGTTAGTAGTGTTAGTTGGTTAGTATTAGTAAATGTAACGGTTAGTTTATGTTAGTTAGGTGTTAGTTAGTGGTTAGTATTAGTAAAAATGTAACTGTTAGTTATGTTGTTAGTGTTAGTTAGTGTTAGTATTAGTAAATGTAACATGTTAGTTTATGTTAGTTAGTGTTAGTTAGTGTTAGTATGTAGTAAGTAACTGTTAGTTAATGTTAGTTAGTGTTAGTTAGTGTTAGTATTGTAAATGTAACTGTTAGTTTATGTTAGTTAGTGTTAGTTAGTGTTAGTATTAGTAAATGTAACTGTTGTTTATGTTAGTTAGTGTTAGTATGTATTAGTAAATGTAACTGTTAGTTTAGTGTTAGTTAGTGTTTAGTTAGTGTTAGTATTAGTAAATGTAAGTTAGTTAATGTTAGTTAGTGTTAGTTAGTGTTAGGTTGTTAGTATTAGTAAATGTAAAATGTTGTTTATGTTAGTTTGTGTTAGTTAGTGTAGTTATTAGTAAATGTAACTGTTAGTTTATGTTAGTTAGTGTTACGTTAGTGTTAGTATTAGTAAATGTACTGTTAGTTAATGTTAGTTAGTGTTAGTTAGTGTTAGGATTAGTAAATGTAAATGTTAGTTTATGTTAGTTAGGTAGTTAGTGTTAGATTGTAAATGTAACTGTAGTTTTGTTAGTTAGTGTTATAGTGTAGGATAGTAAATGTAACTGTTAGTTATGTTAGTTAGTGTTAGTTAGTGTTAGTATTAGTAAATGTAACTGTTAGTTAATGTTAGTTAGTGTTAGTTAGTGTTAGTTTAGTAAATGAACTGTTAGTTTTGTTAGTTAGTGTAGTTAGTGTTAGTATTAGTAAATGTAAACTGTTAGTTATGTTAGTAGTGTTAGTTAGTGGTAGTATTATTGTAAATGTAAATGTTAGTTTATGTTAGTTAGTGTGTAGTATGTTTAGTATTAGTAAATGTAACTGTTAGTTATGTTAGTTAGTGTGTTAGTGTTAGTATTAGTAAATGTAACTGTTAGTTTATGTTAGTTAGTGTTAGAGTGTTAGTATTAGTAAATGTAAATGTTAGTTATGTTAGTTGTGTTAGTTAGTGTTAGTATTAGTAAATGTAACTGTTAGTTAATGTTGTTAGTGTTAGTAGTGGTAGTATTAGTAAATGTAATGTTAGTTAGTGTAGTCAGTGTTAGTATTAGTAAATGTAATGTTAGTTAATGTTGTTAGTTTAGTAGTGGAGTATTAGTAAATGTCATGTTAGTTGTGTTAGTTAATGTTAGTTAGTGTTAGTATTAGTAAATGTAACTGTTAGTTAATGTTAGTTAGTGTTAGTTAGTGTTAGTATCAGTAAAGGTAACTGTTAGTTATTGTTAGTTAGTGTTAGTTAGTGTTAGTATTAGTAAATGTAACTGTTAGTTTATGTTAGTTAGTGTTAGTCAGTGTTAGTATTAGTAAATGTAACTGTTAGTTAATGTTAGTTAGTGTTAGTTAGTGGTAGTATTGTAAATGTAACTGTTAGTTTATGTTAGTTAGTGTTAGTTAGTGTTAGTATTAGTAAATGTAAACTGGTTAGTATGTTAGTTAGTGTTAGTTAGTGTTAGTATTAGTAAATGTAAATGTTAGTTAGGGTTAGTTAGTGTTAGTGTAGTGTTAGTATTAGTTAAATGTAAACTGTTAGTTTATGTTAGTTAGTGTGTAGTTAGTGTTAGTTATTAGTAAATGTAATGTAGTTTAGTTAGTTAGTGTTAGTTAGTGTTAGTATTAGTAAATGTAACTTGTTAGTTGTATGTTAGTTAGGGTTTTTAGTGTGTTGTATTAGTAAATGTAACTGTTAGTTTAGTTAGTTAGTGTTAGTTAGTGTTAGTAGTATATTCATCTGCTGTTACCCGTTCATTCATCATTCACCATTGCAGTTTTTCTATCCAGTGACTATCTAATCTATTCATCTGCTGTTACCCGTTCATTCATCATTCACCATTGCAGTTTGTCTATCCAGTGACTGTCTAATAGACCCCCCCTGCTACAGATGATGACCATGTGCTTCCTCCTGTCTTGCTTTGTTGTCCTTCATTTTTTCCTTTTCCCCTCCTGTTGGTAGTCGTGTTTCTTTTCTGTCCTTCTACTGCGACTCTTTGGACAAGCCCATCTGGATTAGGCCACAAGTTTTAAAGGGCTCCTCTGAGATGTTTCATCATGTCTTTATGCCTTCCCCTCTGTGCTAGTGGGGATGGTTCTCGGCTCTGTGCTAGTGGGGGAATGTTCTCGGTCTCTGTGTTGCAGGGTTCTGATACCCCCATCTTGTGATTAAAGGGTGGTGGGAGTCAAAACAATCAATACTGATCTGTTTGTTTGGTTTTTTTTCTGTAAACCTCTCTTTTTATCCAGTTTAACCATTCCCCTTAACTTCTAACCAAGCAGCCAGAAAGCCAGTTTTGATTTTTTGTTTCTTCTCTTCTCCTTGTGAAATTTAATGTTTGGGTCCACCCGCCTTATGTGTTCTGGAAAGCTTTTACTTTTCCTTCTGGGTGATTTTAAAACCCAGTGTCCTCACCATATCGAACCAGTGCTGGGTTCTATGCCCTTAAAGGTATTAGCGCCGTGTTTTCTTCTACCCCCTCCTCCTGTACAATGATGGTTAACACCTTAACCTCTGTGCGCGTTCCTATACACCTCTTGCCACTGAATCAGTCATCAAACTCCTCTAACCACTGGCTGGGTGATATGCTAATTGGGATTCTCCAGGGTACATAATTGCCACAGTTCCTTGTACAAGTCATTCTGAATTGAGAGCCATCAGTAATGGCGAATGTCTTAAGCGAATACGCTTTCATTCGCTTATCTATTAATACAACAATAATCACCATGACCTGGATGGAATGAGAACCTTGCCAAAGCAAACATATACATACATATCTGTATAATCCTGTATTGTTATAATGTACAGCGCTGTGTCCCCAAGTGGCACTAAATTAAATAACATATACATACATACTGTATAATTGTATTGTTATTAATTACCGTGCTGTGTAGCCCAAGTGGCGCTATATAAACATATAGATACATACATACTGTATAAGCTTTATTGTAGAATGTACACGCTGTGGTCCCCAATTAGCGCTATATAAATAAACAATACAATACTACTGTAAATCTGTATGTGATTTATAATGTACAGCTCTGTGTACCCAGTGGCCGGCTATCATAAAATAAACATATACATACTACTGTATAATCTGTATTGTTATAATGTTCTGTCGTCCGCCGCGCTGTGTACCCAAGGTGGCGCTATATAAACATAATACATACTACTGTATAAGTATTGTTATATGTTACAGCCTGTGTGCCCAGTAGCGCTATATAATACACATATACATCCATACTGTATAAATCTGTATTGTTAATATGTTACGCGCTGTTTCCCCCAATTGGCGCTATATATAAATAAAACATATACATACATACTGTATAATCTGTATTGTTATAATGTACAGCGCTGTGTACCCCAAGTGGCGCTATATATATATAAACCCTCTACATCTACTGTATAATCCCTGTATTGTTTATAAAGGAATGTCCGAGGCCTCTTTCTTTCTAGCTGGGGGGCCCGCTGCTGTAACCCAAGTGGCCGCGTAGTATAAGTAGAACATATACAGGTTACATCGTCCCATCTGTATTTTTAAGGGATTGTACAGGTCGCTGCTACCCAAGTGGCGCTATATAATACACGTATACATACTACTGTATAATCTGTCTGTATAATTTACAGCGCTGTGTATCCGAAGTGGCGCTATAAGAAATAAACATATACATACTCTGTACAATCTTATTTGTTCAAATGTACAAGCGCTGTGTACCCAATTGGCGCTATATAATAAACATATACATCATACTGTACAATCTGATTGTTAAAATTTACACGTGTTACCCAAATGGCCTATAATAAATAAACAATACGTACATCTGTATAATCTGTATTGTTTAAAGGGGGATGTACAGCGCTTGTATACCAAGTGGCGCTATATAAATAAACATATACACATACTGTATAATCTTTATTGTTATAATTACAAGCGCTGTTTAACCAAGTGGCGCTATTAATAAACATATACACATACTGGATAATCTGTATTTTTATAATTTTAAGCGCTGTGTCCCCAAGTGACGCTATATAAATAAACATATTACATACTGCTCTAGTAATCTGTAATTGTTATAAAATTTCAAGCGCTGTGTCCAAGTGGCGGCTATATAAAATCAACATATACATACATACTGTTCATCTGTATTGTTATAATTTCAGCTCGTTTCCTTCCCCAGTGGCGCTATATATAATAAATATCATGCATAACATAAATACATACATACATATACAAATCATACGTATGAATTCTAGGCTCCAATATGAGATTAATTATGACAGTTGGTGTAACTAGGATCTTCTGGGCCTCCCCCGCAAACAACATATGAAAAATAAGAAAATGGGGGGCCCCCTTGGCTCCTTGACCCCCTACGTTTTCTCCCGCTGGTAGTTTCTAACCCCTGATTTGGAATCTACAATCGTTTGCCTCAGACTTGGAAATTACAAACATCTAAAAGCATGTTTGCTTGGGTGAGTATTAACCTACTATAATTATATATTATAATATACCGCCTTCATGGGCATCTATCGTGACAAAAACACATTGCCCCTTGCAAAGTTAAATTCGATATGGTACTCTGTGCTTGCCTTAAGCCTATCTCTTCAGTGACTCTTTTTTAAAAACCCATGGTGTCAATCTCTGTGCATGCACCCCGCCTTCCCCTCCCCTCTGTTACCGCTCCTCCTGTCCACTCCGGCTAACCACAAGCTTATCATGTGCGTAGAAGTAAAAATTTCCACATCCGAACAACACACCCCGCAACAGTGGCCAATAGAAAGCAAAGCTGTCCCTGAGCCCGAAAACGAAGAAGGAGAACATACAGTTTTACGATCTCTCTCCTTTGTGATCCCATCATCACATCACGAGTGAAGTTCTATCAAAGAAGGGGGGGGGTCAAGTGCAGCCTTATATCTACCATCACATCACTCTCCCTCCCCCTACAAATGCTCTTTATCCCTATGTTTATTACAGAGGCGAGGGGGGATCACGTCACGGGTTTGATTGACAGTCCAATTAGGAGTAAAAGGAATGCAATGACGTATTCTTCTCCTAACTGGTGTAATCTTCAGGACAGAGATGGAATCTGAATCAAGTGACGACACCTGGGGGTTTTTTTTGTGGGGAATTATAGAACACAATGGAAAGAAAGAAAAAGTTAATTTTCCCACTATAGATGCCCTTTATGGTTCTCTATACCAACTGTAACAAATATTGTTGATAATCGGCGCGCTAACTAACTAACTACTAACTTTTCCGGCCCTTACATAAGCTATATGGTCACAGAACTCCCTCGAACATCCAATATCCTTATAATTTACAGTAGGGGGTACTTACTACTATAATTATTAAACTTAATTAGGCGGGCTTGCCAAATCAGGAAATAAATACACAAACCCTGGTAAGCTATTTACACCACCAAGTTGTCTTTTATTACCAGAATCCTCTGCGACACCTCACCGCATTAAAGGGAATGCAATAGGGAGATCGTTACAGAAGAAGGGTACAATCGTCAATCAATTCCGTTGTTTTATTTAACTTAGATCATACCAAATAAAAAGAGCTTTCAATGTAAGTTAATCCTTTACCCCTTTATAAAATATTTGCTTGCTAACGTTTAACTAGTCTTTGTGGGCAATTGGTTGACATCTTGCACTTGGCAGAATAAGATACAATCCAAGTGATTTCTCATGTTTAAGAATCGGAGCATTTCCAGAAATTCCCCTTTCATTTTTCAAAATCTAACCCGAGAAACAATTTCAATCAATGTTGCCGAGAAGCAGAAATGGGCCTCTCCCTGGACACCCAACGGAGGAAGGATGGTTTATTAGTCCTTGGTGTGCTTCGGCTAGACTTGCTTTGGAGCCAAACCCAAATCTACGTATTCCATCTCTCGAACAGGGAACCGCCGCCTTTCTCTCTTGGCTGTTTTTTTAACGATTTTCTGACCAGTTTCTATTTTACAGCCCAATGTCAAAAACTGCTGTATAAAACAGAATTAAAAACTCACAGAGCTTTACAATCAACTGCCTGAAAGGCTGAAACCGCCGCCTACCTCCCATACTGCTCGCCACTGACACCATCAACAACGCGCCATCCACTGCTTCTTCCCTTCCCTTCTCTTTTTTTGTCTCTTGACAAATTACTAATTTTCTCTTTTCCTTTCTTCCTTCCGTCTGCTCTTGAGTCGCCCCGTGAGTCCATAAATCCAGGCGTAAAGAAACATCATTAAGTAGAATTGGGCTCATTACAAAGCCGTTCTCTCCTTTCCAAGACGTCGATTTTGGCGTATTGGGAAGATTAACGCTTTTCAGATCAGAGGCGGATATTGGGTTAAAAATGGCACCGTTTATATTATATCTTTCTTTTTTTCTAATTCAGATGAATCATGTAATATTTTCCTCACTCATGATAAAAGGGGGAAATGGTTTGTTACGCAGTCGAGAGAAAATGTACTTGTCCTGTTATAAACTGCAGCATTGGCGGAGGGTCCTACGAAGGATCATCGATGATCCGTAGTTGACTTCCTCCTCTTGCAGACCTCACGTATTGCATCAATGTTGCCTCCTATACGATTGGACTTTTATACCGTAAAGATTCACACAATTCCAAGACCTATCGTCCTAGAAGAAAGGATCACGGTTTGAGAAATTATAGAGTTGACCTTGTTACATTATACTGTCATCATACTTTATTATGGCATCATCAACTTTGAGTGCAAATATATGCTAATGCTGATTTTTTTCTCCACTGTGTGGCCTGTGTTCACCCCAAAAAATTTATTTTAAGACCAATCAACCAATGACTGAGTGTATCCTAGAACATAGGAACATCTTTAAAGGTGAATTACTTTTGCCTCCAACCATCACTCTTAGCTGGTCCACAGACCAATTAAATGGCTGTAATCCTTGGTAGATTTATCAATATGGTGGGGGTTGGGGGACCATTAGTACTAGATTTGTTAAAGGTAGGTGATATTCCCACTATACTACTAAGTATAGTCAATGAGAACACCACAATGGGAACTGTACCTGCCATGAGTTATTTTGTGAATTATTCAACGCGCCATTTTGGAGACAAATTGAACCGTCTTAGAATTCCTGCTTTCTGGTGATACTAGATCTAAAATCAATGTCACACCAATCACTATTTAAAGGACTGTCACCCTAAAAATGAAGTTTTCCATAGGTATGTGACCCCTGCCCCCCCAACCACGATTAGTTCTTTTCAAAAAATGCTCATATTGCTTCTTACAAGCCCCTTCCCTCCGCTTCGCTCTGATCCAGATCACTGCTTTGGAAGTTGCGGCAAGGGCCGTGACCGCCAACTTTGTCTGTGATTGGCTGGCAATTGAAGACGCTGCGGGAGAGAGGGACTGTAAGTAGTGACCGAGCATTTTTTAAAGAAATATGTCAGCGGTTTGGGGCTGGCAGGGGATCCTACCTTATGGCCAAGGGTTTTCACGCTAGGAAGGACGGGAAGGAAGGGGGAGGAAAGGGCAGGACTCGGTGACTCACACTGACATCTCCTTCTCTACTTTCCTGGACTTGAACAGCCTGGCAAGAGAACCATATTCAGGATTATCAGAGAAAACGCACTATACTTTCGAGGGTTCTGACAAACAATCCATACTTTCAGGGTTTACGGTGAAAATGGAAGGCTACATTCGAGGTGTTAGCGAACAACTACAATTTCAGGCTTTAGTGAAACGATCCGTACATTCGAGGGTTTTCGTGGAAAACGAACAACTTTTCAAGGGTGTACTGCAATCAAGTCGCATACATTTGATGGGTAGTGGACAACATTTAGGGTTACGAGAAACGATCCTGTACATTCGATGGTTTTTCGAAACATGTATACTTCGAGGGTTAGCGAAATACATTCTAGGGTTGATCGAATAGCCCGTAAATTAATAATTATCGAATTTACGATAATCATTGAAAATGATACTCGGAAACAAACTAGTTGAGCCCTAAACAGTTCAATATTTCGAGTTCCTCCTAATTCATAAGTTCGCTCAAACCGGGTTCGAGTTCATTTTGTGTCCATCTCTTGTGTGCTATGCACTAGATCTGCGCATGCCATAGAAGACACAGATCCGTTCGGGACCCTGTTCAGACTTACCTCCCGGTGGGAGCGACGAGCAGCGTAAGTTCTTATCCTTCTCGTCCCTGGCTCCTTGTTTGTTCTAATATGAAGAACGGAAGGTAAGGCACAAAGCTCCTTTACCTCCCATTCTTAATGAACTGGTTCCCAAATCTTACAAAATACGAGTGGAGATACCCTTTAAATTGTTAACTGTTAATAGATCTCAGTCTGAGTGATTGCAGTTTATGTTTGAATATTTTCAGGGAGGATCGAGAAGTTAGTAATTCGACATTCTTTAAAATCAGCATACTTTTCCCCTGTTTCCATACATTCATTGCGTTCGGAGAGAGAACAGAGTCGGTGAATCCTTGGTCAGAGCAGCACGGAAACTCCCATTCTGCACTGTCCTCTCATCGTCACCCACATGAAGCCTCATTGCGGTGCCTCTTGTTTTCACCCTACATTTCTTTACAGGTAAGAATTCTTGTATGAAATTGCTTTAAGACGTTAGCTTATCCAACAATGCTGTCATACATTCTAGCACGTGGGGGGTGTCCAGATGATGTTTATAGGACTAATTCACTTAATCCTTGGGTTACATGTTTGGAGTGTGACATTTCTGTAGCACGGATCATCGTGTCTCCCCAGGAAAAAGACCGCTTTGGGCAACAATTTAACACACAAAAGCAGGCCACAGTCTTTGGGTTTGGTTTTAAACTGACCTCATCAGTTTATTATGTGTATTACTCAACCAATAAATATATAAATCCTACTATGCCAACCCTGACCTAACTAATACAACATAGGTTGTCCCTGGCTGTTTGCACACTCACAGTCCATTAACTCACACAGCTCTGTGTCTCTCCCCTGGAGAATAGCTGGTATTGGACCCAGTCTCCTAACTTGGGGTTTACAACTCTGTCTGCCTGCTTGCAGACCCCAGGCTCCTTGCCTGAATCAGACTCTCCTCCAAAGCAGGCTACCTCTGACTCTTTTTCAATTAGTGAGCTCCGCCCACAGAAGTTAATGATCTAAACGGGAACGGACCACACGGAAAAACCATTTCCATTATGTCTTGGGCCACAGTGAAGCAAACTATAATCACAATTTAAATCAAAAATTGTTAATGACTTCTCTACATTTACAACCACTTTACATGAGGTCAAGGGTTAACAGGCTATTAAATAATCATGACCTGATGATTAGCGTTGCTTAGTAGGTGTTTGACTGTGCTCTTACAACAAGACTTTATAACATGTGTACTACTGTAACTGCAGACTGGGCTACTAAGTTATCTCCATCTATTCAACCCCCCTTGCTATGCCTACTGTCTGCCTTCCCTTCACACGGTTCAGTTAACCCCTGTTTGGATGTTAGGGTTAAACATGCTTGGGAGCAATTGGTCTCCCTACCTTGTTTTTTTGATTTTGTACTTTGGGAATCATGGGACATAATTACAACACATTCTCTTTGCATTAGATGAAGCCAACACGTCAATTTATCACCAATATGAAAGATAGTTCAACAACCAACATCAGAAGATTCAAGTCGGATCACTTAAGAATGTTTAAAAAATGTTTTCCCACGTCAACTGCTTCCGACATGTTAAGCGGTTTATTGACATCTTCATTTCGCATCTCCAATCCGCGCAATCGGAGGCTTCAGGCTTTGAGCGGGTCTTCTTCTGACGGATTTTCGTGATTGTTGCAATACGATGAAATCCAATCGGAAGACCATCTTCCCCGTGTATGGCTAACTGTAGTGAGAGACAGAACAAAACATCCGGAGGAACCACACCTGAAGGTCCTCTACATACGATAGATAATTTGGCCAATTTGCTGACAAATCCTTCCACAACATTCCAACGTATCTTTTAAAGATCGAACTGATTTTCAAGACATGGGGATGGAATTAATCATTATTTCTCCCCTCCTCCCGCCTAAAAAATCTAAAAATCTGTTTTTAGGACACGCATTACCCCCCTTCCCCCCAAACCCCACTTGGTTTCAATCTTACCCTTCCTCTGATGCTCCGCAATGCTGAGTTATAGGTCTCAGACAGCCAACCCTCGCGAAGTCCGGTGTCGGCGAAGCTAAGAATTAAAATGAAAGTTTGGGGTTGGGGGATAATGCTTTTTAGATGTTCCGTTTTTTTTAAGGCTGGATTCCCCTTTTAATACCTGACAGTGCTTACAGCTATGATAATGAATCAGGTAGTACAGAAGCTTCAGGGCTGGGTAAGGGTTGAACCCTCCTGAGCTAACAATGTTTTGTTGCGGCTATGAGGGTGTTAAGCTCCGTCCTGCCTTAACAGACGTTCTGCGTGTAGGCACAGAAGTTCCATCATTCACCATTGCACGTTTGTCCCTATCCAGGGGACTGTTTAATCTGAATTCATCTGCTGGTTTCACCTGTGCGGGAATGGGAATCACATGTCCCTACGGGCACTTTGCAGTTTTGTCTATCCAGTGACTGTCTAATCTATTCACTCTGTTACAAAATCTACCCACCACCCCGTTCATTCATCAATTCACCTTGCAGTTTGTCCTATCCAGTATGTCTATCTAGTTCATACTGCTTTACCCGACATTCATCATTCACCATTTGCAGTTGTCTCTCCATCTCCATGACTGCTAATCTCACGGCTGTACGCTGTTCATATCATCATTCACCATTGTGCAGTTTGTCTAATCCAGTGTTGGCTCTATCTATTCAGCTGCTGTTACTCAGTTCATTCTGACATTCCCATGCAGTTTGTCCTATCCAGTGACATTCATCATTCACCATTGCAGTTTGTCTATCAATGTGACTGTCTAATCTATTCTCTGCTGTTACGCGTTCATTCATCATTCACCATTGCAGTTTGTCTATCCAGGGACGCCTAATCTATTCATCTGCTGTTACCTGTTCATTCATTACTTCACCATTGACCGTTTGTCTATCCAGTGTCTGTCTAATCTTTCATCTGCTTGTTACCGTCATTCATCATTCACCATTGCAGTTTTTCTATCCAGTGACTACTAATCTATTCAATCTAGTCATGCTGTTACCCGTTCATTCATCATTACCCATTGCAGTTTGTCTATCCAGTGACTGTCTAATCTCATCTGCTGTTACGCGTTCATTCATCATTCACCATTGCAGTTTGTCCTATCCAGGACTGTCTATCTGATTCATCTGCTGTTACCTGTTCATTCATCATTCACCATTGCAGTTTGTCTATCCATTGTCTGTCTAATCTATCATCTCTGTTACCACGTTCATTCCTCATTCACCATTGGCAGTTTTTTCTATCCAGGGACTATCTATCTATTCATCTGCTGTTACCACCTGTTCATTCATCATTCACCATTGCAGTTTGTCTATCCAGTGACGTTCTAATTCTATTCATCTGCTTTTACGCTTCATTCATGCATTCACCATTGCAGTTGTCTATCCAGGACGTCTAATCTATTCATCTGCTGTTACCTTTCATCCTCATTCAACACCATTGCAGTTTGTCTATCCAGTGTCTGTCTAATCTATTCATCTGTCTGTTACCCGTTCATTCATCATTCACCATTGCAGTTGTCTATCCAGTGTCCTGTCTAATCTTTCATCTGCTGTTATTACTCGTTCATAATCAGTTCACCATTGCAGTTTGTCTATCCGTGTCTGTCTACACTCTAATTCAGTTCTGTTACCTGTTCATTCATCATTACACCATTGCAGTTTGTCTATCCAGTATGCTGAATCTACCGTATTAGTGTAGTATAAGTCGAGGTTTTTAGGCTTTGAAAAACCTCGAGTCACTAACATGAAAATCCTTTAGCCGCTCGCTCCTCTCTCTCTTCCGCATCCACGGTGCAGTGTCTGACGTCAGTACTCAGCGCCGGTCATACCACGCGCCGTCGAGTAGTGACCTCAGGCGCCTGAAATGTGGATGCGAGAGGAAGCGCGCGCTGCAGGATTTCAGGTTAGTATTTGAGAAGAAGCAGCAATCTGGCATAAATGCACTTGAGAGGCTGATGTCAGGGCTAGGGCTAAGGACATAAAATCATGATCAGAAAATAAAGATTTCACAATAGAGCATAAGTCTACATCTGTTTTCACTAGGACAAATAACTACCAGTACAGGCATTGACAAGGATTTATTCATAAAAAGGATTGTATTTTAATTTCTCAAGTGCACAGTGTCCTAAGCGAGCAAGTGATATATCTGTAGTATTTGTAGGAATCTTACCTTTTACATAGTAAATTAAAATCAGAGCTAGTATTATTAGAATGAGGAGGCGTTGTGGTCCTAGTTTCGTCTTATATTCGAGTCAATCAGTTTTACTACACTTTTCCGGTCAAAATAGGTACCTCGACTTATACTCGGGTCCGACTCTATACTCAGTATATACGGTATGTCATCTGCTGTTACCGCGTTTTCATTGCAATTATTCCCAGTTTAACTTTCCGCAGTTTCCAGTCACCATGACTTCCAGTGGACTGTTGAATCTAATTAATCTGCTGTTACCGTTCATTCATCACTTCACCATTGACGTTGTTCATCCAGTACTGTTTAATCTATTATCTGCTGTTAACCCGTTCATTCATCATCACCATTGCAGTTTGTTCATCCAGTGACTGTCTAATCTATTATCTGCTGGTACCGTTCATTCATCATTCCCACCATTGCAGTTTTTCCTCCAGTGACTGTTAATCTATTCATCTGCTGTTACCTGTTCATTCATCATTCACCATTGCAGTTGTGTCATCAGTGACTGTTAATCTATTCATCTGCTGTTTCCGTTCATTCATCATTCAACATTGCAGTTTGTTCATCAGTGACTGTTTAATCTATCATCTGTGTTACCACCGTCATTCATCATTCACCATGCAGTTGTTCATCCAGTGACTGTCTAATCTACTTATCTGCTGTTACCGTTCATTCATCATTCACCATTGCAGTTTGTTCATCCAGTGACTGTCTAATCTATTCATCTGCTGTTACCGTTTCTCTCATTCCACCATTGCAGTTTGTTCCTATCAGTGATGTCTAATCTATTCATCTGCTGTTACCGTTCATTCATTCAATCATTCACCATTGCAGTTTGTTCATCCAGTGACTTCGTTCTAATCTTATTACATCTTCTGTTACACGTTCATTCATCATTCACCATTGCAGTTTGTACTATCCAAGTGACTGTCCTAATCTATTCATCGCTGGTACCCGTTCATTCTCATCCATTCACCTTGCAGTTTTCATCCAGGGACGTTACTCTATTCATCTGCTGCTTTACCACCAACCCGTTCATTCATCCTCACATTGCAGTTTGTGCTATCTCAGTGTGCCGTCTAATTCTATTTCATCTGCTGTTACCACCGACCGTTCATTCATCTTCACATTGCAGTTTGTTCATCCAGTGACTGTTTAATCTATTCATCTGCTGTTACCATTTCATTCATAATTCACCATTGCAGTTTGTTATCAGTGACTGTCTAGTCTATTCATCTGCTGTTACCGTTCATTCATCATTCCCATTGCAGTTTGTCTCATCCGTACTGCTATCTATCTATGATGCTGTTACCACGTTCATCATCATTACCATTGCAGTTGTCTATCCAGTGACTGTCTAATCTATTCATCTGCTGCTGTTACCCGTTCATTCATCATTCACCATTGCAGTTTGTCTATCCAGTGACTGTTTAATCTATTATCTGCTGTACCCGTTCATTCATCATTCCATTGCGAGTTTGTTCTATCCAGTGACTGTCGATAATCTATTCATCTGCTGTTACCCGTTCATTCATCATTCACCATTGCAATTTGTCTATCCAGTGACTGTCTAATCTATTCATCTGCTGTTACCCGTTCATTCATCATTCACCATCACTACCTAACACTAACTAACACCTAACTAACTATTTACTTTTATATATAACCCTAATTACTACTACACTAACTAACTACATTCTAACCTAACTACATACTAACAACAAGTTACATTTACAATACTAACACTAACTACAACTAACTAAATAACTAACAGTTCATTTACAATACTACCACAACTAACACTACTAACATTAACGTAACAGTTTACAATTGTCTAATACTACACTGACTAACACTAAACTAACCTACTAACAGGTTAACCATTTATATACTAACACTACTAACACTAACTAACAGTAAACTACAGTTACCTTTACTGATTACTACAACACTAACTAACACTAACTAAGAACATTAACTAACAGTTTACATTTTACTAATACGATAACACTAACTAACATACTAACACGTAACTAACAGTTACATTTACTAATACTCACTACAGACTAAACTAACGAACATTAACTAACATACATTTCTAATACAACACTGACTAATAACTAACTAACTTTACATTTACTATACTACCCACTAACTACCCTAACGAACATTAACTACAGTTTACATCTTATAATACTAACACTAACTAACACGTAACTAACTAACTAACATTACATTTACTAATACTCACACTGCTAACACTAACACCATAAACTAACAGTTACATTTACTAATACTAACACTAACGACACTAACTAACTAACTAACAGTTACATTTACTAATCTACATGACTACACACTAACTAACATAAACTACCATTTACATTACATAATACTACACTACTAACACTAACTACATGAACTAACAGTTTACATGTACTAATACCTAAACACTAACTACCACTAACTCAACAAACTAACAGTTTACATTTACTAAACTACCCCCCCTCCCCACACTCCCAAACTAACACTAACTAACATTAAACTACAGTTACATTTACTAATACTAACACTACCTACTAACACTAACTAATAACTAACAGTTAATTTACTAATCTCAACTACACTAACACTACTAACAAAACTACAGTTCATTTACTAGAAAACTAAACACTAACTAACACTAACTAACAAACTAACAGTTACTTTACTAATCCTACACTAACTACACTGAACTACTTAACTAACAGTACATTTACTATACTAAACCTAACAACACTACTACATAACTAACAGTTACATTTACAATACTTACACTAACTAACACAATACTAACCTAAACGAACATTTTACATTACTAATACTGAACAACTAACACTAACTAACAACCTAACTAACATTAACTAACATTAGCATTTACTAATACTAAACACTAACAACACTAACTAACTAAACTAACAGTTACATTTACATACTAACACTAACTACTAAACGTAACAGTTACATTTACTAATACTACCACTTTCTAACTAACACTAACTAACCATAAACTAACAGTCATTTACAATACTAACACTAACTAACACTAACTAACATTACTAACAGTTCTTACTAATACTAACACTAACTAACACTAACTAACATAAACTAAACATTTACATTTACTAATACTAAAACATACCCTAACCACTAACAACATAACTAACATTACATTTTTACTAATACTAACCACTAACAACCACTAACTACATTAACTAACCGTTACATTTACTAACTACTAACACAACTACACACTACTAATCATAACTAACAGTTACATTTTACTATACTAACACTGACTACACTAACTAAACATAAACTAACAGTTCATGTTACTAATACTAACACGAACTAACACTAACTAACATAACTAACAGTTACATTTACTAATACTAACACTACTAACACTAACTAACATAAACAACAGTTACATTTACTAATACTAACACTACTAACCACTAACTAACCTAACTAACAGTTACATTACTAATACTACCACTAACACTAACAACATAAACTAACAGTTACATTTACTAATACTAACACTACTAACACTAACTAACATAAACTAACAGTTACATTTACTAATACAACACTGACTAACCACTAACTAACATAACTAACATTACATTTACTAATCTAACCACTAACTAAACACTAACTAACATTAACTAACAGTTACATTTACTAATACTAACACTAACTAACACTAACTAACATAAACTAAGTTACATTTACTAATACTAACACTAACTAACACTAACTAACATTAACTAACAGTTACATTTACTAATACTAACACTAACACTAACTAACATAAACTAACAGTTACATTTACTAATACTAACACTGACTAACACTAACTAACATAAACTAACAGTTACATTTACTAATACTAACAACTAACAACACTACTAACATTAACTACCAGTTACATTTACTAATACTAACACTAACACTACTAACATACTAACAGTACATTTATAAACGACACTACTACACTAACTAATAACTAACTTACATTTACTAATACTAACACTGACTAACACTAACTAACATAACTAACAGTTACATTACTATACTAACACTAACTACACTAACTAAACATTAACTAACAGTACATTTACGATACTACACTAACTAACACTAACTAACATAAACTAACAGTTACATTACTAATACTTAACACTAACTAACACTAACTAACATAAACTAACAGTTACATTTACGTAATACTAACACTACCAAAACTAACACAACTAACATAACTAACAGTTACATTTACTAAACAACACTAACTACACTAACTAACATAACTAAACAGTTCATTACTAATACTAACACTACTAACACTAACAACATAAACAACGTACATTTACTAATACTAACACTACTAACACAACTAACATAACTACAGTTTACATACTAATACTAACACTAACTAACACTAACTAACATAAACACAGTACATTTACTAATACTAACACTAACTAACACTAACTAACATAAACTAACAGTTACATTTACTAACTACACTAACTAACACTAACTAACAAAACTAACAGTTACATTTACTACTAACTAACACAACTAACATAACTAACAGTTACATTTACTAATACTAACACTAACTAACACTAACTAACATAACTCAGTTACATTACTAATACTAACACTAACTCACAAACTAAACATTAACTAACAGTTACATTTACTATACTAACAACTGACGAACCTACTAACTAAACTAACAGTTACATTTACTAATACTAACCACGAACAACACTAACTAACTAACAACAGTTACATTTACTATACTAACACTAACTAAACATAACTAACATAAACTAACAGTTCCATTACTAATACTAACACTAACTAACACTAACAACATAAACTAACAGTTACAGTTACTAATACTAACACTAACTAACACTAACTACAAACTAACAGTTACATTTACGAATACTACACTGACTAACACTAACTAACATAAACTAACAGTTACATTTACTAATACTAACACTAACTAACACTAACTAACATAAACTAACAGTTACATTTACTAATACTAACACTGACTAACACTAACTAACATAAACTAACAGTTACATTTACTAATACTAACAAACCTAACTAACACTACTACATAACTAAACAGTTACATTTACTACTACTAACACTAACTAACACTAACTAACATAAATACTAACAGTTACATTTACTAATACTAACACTAACTAACACTAACAACTAAAACTAACAGTTACACTAATACTAACTAACTAACACTAACTAACAAAACTAACAGTTACATTACTAATACTAACACTAACTAACACTAACTAACATAAACTAACAGTTACATTTACTAATACTAACCACTAACTAACACTAACTCACTAAACTAACAGTTACATTTACTAATACTAACACTAACTACACTAACTAACATAAACTAACAGTTACATTTACTAATACTACACACTAACTAACACTAACTAACATAAACTAACAGTTACATTTACTAATACTAACACTAACTAACACTAACTAACATAAACTAACAGTTACATTTACTAATACTAACACTAACTAACACTAACTAAACATAAACTAACAGTTACATTTACTAATACTAACACTAACACACTACTAACATAAACTAACAGTTTACACATTTACTAATACTATACTAACACTAACTAACACTAACTAACATAAACTAAACAGTTACATTTACTAATACTAACCCTAACTAACACTAACTAACATAACTAACAGTTACTTTACTAATACTAACACTAAACTAACACTAACTAACATAAACTAACAGTTACACTTTACTAATCCTAAACACTAACTAACACTAACTAACATTAACTAACAGTTACATTTACTAATACTAACACTAACTAACACTAACTACATAAAACTAACAGTTACATTTACTAATACTAACACTAACTACATAACTAACATAAACCTAACAGTTACATTTACTAATACTAACACTAACTAACACTAACTAACATACTAACAGTTACATTTACTAATACTAACACTAACTAACACTAACTAACATAAACTAACTACATTTACTATCTAACACAACTAACACTAACTAACATAACAACGTTACATTTACTAATACTAACACACTAACTAACATAAACTACAGTTACATTTACTAATACTAACACTAACTAACACTAACCTAACATAACTCACGTTTTACATTTAAATACTAACACTACTAACACTATTAACTAACATAAACTAACAGTTACATTACTAATACTTAACCCTAACTAACACTAACTAACATAACTAACAGTTACATTTACTAATACTAACACCTAACTAACACTAACTAACAGTTAACTAACAGTACATTTACTAAATACTACACTTAACTAACACTACACATTAACTAACGTCTCAATGACACTAATAAGAAATATACAACACCAAACAATCAATAATCCACAACTTATACACAACCCAACGCACTTTGAGTCCCGTAGAAAGCACTAAGGCCCCAGCAATCGTTGTGGCGTTTGCAAAATTGCGTAAGCTATCCGCCATCACCAGTGCTACTAAGTAACAAGTAAAAGATGCGGTAACTTCATATATTGGTTTAGACAGATCGGCCGCGAACCGCCTGGTTACAGTGGTGCAAAACGCGGTTTTTATACTCCTCAATTCACAGATAAAATTTGATATATAAAAAATGTATACTTGCCTTTGGAGCATTGCGCTGGGTGGGTGCCCGGATTCGACCACGCCGCTAACCACTTGAGGGTCTGACCACCTCTTTTGGTGCGTCAGTTTCTTCTGCAGTTGCACATAATGGCGCTTTACGGTTCTTTAACGTGGGGGATTCTATAGCAGCTGTCCATACCCCCGCCTGTTCAGTATTTGCCCACCGAACTGCTGCCAATCCATGGTGGCCATTGGTGTCTGCAGTACAATCTAATAGTTGATAACCCACACACCCTTTCGAGGCCTCGATATTAGAGCCTGGATTGCATGATAGAAAGTCAATAGGGGCAGGGGATTAGAATCAAATTGCAGAAAATTTAATATGCGTGTACAATGTCCTTTAAATACCTATACGCGAGTTGATATCGAATTTGCGAGTAAATGTCTATTATAACTCTATATCGAGCATACGAATCTGTGAGTCCAAATGCCATATACACCTATACGCGAGCATCGAATCCGCGAGTAAAATGTCATTATACCTATACGTGAGCACATCGACATGCACGAGTAAATTTCCATTATACCTATATGCGAGCTGGAACCCGCAATAAAATGTCCTTACACCTATACGCGAGCCATATCGATCCGCGAGTAAAAATTCTTATTATACCTATACGCAATAAAACCGAATCCGCGTAAACATGTCTATTACACCTATACCAAGTAATACCCGACATCCGCGAGTAATGTCTATTACACCTAATAACGTCGAGCATGGATCCGCGAGTAAATGGTCCATACACTATACGCGAGCATCGATCTGCGCGAGTAAATTTCCCATTACACCTATAACGCAGCATCGAACTGCCGCGAGTAAAATGTCCTTAAAAAACCTATACGTGAGCATCAATCAGCGAGTAAAATTCCATAAAACCTATATGCGAGCGACGAATCCCACGGAGTAAATTCTATTATACCTATACGCAAGCATTGGAATCCGCGAGTAAATGTCCATGATACCTACTAGAGAGCATCGATAATCCGCGAGTAAAATGTCTATTATATCCCTATACGCGTAGCTCGAACTGCACACGAGTAAATGTCCATTTAAAACTATATGTCGAGCATCGAATCCGCAGTAAAATGGACCATAAACCTATATGCGAGCATCGAATCCTGCAAGTAAAATGTCCATAAACCTATATGCGTCAGCATCGATCCGCAAGTAAAATGTCCCATTAAAACTATATGCGAGCCATCGAATCCGCAGTAACATGTCCATTACAAACCTATCTAGCAGCATCGAATCCACGATAACATGTCCTATTATCCTTAACCGAGCATTGACTCCACGCAGTAAAATGTCCATGATCCTTTACGCGAGCGCGAATGGCCCGCAAGTAAAATGTCCATTATCCCTAATAACGCGAGCATCAAATCCGCGAGTAAAAATGCTATTATAACCTATGGCAGCATCAATCCCCCCCAAGTAAAATGTCTATTATACCTATAGGCCGAGCATCGAATCCGCGAGTAAATGTCTATTATAACCTATACGCAGCTCGCAATCCACAATAAAATGTCTATTATACCTATACCTGAGCAAATCGAATCACGATAACATGTCTATTATACCTCTTATGCGAGTATCAATCCACGAGTTAAAAATGTATATTATACCGACACGCGGCATCGGATCCCGCCTAAAAGTGCCCTTACAACCCTATAGCGAGCCATCGAATCTTGCGAGTACAAATGTCCCATTACAACACTATCGCGAGCATCGAATCCTCGAGTAACATGTCCTTAACCTATAAACTGGAGCATCAAAATCCCTCAAGTAAAATGTCATTAAAACTATATGCGAGCATCGAATCACGAGTAAACTGTCCCTTAAACCTATATGGAGCATCGAATCCACGAGTAAAATGTCTATATAACCTATACGCGAGCATTTAATCTGCGAGTAAAATGTCCAGATACCTATACTGCGAGCATCGAATCCGTCGACGTAAAAATGTCATTATAACCCTATAGCGAGCTCGAATCACGAGTAAAATGTCCATGATACCTAGACCGCGAGCATCGATCCGCGAGTAAAAATGTCTATTATACCTTACGTGAGCATCAAATCCGCAAGTACAATGTCCATTAAAACCTATACTGCGAGCATCGATCCACGAGTAAAATGTCCATTTAAACCATAATATGCGAGGCATCGATCCACGGTAAAATGTCTATTATACCTATACGTGAAGCATCAAAATATCTTTAAACATAAATACTTACTATAAAACTTTATTATTATTATCTCTCTTTATCATTCTTTACTCTCTCTCTCCTACCTTTTTCCTTTCTCCTTCTTCTTTTCTCTTTTATCCTCTTCCCATTTCTTCCCCTTCCCCTTCCTTCTCTCCCTTTCCCCATCTCTCTCCCTTTTCCTCCTTCATTCTCTTTCTCTTCCTCCCCTTTTTCTCCCTCTTCCTTCCTTTCTCTTTCCCCCCCTTTCCTCTCCTCCTCTTCTCCCTGCTCTTCTCCTCTCCTTTACTTTCCTCTCTTCTTACCTCTCCCTCCCCCTCTTCCTTCTTGTCCTTGTCTTCTTTCCCCTCTCCCCCCTCTTCTTCCTCTCTTGTTTTCCCCTCCCCTCTTCTCTCTTCCCCCCTTATTCTCCCCTTTTCCCCCCCCCCCTTTTCCTTTCCCCATCGTCACTTCCTTTTTCTTTCTCCCTTCTATTTTTCCCCCTTTTCTCTTCACTTCTTCTTCTCTTTTTTTCCGTCCTCTCTCCTCTCTTACTTCTCAGGCCCGCGTGCGGGGTGAGGGGGGGGCGCAATCAGCCGGGGGAGGGCGATGCAACTCCCGTTCTGCCGGGCCGCAGCTCGGGGCGGCGGCCAGTAGCCGGGGGGGGGGCGGCCCTCTGGCCGCGCCACGCCGGGGGGGGGGGGGGGCGGGGGGGGGGGGAGGGGGCCAAAAAGACGCGGGCCTACGGGGCCCTTCTCTCCTTGCTCTTCTCTTTTCCCGCTTTTCTTTTTTCTTTTCTTCTATCCTGCTCCTCTTCCCCTCTCTTCTTACCTTTCTTTGTCTCCTCTCTCTTTGTTCTCCTTTCCTGTCCCTTTTCTCTCCTTTTTTCCCTTATCCCCAGCGCCTCCCATGTCCCTTCCCCCCTCTCTGCGCGCCTCGCCTCCCCGCGTCCCCTGTACCTCGCCCCCCCCCTTCTGCGCGCCTCGCCTCCCCTCGTCCCCTGTCCTCTTCTACCTCTAACGCGAGGCATTGAATCCCGAGTAAAATGTCCATGATACCTATACGCGCGCATCGAATCCGCGAGTAAATGTCTATTAACCTATATAAACGCTAGCATCGACTCTGCGAGTAAAATTCCATTCGCCCGATACGCGAGCAAGCGAATATCCGCGAGTAAAATTGTCTATTAAAACCGATACGTAGCATCAATTCCGCATAAAAATGTCCATAAAACCTATATGCGAGCATCAATCCCACGAGTACAATGTCCATTTAAAACCTATATTCGACATCGAATCCACGAGTAAAATGTCATTATACCTATAACGCGAGGCTTGAATCCGCGGTAATGTCCATGATACCTATCCGGCGGCATCGAATCCGGAGTAAATGTCCCATTATACCTCTACGTGAGCATCGAATGCACGAAAGAATGTCCATTTACCTATTTGCGAGCATCGAACCGCAATAAAATGTCCATTACACCTTACGCGGATCTCGAATCCGCAGTAAAATGTCTATTATACCTATACGCAAGTAATACCGAATCCCGCGAGTAACATTTCTATACAACCTATACGCAATAAATACCGAATCCGCGAGTAATCTGGTCTATACACCCTATCCGCGAGCATGGAATCCGCAGTAAAATGCATGTAACACCTATACGCGAGCCATCGAATCGGCGGTAAATGTCCCATTACACCTATACTCGAGCATCGAATTCCCCCGCGAGTAAATGTCCTATTAAACCTATACGTGAGATCAATCCGCAAGTAAAAGTCCATTAAACCATATGCGAGCATCGCAACCACGAGTAAAATGTCCAGTAAAACCTATACTGCGGCATCGAATCCCGAGTAAAATGTCTATTATACCTATACGCGAGCATTGAATCCGCGAGTACAATGGCCTGATACCTATACGCGAGCATCGAATCCCGCGAGTAAAATGTCCCATTATACTATCCGGATCATCGAAGCACGATTAAAAATGTCCATATACCTATCAATATGCGAGCATCGAAAACCCGCAAGTAAACATGCTCCATTACACTATACCGAGCATCGAATCGCGCGGTAAAATGTCTATTATACTATTACGCAAGTACATACCGAATTCCGCGAGTAAATGTCTATTACACCTATCCGCAAGTAAATAACCGAATCCGCTTTACTATTCTATTACAACCTATACTCGAGCAGGGATTCCGCGAGTACCATGTGTCCATTACACCTATAACGCGAGCAATCGATCTGCGAGGTAAAATGTCCATTACAACCTATACGCGAGCAATCGCATCCGCGAGTAAAATGTCCAATTAAAACCTATACGTGAGCATCAAATCACGAGTAAAAATGTCCATTAAACCTATATGCGAGCATCGAATCCACGAGTAAATGTCTATTATACCTATACGCGAGCATTGGAATCCGCGGTAAAATGTCCATGAGACCTATACGCGAGCATCGAATCCTGCGAGTAAAATGTCTATTAGACCTATAAACGGAGCATCGAATTGCCACGAGTAAAATGTCCATTAAAACGCTATATGCAAGCATTCGAATCCTCAAGTAAAATGTCCATAAAACTATTGCGAGCATCGCATCCGCAAGTAAAATGACCCTATAACACCTATATGCGAGCATCGAATCCGCAAGTAAAATGGTTCCATTAAAACATATGCGAAGCAATCGATCCGCAAGTAAAATGTCCATTTAAAACCTCGAATGCGGCACGAATCCCCGCAAGTAAAAATGTCCCATTAAAACTATATGCGATCAATCGAATCCACGAGTCAAATGTCTATTATACCTAGACGCGAGCATTGAATCCACGAGTAAAATGTCCATTATACCTTTAAGCGAGCATCGAATCCGCAGTAAAAATGTTCCATTAGACCTATACGCGAGCCTCAAATCCGCGAGTAAAATGTCCTATTATACCTATGGCGAGCATCAATCCGCAAGTAAATGTCTATTCAATACTATAAGCGAGGCATCGACTCCGCGCTTAAAATGTCTATTAATGCCATACACGCGAGCATCGAATCCACCAGTTAAAATGTCTATTATACCTATACGCGAGCATACGAATCCACGAGTAAAATGTCTATAGACCTTATGCGAGTATCAAATCCACGAGTAAAATTGTTATATTATACCTACATCCACGCAAGCATCGAATCCGCAAGTAAAATGTGCTTATTATACCCTATACGCGAGCATCGAATCCGCGAGTAAAATACTATTATACCCTATACGCGAGTATCAAATCCGCAATAATGTCCAAATTATACCTTAGGCAAGCATCAAATCCGCGAGTAAAATGTCTCTATTATAACCTATACTTAGCATCGAATCCACAAGTAAATTTCCTATTATACCAATACGCGAGTTCGAATCCCGCGAGTAAAATGTCCCTTATACCGTCAAATGTTTGAACGGAGAGGCAGGAAGTAGCAACGTTTGAGCGTAAATCGGAGGTTTTCAAAAGAATTCTTGGATATTTGAATGTGTTCCCCAGACCAATTTCCCAGGTCCTACAGCCATTACATTAAGTTAATTAATTTTTTCTAACTTTCGAACTTGAACTTTTTCCAATAGTTCAAAAGTTGGAAAACGGAACCGAACTTTCAATAGTTTCGACCTCTCTAGTTCAAGGTAATTTAGGCTTAACACAATTTTTTCCAAATACTGCTGATAAAGAACTCGCCTGTTTAGACCCTGCTGTCTCAGCAACCATACATTACTGGTTGATGTAAGCTTCAACGCATTTCTGACCAGGGATGGAGAGATATAATTAGTAAGTAAAGGTATCTTTTTTTCTAATTACAACTCGGCCGGGATATACATTATGATAACTAGAATGGGCAGACAGGAGAAGTTTTTTTCCCATTCTTCTTACGGTGCCCCATTTACAAGAGTCGAGAGATGCCCTAAGTTCATGTGGTCAGGGATAATGCAACTTCCCTTTACAGAGAACGAGCATATTAATGGCCTATAAACCCCAGCTGTTAATCGATTGTCAAAGCAAAGGAAGAGATAGATAAGCGATAGTGCGGAATAATTAGTTGTATATACTAGTGATAGGGATGAGGTTAAGTATAACACCTGCTGGTCTATTTTATCTAGATACCTACCAATCTAAAGGTCTCAGTTTTCCAGCAATACGAGAAATCAATGCTTTTGTAAGTACTACAAAATAGATATACCTGTGTGCCGGCACCTCTATCTCCTCCTTCCGGCCACTGGCTCGAGCATGCTTGAGTGGCAGGAGAGAGCGAAAGGCTGTGTCAAGGATACTTTGGTAATTCCGTGCTACGGAAGTGTAAAGAGATTGCAGGCTTGTTCTGGTGAGATTTTACTGTCACTAACAACAGGTGCATCTTTGTTTAGAAATCACAATATAAAGGTCAAAGATATATTGTTGATATCTTTTATATAAGTTTTCTGGGCCAGATCATTCCATGCAATCCAACAGCTACTTCCATTAATAGTCCTTTAAGATTATTTTTTCATTAAAAAAAAAAAACCAGTGTAATCTCTTCCATCCCCTAGTTAAAAAAACCATTTACAACACCTATAAATGCATAGAATTGCAAATGGTCACTTTGCTATTGGTGCTGCTGGAGATGGTAGTTCTCAACACGGTGAAGGCTTCAAGACATACTTCATTTTTGTAATCATGGTAAGATCCTAAACTGTAACCCAGGTGTTACAGACTATGTACTAGATTTCACTAGTGGGGATCCATAGCGAGGTCTTCTTACCCTCTAATACCAGATTAACAACGCCAACCCCAACCGCTTGCTGTAAGCAATGCCAGGAATGGGGCCCATTAAGTTTTAGTGGAGACCGTTTTATTTCTTCTAGTCAAATGCCACTTCAATGCACACCTTTTAATTGGAGGATTTAAGAGAACTATAGAGCATATGAAGTGGTTGGTATTCCTACCCCCCTCCTAATATTGTTTCTGAGATGGATCACCAGCACGAGGAAAACTGCTTCTGCCAGCTTCCTCGTGCTTCACAGCACTATCTTTAATACAGGAAAGTCCAGGAAACAACTAACCGGGAAGATTCAATCTGAACATGCTGGTGCTCCTTAAAAAGGAATGGGGTAAGAAAATTATCGCTCCCTCCTGCCCCAGTGTTACTTTTCATTTTTAACAAGAGCCCTTTTAATCCCCTTTTATTGTCCTTTAAGGATTGCTTTTATTCAATAATCCCGACCGCTTCATTAACAAGACATATTATTGGATCCTGTTAAAGAGTAAATGTTATGTTTCACAACCTGTCTGCAAGATCAAAATGCTGGACGACGTGCCTGCCAAGCGTTATCCGCCTCTTCAATATATAGTTCTTATTGCCAATCAATGAATTTTACCACATGAGCCCCGATTTACCGTTAACACTTCAGTGAGAAGGGGAAGAGACCGTAGGTAGGGTTACTGCATTGTTTAAAGGGTAAGTTCTGCTAAAAGAATGCTTAGTGGTACAGCTATGTTTACAGACAAACCTAATCTCAGCAGCCTGCAGACAGTGTTTCATTGTTATCCCCCTTTGTCGTTTGTCTCCTTTTTACCGTGCGATCGCTACCAAGTTTATTGTGCTTTTTGGTTTTCTGGGATACTTATACTTTCGCATTTAATTCTAGCACAGACATTTATTCTAACACAGATACTTACAGGCCGCTAAGCCATACTACTAATAATCTTATTTTTTTACAATAAGATTACTCTTTGCATGATGTTCAGTCGTTTTATCTAGTTTTTTTTCTTGAGAATTTTTCAAATTTCAAATGGAATTTCCTGATTTTTTCATGTTTCGGACGTTGAAAATTTAGAAAAAATTCCTGCAATTCTGAACTGGGATCTCGTCATGACTGGCTTATAATCACATGACACAATCAAATGCTCCAAGCGAGTAATCAGCCATATGTTTTTTTAATGAGACACCACCTCATCCCCATCTGAACATATTGGTGACACTCTTTAAATTTATACCCAACAGCTGGTTACACACATGGCTGATAAAATAACGAAATTCCAGCTGATCCTGAGTCTGGCAAATAGAGATGGGCGAACTTTTCAAAAGTTTGGTCCCGTTTTTTCAACTTTCAAACTATCATGAAAGTAAAAATTAAAAAGTCCAATGGGATCACATAGTTTTAAAAGTTCGAATTAAACACATTAAATATCAATTTGTAACTTAATGTAATGGCTGTGGGACCTGGGAAATGGTCTGGGACACGTCCATATCCAGGACATCGAAAATCAATTTTTTACAAACTCTCACTCGCGCCTAACTTTCTATCTCTCTGCTTTCGAAAATTATCCATGGAACTATTGCGGATTTCGGAGTTTCGATATTTACTCACGTATTGGTATATAGACATTTTCATTGTACAATATTGAAATCCCGAAAATATCGAAAATCCCGGTCCGGGATAGTTAAAAGTCCGAGTCCATTCTAATTCGAATAGAACCTTGGGTTTGAGTTTCGGTTCTAGGTCCATCTCTAATTGAAGAACTACCACTAGCTGGCCTATGGGTTCACAAACCGTCATTGGTCCTATGATTGCCCAAGTACCGGGTACACAGGTGATCATTTTCATGGAATGATCCCCAAGACTGGGATCAGGGAATGCAATAATACATACAGACAGAAACGCGTTACATGTTTTGCTGTAAAGATATTACGATTAAATTGTCTGGTGTTTTTTTAAATTTTTTTTTTTCTTTTTCTGCCCTTTGTTTATATTTTTTATAGTTTTATGTATTTTCAGGGAGGGGAGGCCTCCATAAATTAATTAAACATTAATGTTTGTTACAATAATCCATTGTAACAATATAATTCCATTACTTATTTTAATAAGTGGTTTACAGAAGGACACTCAGTGTTCCAAGATCATGCCCTGAATACTTATGTTCTATAAAACCAAGTGCAATGTCTCATTCGCCTTTTTTACACCTCCCCTCCTTATATTTGTCTCCTGTGGTCTTGTGGAATTACCCCACCTTAATAGCAATCTCCTTTCTGATGGGATGTCAGCCTAGGCTGTATCCAAGATACAATTAGCAGCCGACTTTTGTTACAGTATTTGTTCTACCATATGTACACATTAATGTGTACGGAATCAGTGCTTAAAGGGATTCCCCCCCCGAAACTATAATCTCCGCCCATTGCTGGCCCCAATCCCTGTAGTGTGTAAAATCCTTACCGCCTCTAAGCTCCAAATGGGTTCTCGTTGGAATGTCCCTACAGAAGTCCCCAGAAGTGACACACTAGGGAGCCTTGCAGGGAGGAATTATTTCCGCCCTGATGTGTCCTCTCAGAGGTTTGTGGCTTCTCAGTGCATCCCTCCTACCCCTCACTCTCCCTCCCCTCCACTGGGGTTTTTTTTTTTTTTAATTTTTTCCCTCTTCCCCTATTGTTTAAATCACTTTTTCTGTAGTGTAGGGCTCCCTCCCCCACCCACCCCGCGTTTAGTATTTGTGCAGAAACTCCCCCGAACTCTAACCTCATTACCTGTTTCCTCCTACTTTTCTGGATAGCCGGAACCCGCTCCGTGATTGGCTCCTCTCAGCACCCCTAATAGCTTCCTTAGGGTGAACAATCCATATTCAGCTACTCTTTACTTATTACAGGCAGGTGCCCACAATGACTTGTACATCTAATATTGCCCACAGTAACTGGTAATACCTGGACTGTGGCAGGAGATGTGAAGGCATGCGTAGAAAAGCATGATCATATCACAGCTACTGTAGGCCACAGTGAATATGCCCACATGCAGGTATAGCTCAAATGTGCCTATGAGCGGTATCGTTATATAGTTCCTTTATAAATCTGGCCCTATGTACGCTTCTACATCACAGGGCCCCGCTTAGAGAAAAGTCCACCACTGCCTCATGGAGGGCCTTAGGGATAAACAAAATGGCCAAAGGGCCAAAGCATTTATCAGCAGCAAGAACTTTCCCTAACATCTGGAACATTAAACATCTACTAATAATGGACAAGAACAAAGAGCTCATCTTCCTAAAGATTACTTACTAAATAATTTGGGATAGAATATAGATGCATCGTTAGAGAGGCCAAAGCTTTTAAAATGGGGAATAATGCACCCCTATTGGTGAAGATAAGGTGTTAAAGTATTGCAAAGTTTCATGCAAATTTTATGACAGCTAAACCAGTGATTATAACCAAAGTCAATAGAAAGCATTTATAAGTGATTCAATTTTTCAATTATATTCTTGTGCATTGGTCTTGTAAAGAACATTAAGGACAGGTTAACTGCTGACGACCCGGATGGGTTTGAACCGCGTTGAATGTTTTTAACTTGTTCTAATACAGAACTGTCAGGGAGATTCAACCAAAGTTCTTATCGTTTTAAAATGGTGCTAATTTTTGCCCCACCAATCAGTCTTATGTAAAAAGCTAAGATATGATTGGGTGGGCAAATTAGCACATTTTAAACGGTTCCCCTGGAGTGCACCTGTGATCTTAGCCTTCTATTCCGATGTTGGGAACGCACCCGGGCAGTGAATCAGTAGTAACAACCCTACCATGTTGGGGGTATGTATAGATATATATAGATTACTACGTTGCCTACTACACAAGATTGAAAATGACCCCGTTAAAATTTTTAATCCTATTTTACTATTGGAACTGTAAATTTGGCATTTATATGGTATCACCTAGGCAGTTGAAAAACTCTTTAAAGACTGAGTGCCTGCATGTATATAGTATATATATAAAATGCAGCAGTAAGGAGCACTCGTGGGTCTGTAACAAAAAGTTATACAATGCACAGATGAGGGTCGCACTCCAAATATCATTATAGTGAACCACCCCATCAAAATCACACAACGTTTCAGGCGCATGCCCCTTCCTCAGGTGCATTGTGGATTTAGTGTAGTTGGCCTCTGAGGGGTGGAGGCCGAGAGGACGTCTGCAACCCATCTAAGGGAGAGGGCGCTGGGAATTCTTTTTTACTTTCTGGATAACAAACGCTCTATTTTATTTAACATCAATAGTGTTTTTGTTACAAGACACATGAGTGCTGCTTACTCGCTGCATTTACTTATCTATTCCTTTGAAGCACTGGGGCGAACTATACTTCCCAGCGTTGAGTGTGAGACCGCCTTTATCAAATATTATATATTATATATATATAATAAATAAATAAGATACATTAATATATATATATATATATATAGATATATATATACCACCCGTATATGCTCGATATAAACCGACCCGATATAAACCGAGGTACCCAATATAACCAAAATCTAATCAAAGGTTTGTCGACTCGAGTATACACCGAGAGTAGAAACTTGGTGCCGGGCAAGTGCGTCGGCCAAAGAATCGGCCAGTACAAGGAAAGATCGTGCGGCTGCCGAGTGCCCCTCGAGTATAACCGAGTCCAAGTTTTCAGGCGCTGTATTTTACAGTCTGAAAAAACTCTGTTTATACTCGAGTATAGACCGGTAATATAGTATATATATTTCCCATCTTAAATATTGATCATGAACATTTATATAGACATTGCATAATACAAACAAATATACAGTAAAAATCCGCAGGTTCCTCTCTTCCGTCTATAGCTGGCTTATGCATCTCTCATTCTATCACGGCTGGACATTTTAACCCTAACAACTCTGGACTTTCCTGAATATCGCCTTTCTCCCCAATCAGTCTATACTAAACTCTGCTGCTCTCTAATAAACCGGGAATCTCAAATCTCTCCTGTATCAGACAACCACGGCTCCCCATTAACAGTG
Source organism: Hymenochirus boettgeri (assembly GCA_019447015.1). Classification (NCBI taxonomy): domain Eukaryota; kingdom Metazoa; phylum Chordata; class Amphibia; order Anura; family Pipidae; genus Hymenochirus; species Hymenochirus boettgeri. Next base: position 311,290,686 of record CM033476.1, read on the forward strand.
GTATTGATACAAAAATCCTTTTCCTTTAAATCCCTTCGCTGCTGCTGTAGCCGTCCTTATAGTTTCTTTTAGTCATCCATATTCCCTTATTTAAAATTCACATTTTTCTCACTCACGAAAATGATATAAACACCCAACTAGATTGTGGTCTTCTATATCTTGACTTTTGTTAATTTTTTACTACAAACATTAGTTGGGGCTTTATACTATAGTTATAAGGGTCTAAATAAAGATCATAAAAAAAATACTTGAGTCTATAAAAGCCATTTAAAATTAAAAAAAGCTTGTAAGAACACAAATTGATCAGTTTCCTCACAATATACAAAGGCAAATGTATCAAAGGTAAAAAAAAGTTTACCATGCTCGCTTCCTGCCACGTACGCGCACAGATTATGGATTGTTCCATAGAATTATTGAGATCCCCAGACGTTAACTTGCCAGATGTGATATATCGTCTAAGGATTTTTTTTCCAAATGGAAACTAATTGGGGCTAAATGGATAGTAACCTCCAATCCACTTAGGAACTCATCTAAATTCCACATAACATTAGTGGAAGCACTCATGCACTCAGGATAACTGGTAATATGAAGTTGCCAAGCTGGAGCTTTTACGACAAGACAACAGCAGAGTCCAGGATTTAATAAAGTCTGTTTACTTCCTCAAAATGGGTGTTGTTATGGGGCCTTTTGCCCCAATTCTCACTGCTTAGTTTAGTGAACGGAAATATCATACTGGTGTCTTGGTTAGAAGTAATCAGAAAATATTCCAAAAATAAAGCAGGCATGTCTCAATGTTATTAACCCACTTTGTTATATGCAAGCAGTGCACCATGGCATCCTAATTACACTTAATGCGTATTTAAAAAGGTGTGGTTTTGCAAAATTGCTATAACCGCTTTTTAAAGCATTTACAATACTGTTTTGGCCTTTTTGCACTGTGGTTGTAAATACTTTTGTCCATGCAATATAAAAATACTGTGCGATATTTTATTACCACATGGTATCGCCCGTAGAATACTGCACGGTTTACAATAGCTTTTTCATTTCTGTATGAACAACTAGATTCATTCAAACATTGTCAATAATTAGCTAGTGTTAACATAGTCATAGTGGGCACATATATAACACAAATGGCTCTTAATGTGACCATAAACTCTCTTAGACATTATACTAGAGATGTTCGAAACGTTTCAGGGGTGCAGAAGTTTGAAAGTTCGAGTTTCGATTTTTGAAAACCGTCTACTTTGCTTTTTGAAATTGAACTACTTTCATTTTCTAAAATCGTCTGTTTTTGAAAACCGTTGAATTTGGTTTTGATTTCGATAATTATCTACTTTCGATTTCGATGATTATCTCTACTGTAAATTTTTCTAAAAATTTGGGTTCCGTGAAATTCGGGAGTTCCGAAATTTTCGTCGGACTTCGGAAACCCTGATTCAATTCGAAAGTGGGTTCTATAAACCCACATTAACTCTCTAATTAAAGCTATTTCAAGTCAACCCCTAAAGAAATAACACCTGTATGTATTGTTTGTAAATGATTGAACAGGCAGGAGCGCTGGCAGGTATCACTTCTCTTTAAAGGGTATGTCCACCCTTAAAAAACAAAATATGTGTCTTGTCAGTTATCTGCCCTCAACCGCAACTCATTTTAACACCAGTCCTATTACATGCATTTTTAACCATATATGTTAAAGGGAACTGTGTTCTCCAAACAGTTCCACAGCCAAGATATAAAGAAATGACTGCCAGAAGTAAATGGGTGGAGGCTGAATGTACATTCCTAAGGCTTCCTGCACAGTTATGGGGGGTGGTAGTGTGGGGGCTCCGGCAAAGAACAGCCTCAACTCCCACAGTGTGGGGAGGGAGAACCGGAAGTGTCCCATTCCTCTCTGCGGGGGCGAAGAGCTGCAGCTCAGAGAAGGTAAGTGATCTGACAAGCCCTTCCCTGTTACTATGTGAACACAGCCTTTTGAGGCAGATTTCTCACTCTGCCTGAAAAGGTTGTTTTCCACATATTTTTTTGGGAGGGGTTAGGGGGGTGTCAAAGTGCCCCCAGCACCTGTGGAGCGGGGGGGGGGCTTATGCACCTGCGAGTGTGCTGGTCCACTGCGCCCTGAGTGGGCGGGGCCACATCACCTGTGCCATGAGTGGGAGGGAGGGGGGCTGCAAGGGGAAGATACACAGGGCCAGATTTGACTGACAGGTTCAGACAGGAAGCAGGAAGTGCAGGGACCTGGTGATTCCTGCTTGCCATATCACACACAAAAATGTAAATATCTTCAAAACTATGCAAAATAAACACTGGGAAATAAGTTGCAAAAACTCTCATGAGAGCATTCCTATCAATTTACCTAAAGTCATTTTTTGGACCACAATTCCCCTTAATGATAACAGTTCTCTTCTGATAAGGTGGTTTCTATAATTCATAGTTAATTCTTTCAAATCTATAGTAAATAATTTCAAATACAAGATTCATTAGTACTAACATTAATTACGAATAGGTTCCCTTGAACCCGGTTAAGCAGGTTGTAGTGACATCTGTGAGTGTCAATTTGATAAGAGTCACCTCATCTTCACAACTGACCATATAGATAATACGATAATAAAAGTTGGGACAAGTCCACCAAAGTTCCAAGTTGAACTGATGAATAAGGGGAACAATGCTTAACTCTCAGTGATCTGGAGCTAAAGTCTAACCATTTGATTGGGTAAATTAATCACAAATGACTAAATATGTAACTAATTAATAAATGACGTTTATGACTAATTGGCAAAGGTATAAATAATCTTGTAATATAACAATAAACCAGAACAGTTCTATCTCAATGGACTCCATGTCTTGTTTTCTTGTTCTCTCACAGCGTGATATAATTGTGATATTTGGGCCTATCGACTTTACCTCTATTATTTGAATGTATCGTATTTTTACCATGACACTTCCTTCTTTCTGGCAAACTAGCCTGGCCTCAAACGGCTGCTCACCGAGCTTTTTTATAAGCATGTGCAAGGAGGCAAAACAGGGGAACCAGCTCGAATCACATTGGTTGTGATGTCAGCAGTTACATCTTGATTGACTGCATGGAGGGAGGAGCCAGGTTTCTCAATAAGTTCCTTAAATTATCAGATTAATATGCAAGGGCCCAATATATCAGTTGGGATAGGACTGGGATAATTGACAGTTTTTTCGTTTTAGGGTGGACTTGCCCTTTATTTTTGACAGAAATACATTGTTTTATACAATTCTTCTGTCAATAGGCAACAGCAATAAACAATAAAAACTAAAAATAAAATATGGTACTTATAGGGCAACTTAACCTAAAGTGCAACTTTGGTCGTAATACACTAAAGTCTGTACCCAGATTAATACAACATAAAGTAATCAACCTCCTATGTTGTGACTGTTCTGCTGGTGGGGGGAATCCCATAGTACAAACCCTGCCAGTCATTAGATTGATGATTAAAAAACAGGGAATGTTTTTTGCCAAAGGATTTGGTTTGAATCCATTGTTTAATCTCAAACCTCCCACCATTTGGGACATTCTGTGGCACTCCCAACCTTCCTCCCATATCAATGTCTCACTCATTTGTGTCAGCACATTTACATATTGGGCTTATACTTGTTAACCTCTGCTCATGAGGCAATGATAGACAATGATGTTTATTAGTATAATATAGTCACACTCCATTAAATGTAACATATGAGGGCAATATAAATAAAAACTGATTCCATACTATATAAGACTGGGACAATTGATTTTACCTTTGCCCCAATTATTAAAACTATAATGCCCTTGCAACCATTGCTGGACCTTATATTTCCCAATCTTGTTGCACCTCTCCATGACCAGTCATTGAAGAATCTTTCCTACCAATCCCTCTGCGGTCACTAATGTTAGCTTGCACTAACCAAGCTAAAGTTGGGCCAAGTAACCATGATAGATGGTAAGAGAGAACAAAAAAGAATCGATTTAATGGTATTGAAGGGAATAAGCAATGCATGAAGGTGGCTTAGCTTACTTAAGTACCTATTAATGAGTTTTATAAGCTGACAATCATCTCCTTTAGCTCTTACCTCTTATTTGAAGTAATTCACTCAATTTGCCCCATGACCAAGCATTGGGGAATGTTCTAGTTCTGGAAATGGACCATTAAAACGGTGACGAAGTCTGTCCATGTGGTATAAGGCCGTGCCCTTTCCTATGAATGTTAAAAATGTTTTTGTGAGCCACCTAGAATTGTGAAGAAACAGACTCTACAAAGCTTTCAGTTATTTTGACTTAGAATATCGAGAAGGTACTGTATAATACGTCCTTTTCCACCAGCAATAAAAACTCCTGCATACACCTGTGTTTCCCCAATGAATTAAGACACCCAAACCCCTATCTCCAGCTGATGATGCTATTGACACGGGAGAAGCTGAAGAGATCCTTGCACGATGGGCCCAACACTTTATAGCGTGAAAGCGTTGGTTCCTTTTACTAGCTCTAAGCAGGTTTAACTTTCATCACTAGTAAATCTTACGACACAGCCATGAGAAAACCTGATGCAAGGAAGACCTGCAAGGAGACGAGACAAAGCCATATTTCTTTTTCTGTATACAACCACTGCATGGCGACAGGCAGCTCTCCTTGGGGCAACCTTGTGTCCTGCAGGTATAATGAACAGAATCTTCTCTGATTGTTTAGTGACATGAATGTAACTACAAGTGGGTTGTAGGTTTTTGTTGATACAAGATAAGGGGAAGCAGAAAGAGATTGGCACCTGGGGCACAGGGACAGATTGTAGAGAACGAGGGCACCTTTCCATATGCTGATCCTTCTAGACATGGAGTAAACGTGTTTTGTTGCTTATCTCTCTTGATAAATACCCGTATGGGACATGACAACAACAGCACATAATTTGCCACATGTTTCCCTCTCCCGATGACTGAGCTTATTATAATTTGTCTCAATACGTTCCTATGGCCCTTTAAAATGGTGTCACCCCAGGGCTGAAGCTTACAATGGGAAATTGTTTCTATGCAGCAAGTAAACTCAGAGAAACAGGAGAGTTTTCTAATATTTTATGTAAAAAAATTAAGTAATTGGTTGTTAACAACGAAAGGGGCCCATACAGCAACCAATACCGATTGTACAATTGCAGCACTCATCGAATCGGTATTGTTGTGATAAAAACCTTTTAAAACATGTCCAATAGGAAGAATTTGTATGGCATGTTAATGAATTTTCGCATGAAATGGCCACACATGATCCAAGAATCTACGACATTGGAATATCCTGATTGGTGCCATTTATTATCACCCTTTTTGGCTGTATACCCAAGGGCAAATGTTTTCTTTCAGAACCTACATATTGGTTGTTTGCTAGAATTAAAGCTAAGCTTGCTCTGATTAATATTTTGCCATGACCATTTACAGGGTTTATCGTTTTTATATCTGTTTTTCCTGATAACCCGGGTGAAATAGATATGGTGAAAATATTTAGCCTGATCAACCAAATTATGGCAGTGGTTATGTCTTTAAGATCGTCTTCTATCCCTTTGCGGAAACAGCCTTTGTCCTCTGTAGGTGTCTGGAATGGTTTATACACCAAATCTGGGGAGATTGTTCCAAGATTAACTTGAATATTACGCAAAACATACACAGCGCCTAAAAGAAGGACGTAAAGTCTGAAACATGCAGTGCTGAGACCGACGGATTTGGCCTTCATACGGTACAAATGTGTAGTACGGGCGAAACGATGTTGTCTGACTTAGTTAGTATTAGTAAATGTAACTGTTAGTTTATGTTAGTTAGTGTTAGTCAGTGTTAGTATTAGTAAATGTAACTGTTAGTTTATGTTAGTTAGTGTTAGTGATGTTTGGTTTTTTTTTTTTTTTTTTTTTGGGTTTTAGTAATTAGTAAATGTAACTGTTAGTTAATGTTAGTTAGTGTAGTTAGTGTTAGTATGTAATTTAACTGTTTGTTATGTTTTTAGTGTTAGTTATGTTAGTATTAGTAAATGTAACTGTTAGTTTTTATGTTAGTTTATGTGTTAGTCAGTGTTATTTTAGTAAATGTAACTGTTAGTTATGTTAGTTAGTGTTAGTTAGTGGTATTATAGTAAATGTAACTGTTTTGTTTATGTTATTAGTGTGTAGTTAGTTGGGTTAGTATTTAGTAAATGTAACTGTTAGTTTATGTTAGTTAGTGTTTAGTTAGTGTTAGTATTAGTAAATGTAACTGTTAGTTGTGTGTTAGTTTAGTTATGTTAGTATTAGTAAATGTAACTGTTTTTATTTTATTAGTGTGTTTAGTTAGTGTTAGTATTAGTAAATGTAACTGTTAGTTTGTAGTTAGTGTTAGTTTAGTGTTTAGTATTAGTAAATGTAAGTATTATTGTTTTTTTTTTTTTGTTAGTAGTTTGTTAGTTTTTATTAGTATTTGTTAGTTTTTTTCTGTTAGTTATGTTAGTTAGTGTTAGTCGTTGTTCGGCCGAACACTGACTAACACTAACTAACATAACTAACAGAAAAACTAAAAAAACAAAACTAAACCAACTACACACTAAAACATAAAAAAAAACAAACTTACATTTACTAATACTAACACTAACTAACACTAACTACAAACTAACAGTTACATTTACTAATACTAACACTAAACTAACACTAACTAAAATAAAAACAGTTACATTTACTAAGACTAACATAACTAACACTAACACACAACTAACAGTTACATTTACTAATACTAACACTAACTAAACACTAACTAACATAAACTAACAGTTACATTTACTAAATACTAACAACTAACTAACACTAACTAACTAAACAAAACAGTTTACATTTACTATAATACCACTAACTAACACTAACTAACATAACTAACAGTTACATTTACTAAAAAACACTACTAACAATAAACTAACATAAAAACTAACAGTTACATTTACTAATACTAACATAACTAACACTAAAAACATAACAAACAGTTAACATTACATACTAACACTAACTAACACTAACTAACATTAACTAACAGTTACATTTACTAATTACTAAAACCCAAAAAAAAAAAAAAAAAAAAACCAAACATAACTAACACTAACTAACATAAACTAACAGTTACATTTACTAATACTAACACTGACTAACACTAACTAACATAAACTAACAGTTACATTTACTAATACTAACACTAACTAACATAAACTAACAGTTACATTTACTAATACTAACACTAACTAACACTAACTAACATTAACTAACAGTTACATTTACTAATACTAACACTAACTAACACTAACTAACATTAACTAACAGTTACATTACAATTTACTAACACTAACTAACATTAACTAACAGTTACATTTACTAATACTAACACTAACTAACACTATCTAACATTAACTACCAGTTACATTACAATTTACTAACACTAACTAACACTAACATATGCACTTTGAGTCCCGAGAAAAGCACTAAAGGCCCCCAGCAATCGTTTGTGGCGGTTTGCAAAATTGCGTAAAGCTATCGCCAATCACAAGTGCTATAAAAGTAACAAGAAAAGTGCGGTAACTTCATATAGTGGTTAGAAAGATCTGCCGCAGAACCGCCTGGTTACAGTGGTGCAAAAGGCGGTTTTATACTACTCAATCACAGATAAAATTTATATATAAATGTGATACTTGCCTTGGACATTGCGCTGGGTGCCCTGGAAATAGACACGCCGCTACCACTTGAGGTCTGACCACCTCTTTTGGTGCGCAGTTTCTTCTGCAGGTGGCACATAATGCGCCGTTTACGTTCTTTAACGTGGGGGATGTCTATTAGCATGCTGTCATACCCCCGCCTGGTCAGATATTGCACCACCAACTGCTGCCAATCCATGGTGGCCATGTTGTCTGCAGACAAGCTAATAGTTGAATAACCCACACCCACTTTCGAGGCTCGATATTAGAGCCTGGATTGCATATAGAAAGTCAATAGGAAGAGGGGATTAGAATCAAATGCAGAAAAATTTAATATGCGTGTAAAATGTCCTTTAATACCTATACGCGAGTGAATATCGAATTTGCGAGTAAAATGTCTATTATACCTATACGCGAGCATCGAATCTGTGAGTAAAATGTCCATTACACCTATACGCGAGCATCGAATCCGCGAGTAGTATACCTCTAAATGTGTGAACGGAGAGGCGAGGAAGTAGCACGCGTGTGAGCGTAAAATCGAGTTTTCAAAAGTCTTGGATATTTGAATGTGTTCCCCAGACCATTTCCCAGGTCTACAGCCATTTACATTAAGTTACATTAAGTTTTTCTACTTCGAACTTTTGAACTTTTCCAATAGTTCAAAGTTGGAAAACGGACCGACTTTCAATAGTTCGACCATCTCTAGTTAAAGGTAAAGTTAGGCCTAAACACAATTTTTTCCAAATAATCTGTCTGATAAAGACATCGCCTGTTAGCCCTGCTGTACAGCAGACATACATTACTGGTTGATGTAAACTGCACGCATTAGTCTGACCAGGATGAGAAGATATTGTAAGTAAAGTATCTTTTTTCTAATTACAATCTCTGCAGGGATATACATTAGTTATAAATAGACTGGACAGACAAAGGAGAAGTTTTTTTCCCCTCTCTTCTTTACTGTGCCCCATTTACAGAGTTGCTCCCTAAGTTCAATTGTGTCAGGGATAATGCCACTTCCATTTACAGAGAACGAGCAATATTAATCCTATAAACCCAGCTGGTTATTGATTGTCATGAACAAAAGGAAGAGATAAGGATAAAGCGATAGTGACGGGAATAATGTAGTTTATAAACTAGTGTAATAGGGATGAGGTTAAAGGATAACTGCTGGCATTTTAGAGAACCCACAATCAAAAGAAGTGTCTCAGTTCCAAGCCAGTACAAGATCAAATGCTTTGTAAGGTACTACAAATAAGATATACCTGTGTGCCGTCACCTCAGCTCCTCCTGCCCGAGCCACTGGCTCGAGCATGCTTAGGTGGCAGGAGAGAGCGAAAGCTGTGTCTAAGGAGACATTTGGATAATCCGTGATGGAATTTAAAGATGATTGCAGGGCTTGTCTGGTGAAAGATTTACTGACTTAACACGAGGTGCATCTTTGGTTAGAAATCACATAGAAAGGTCAAAGTATATATTGTTGATATATTTATATAAGTTTCTGGGCCCAGATCATTTCCATGCAATCCACACACTTATTAATAGTCTTAAGATTATTTTTCAATGTAAAAAGGTGTAATTTCTCTTCCAGCCCTTATTAAAAAAACAATTTACACCTATACATGCTGAAATTGCAAAGGGTCACTTTGCTATTGGGTGTGATGCTGGGGATGTAGTAGTTCTCACACGTGTTAAGGCTGGCAAGACAGACTTCATTTTTTAATCATGGTAGATCCTAAACTGTAACCCAGGTGTTACAGACTATGACCTAGATTGCCACTATGGGGATCCAAGCGAGGGTCTTCTTACCCTCTAATAACAGATACAACAGCGCCCCACCCCCAACCGCTGCTGTAAACAATGCAGGAATGGGCCCCATTATAGTTTTATTGGAGCCGACGTTATTTCTAGTTCAAGCCACTCAATGCAAAACAACTGTAATTGGAGGATTTAAAGTAGAACATAGAGCATATGAAGTGGTTGTAATTCCACCTCCTAATATTGTTTTGAGAGGAGGCACCAGCACGAGGAAAACTGTCTTACCAGCTTCTCATGCTTCAACGCACTCTCTTTAATACAGGAAAGTCCAGGACACTAACCTGGAAGATTCATCTGAAACATGCTGGTGTCTCCTTAAAAAGAGACATGGGAGATAAGAAGAATTATCGCTCCCTCCCATGCCCCAGGTGCTACACTTTTCATTTTTAAACAAGATCCCTTTTACCCTTAGTTGTCCTTTAAGGAATGCTGTATTCAATAAATCCTACAGCTTCATTAACAGACATATTATTGGCTCACTTGTAAAGAGGATAAATGTTATGTTCACAACCTTGTCTGCAAGATAAAATGCTGGACGACTTGCCTGCCAAGCTTTATCCTCCTCTTCAATATATATTTTATTGCCAATCAATGAATTTTACATGAGACACAGATTTACAGTTTAAACTTCTAAGTGAGAAGGGGAAAGAGAAGTAGGGAGTTTTTGCATTTTTAAAGGGTAAGTTCGTCTGCTAAAAGATGTCTAGTGGTACAGTATGTTACAGACAAACAGTAACTCAGCAGCCCTGCGACAGTGTTTCATTGTTATCTGTCGTTTTGTTCCTTTTTAACTTGCGATCGCTACCAAGATTTTGTGCTTTTTGTTTCTGGGATACTTATACTTTCGGCATTTAATTCTATCACAGACATTTATTCTAACACAGATACTTACGCAGGCCGCTAAGCACAATACTAACTAATATCTTATTTTACATAAAGATTTACTCTCTTGCGTGATGTGCAGTAGTTTATATCTAGTTTTTTTCTAGAATTTTCAAATTCAAATGGAATTTCTGATTTTCAATTTTTCGAGTTTTGAAAATTTAGAAGAATTCTGCAGATTCTGGAACTGGGATTCGTCATGACTGGCTTATAATCACATGACACAATCAAATGCTCCCAAGCGAGTAATAGCCATATTGTTTTTTAGGAGACACACATCAACCCATCTGAAAATTGGTGACACACCTTTAATTTATAACCAACAGCTGGGTACACACATGGCTGATAAAAGTAAATGAAATATCAGCGATCATCGAGTCGGGCAAATCTAGGTGGGCGAACTTTCAAAGTTGGTACGTTTTTTTCGAACTTTCAAACTACATGGAAAGTAAAAATTAAAGTCATGGGAGTCAAATAGTTGAAAAGTTCGAATGAACACAATTAAAATATCAATGGTAACTTAAATGTAAATGGCTGTGGGACCTGGAACTGGTCTGGGAACACGTTCAATATCAAGGACATTCGAAAAATCAATTTTACTCTCACGCGCGCTACTTTCAGCTCTCGCTTTCGAAATTATCCCATGAACATCTTGCGGATTCGAGAGTTCGATATTTACTCACGTATTGTGATAAAGACCTTTTAATTCGACAATTATGAAAGTCCAGAAAATATCGAAAATCCCGGTCCGGATAGTTCGAGAAGTCACGAGTCCATTCGAATTCGAATAGTAACTTGTGTTAGAGTTCGAGTTCTGTCCATCTCTATTGGAAAAACTACCACTAGCTGCCTATGGGTGCACAAACTTCCATTGGTCACTATTATTGCCCAAAGTAAGGGTACAGCGTGATCATTTCCCATGGAATGATTCCCAAACTGGATCACGGGAAATGCAATAATACAGACAGACAGAACGCGTTGATCATTTTTGCCTGTAAAATATACGATTTAAAATTGTCTGGGTGTTTTTATTTTAAATTTTTTTTTCTTTTCTGCCTTTGTTTTATTTTATAGTTTAATGTATTTCAGGGTAGCTCCATAACTTAAATTACATAATGGTTGTACAATATCCATTTAACCAATAAATAATCCATTACTTTTTATTAAGTGTTACCAGAAAGACACTCATTTTCAATCATGCCCTGAATAATTATTCTATAAAACAAGTGCAATGTCTCATTCGCCTTTTTTACACCTCCTCCTTATATTGTGTCTCCGTGTGCTTGTGGAATTACCCACCTCATATCAATCATCTCTTTCTGAATGGAATTTCAGCTAGTGCTGTAACCTAAGATACAATTAGCAGCCGACTTTTGTTACAGTATTGTTTCACACATTATGTACACATTAAGGTGTAGGAATCAGTGCTTAAAGGCATGTCCCCCCCGACTAAACTATAATTCCCCCATTCGGCCCCAATCTGTAGTGTGTAAAAATCCTTAACCGGACCTCTAAGCTCCAAATGGTTCTCTTGGAATGTCCCTACAAAGTCCAGAAAGTGAACACAGATGGAGCCTTGCAAGGGAGGGAATTATTTTCCCCCTCGCCTCTGAGTGTCTCTCAGAGGTTTGGGGCTTGCTCAGTGCAGCCCTCTACCCTCACTACCTCCCAATCCCTGTAATTTTCTCCCTGCCCCTATTGTTTAATCACTTTTCTGTATGTAGGCTCCCTCCCCCAACCCACAACCGTTTAGGTTATTTGTGCAGAAACTCCCCCAACTCTACACATTACCCGTTTTCCTCCTACGTTCTGGATAGCCGGAAGCACGCGTCCGTGATTGCTGCCTCTCAGCACCCCTAATAGCTTTCTTAGGGTGAACAATCCATATTCAGCTAGCTACTTTACTTTTACATGCAAGGTGCCACAATGACTGGTACATAATAAGATGCCCACAGTAAATGGTAATACCTTACTGTGGCAGGAGATGTGAAGGCAGGCAGGTAGAAGCAGGATCAGATCACAGCTACTGAGGCCGACAGTAGTATGCCCACATGCAGGTATAGCTCAAATGTGCCTTAGAGCGGTATCGTTATATAGTTCCTTTATAATAGGGCCCTAGTGACGCTTTTCTCGGTCTACGATCACAGGGCGCCGCCCTGAGAGAAAAGTCCCACACTGCCTCATGGTAGTGGCCTTAGGGGATTAAACAAAATGCCAAAGGGCACAAAGCATTTATCAGCAAGAACTTTCCTAACATCTGGAACATTAAACTATCCTAATAATACATGGGACAGCAAAGAGCTCATCTTCATAAAGAATTACTAAATAATTGGATAGAATATAGAATGCATCGTAGAGAGGCCAAAGCTTTAATATGGTGAATAATGCACCCCTATTGTGAAAATATAGGTGTTTAAAGTATTGCTAATAGTTCAATGCAAATTTTATGACACTAACATGATTTAACCAAAGTCATAGCAAAGCATTATAAGGATATTCATTTTCATTATATTCTTTGTGAATTAGGTTTTGTAAAGAACATTAAGGACAGGTTTACTGCTGACGACCCGGATGGGTTGAACCGCGTTGATGTTGTTTAACTTGTTCAATAGACTGTCAGGGAGATCAAACAAAAGTTCTTATCGTTTAAAATGGTGCTAATTTTGCCCAACCAATCAGATCTTATGTAAAAAAGCTAAGATATGATTGGTTGGGGCAAAATTAGCACCTTTTAAACGGTCCCTGGAGTGCACCTGTGATCTACCTTCTATTTCCGATTGTTGGGGACGCACCCGGGCAGTGAATCAGAGTACAACCCTACCATGGTTGTGTATATATATATATATATATATATATAACGTTGCCTACTACACAATGATTGAAAATAGACACAAGTTAAAAATTTTTAATGCACTATCTTACTATTGAACTGTAAATTTGGAATTTAATGGTCGCCACCTAGGCAGTTGAAATCTTTAAAGACTGAGTGCCCCTAATTTATGATTAGTATATTATAAAATTGCACGCAGTAAGGAGCACTCGTGGGTCTTGTAACAAAAAGTCTACAATGCACGATGAGGGTCGCACTCCAATAATCAGTTTATTAGTGAACCACCACACACATCAAAATCACAACGTTTCAGGCTCATGCCCCTTCCTCAGGTGCATTGTGGATTTAGTTAGTTGGCCTCTAGGGTGGAGGCCTAGAGGACGTCTGCACCCATCTAAGGAGAGAGTGCGCGGGAACTCTTTTTTACTTTCTGGATAACAAAAGCTTCATTTTATTTAAACATCAAATAGTGGTTTTTGTTACAAGACCCATGAGTTGCTGCTTACTGCGCATTTTACTTATCTATTCCTTTGGAAGCACTGGGCGAACTATACTTCCCAGCGTTGAGTGTGAGACCCCTTTATCAAATATCTATATATATATATATATATAATAGATATACAGTATATATATATTATATATATAATGATATATACCTATATGCTCGCTATAAACCGACCGAGTAATACCGAGGTACCAATATAACCTAAAAAATCTAATAAAAGTTGTCGACTGAGTATAACCGAGAGTAGAAACTTGGTGCCGGGCGCAGTGACGTCGGCCCAAAGCGCAGTACAGGGAATGATCGTGCGGCTTGCCGGAGTGCCTCGAGTATAAACCGAGTCAAGTTTTAGGCTGATTTTACAGTCTGAAAAACCTCGTTTATACTCGAGTTATATGTGTCAGTATATGTAATATATATTCCCAGTCTTAAAATATTGATACATGAACATTTATATATACATTGCATAAATACAAACAAAATAATTATAGTAAAAATCCAGCAGTTTCCTCTCCGTCTATAGCTATGCTTATAGCTGCTCTCATTCTATCACGGCTGGACTTTTTACCTACAACTTACTGGACTTCCTGAATATCACCTTCTCCCAATCAGTCTATACTAAACTCACTCTGCTGCTCTAATAAACAGGATCTCAAATCTCTCCTGTATCAGACAACACTGGCTCCCCATTAAACAGTGTATGAATACAAAAATCCTTTTCCTTTAAATCCCTCGCTCTGCTGTCCTCCTTATATTTCCTTTTAGTATCCATATTCCTTAGTTAAAATTCACATTTTCACCTTACTACACGGAAAATGATATAAACACCCAATAGATTTGTGTCTTCTATATCTTTTGACTTTGTTAATTTTTACACAAACAGTAGGTGGGCTGTAACTATTAAGTATAAGGGTCTAAATAAAGATCAAAAAAAAATACTTGAGTCTATAAAAAGCCATTAAAAAGCTTGTAAGAACACAAAGTTGACAGTTTCTCACATATACAAAGCAAATTATCAAAGGGAAAAAAGTTAAACCTAGCATCGCTTACTGCAACGTACCGCACAGATTATGGATTGTTCCATAGAAGTATTGTATTCCCAGACGTTACTGCCAGATGTGATATATCGTCTAAGGGATTTTTTTTCCAAATGGAAACTAATTTGGGGCTAAATGAGAGTAACCTACATCCACTTAATGACCTCATCTAAATTTCCCACATAACGTAGTGGAGCACTCAAGGCACTCAGATAACTGGTAAATATGAAGTTGCACTGAGGGCTTTTACGCAAGACAAAAAGCGAGAGTCAGGATTATATCTGTTTACTGTCCTGCAAAATGGGTGTGTTATGGGGGCCGTTTTGCCCCAATTTCTCACATGCTTAGTTTAGTGAACAGGAAATATCATATGGTGTCTTGTTAGAAGTAATCATAAAATATTCAAAAATAACAGCAGCAGGGTCTCATGGTTATTAACCAACTTGTTAGATGCAAGCAGTGCACCATGGCATCCTAATTACACTTAAGTGCGTATTTAAAAAGGTGTGGTTTTGCAAATTGCTATACCGCATTTTAAGCATTACAATACACTGTTGCATTTGCACTGTGGTTGTAAAATACATTTTGCCATGCAATATAAAAATACTGTGCGATATTTTATTATCCACATGGTTATCGCCCTAGAATATTGCAGGTTACAAATAGGCTTTTTCATTTCTGTATGAACAAACTAGATTCATTCAAAATTGTCAATAAGATTAGCTGTGTTAACATTATCAATAGTGTCACATGATATAACACAAATGGTCTTTAGGTGACCATAAACTCTCTAGACATTATAGTATAGAGATGTTCGAAACTGTTTCGTTTCAGAAATGTGAAAGTTCGAGTTTTCGATTTTTGAAAAACGTGCTACTTTTGATTTTTGAAAATTGACTACTTTCGATTTCGAAATCGTCTCGTTTTTTGAAAACCGTTTAATTTGGTTTTTGATTTCGATAATTATCTACTTTCGATTTCGATGATTACTACTTTACAATTTTCTAAAAATTTGGGTTCCGTGAAATTCGGGAGTTCCGAAAGTTTCGTCGGGACTTCGAAACCCGATTCAATTCGAAGTGGGGTTTTTAATCAAACCACATTACACTCTAATATAGCTTATTTAAGTTCAACCCTAAAGAAATAACACCTGTGTATTGGTTGTAATATGATTGAACGGCAGGAGCGCTGGCAGGTATCACTTCTCTTTAAAGGGTAGGTCCCCCTTAAACAAAAAATATGGTGTCTTGTCGTTTCTCTGCCCTCAACCCCAACTCTTTTAACCAGTCTATTAACATGCATTTGTACACCGATATTTAAAGGGAACTGTGGTCTCCAAACAGTTCCACAGCCCAAGATATAAAAGAAATGACTGACCAGAAAGTAAATGGTGGGAGGGCTGATGTGACATTCCTAGGCTTCTCCTGCACAGTGCCGCGGCAAGCACAGCCTCAGACTCCACATTGTGGTAGGGAGACCGGAAGTCCCTCTCCTCTCTGCGTGCGAAGGCTGGCAGCTGCAGAGAAGGTAAGGGAAGCTACAGCCCTCTCTGTTACTATGTGAAAACAGCCTTTTGAGGCAGAGTTCCACTCTGGCTGAAAAGGTTGTTTCCACAGATTTTTTGGGAGGGGTTAGGGGGTGTCAGAGTGGCCCACAGCACCTGTGAGCGGGGGGGGGCTTAGGCACTGCGAGTGGGCGGGGCCACTGCACCCGTGAGTGGGCGGGGCCAAATCACCCATGTGTGTCATGAGTGGGAGGGACCAGGGGGGCTGCAAAGGGGAAGAGACACAGGCAGATTGACTGACAGGTTTCAGAGCAGAGGAACAGGAAGTGCAGGGACCTGGTGATGCTGCTGCCATATCACACACACAAATGTAAATATCTTCAAAACTAGCAAAATAAACAATGGAAATAAGTTGCAAAAACTCTCAGGAGAGCAATTCCTATCAATTTACCTAAAGTCATTTTTGGACCACATTCCCCTTTAATGATAAGTTCTTTTTCTGATAAGGTGGTCTTATAATTATAGTTAATTCTTTCAAGATATAGTAATAAGTTCAATACAAGATTCAGTATTACTAAGCAGTTAATTACAGAATACGGTTCCCTGACCTGTTAAGCAGGTTGTAGTTACATCTGTGAGTTGTCAATTTGATAAGAGTAACCGTCATAGTCACAAATGACCAGATAGAATATACGATAATAAAAGTTGGACAATCCACCAAACGTCCAAGGTGGAACTGATGAATAAGGGGAACAATGCTTTAACTCTCAGTGATCTGGAGCTAAATTCTAACCATTGATTGGGTAAATGTAATCACATGACTAAATATTGTAACTAATAATAATGACGTTTATGACAATTGCAAATGGGTATAAAAATCTTGTAATATAACAATAAACCGAACAGTTCTATCTCAAGGGACTCCAGTGTCTTGTGTTCTGTCTCCTCACACGCTGTGATATATGTGATATTTGGCCAGCGACTTACATCTATTGAATGTATATTATTTTACCATGACACTTCCTTTCTGGCAAGCTACCTGCCTCAAACGTCTGCTCAACGAGCTTTTTATAAGCATGTGCAAGGGAGGCAACAGGGGAAACAGCAGTCAATCATTGGTTGTGATGTCAGCAGTTTACATCCTGATTGACTGCTGGAGGGAGGAGCCAGGTTCTCAATAAGTATCCTTAAAATATCAGATTAATAATGCACGTGCCAAATATATCAGTGGGATAGGGACTGAGACATTGACAAGTTTTTTCGTTTAAGGGTGGACATGCCCTTTTATTTTGCCAGAAATACATTTGTTTTAACAATTCTTCTGTCAATAGCATAGCAATAAACAATAAAACTAAAAATAAAATATCTGTACTTATAGGAGCAACTTAAACCTAAAGTGCCTTTGGGTTCTGGTAAATAACAATAAAGTCGGAACAGCCATAGTAATACAACCAGAAAGTAATCAACCTCTATGTTGTGACTGTCCTGCTGGGGTGCGGTGAGAATCCCATAGTACAAACCCTGCCAGTCATTAGATTGATGAGTTACAGGGAATTTGCCAAAGGATTGGTTTTGATTCCAATTGTTTAAATCCTCAAATCCTCCCACATGGGACTTCTGTGGCACTCCCAACTTCCCCCAAGGCTCAATGTCTCACCTACATTCTGTGTCAGCACCCTTTACTATTGGTATACTTTAACCCTCTGCTAATGAGGGCAATGATAGACAATGAGTTTATTAGTATAAATAGTCAACATCCATTAAATGTAAACATTGAGGGCAATATAAATAAAACTATCAAATACTATATGATGGGACAATGTTTTGACCTTTGCCCAAGTATTAAATATTCTTGCCAACCATTGCTGGTACCTATATATTCCCAAGGGATTGTGCACCTCCATTGACCAGTCATGGTGAAGAAATCTTTCCTACCAAATCCCTTTGGCTGGTAACTATGTTGCTTTGCACTACACCAAGCTAAAGTTGGGCCAAGGAACCAGGAAGATGTAAAGAGTACAAGAAAAGAATCATGTAGGGTATTTGAAGGGAAGAAGCATGCTGAAGGTTGCTGTAGCTACTTAAGTACTATTATGAGTTGTTTTATCAGCTGACATCATCCCTTTACCTGCTCTGTATCTCTTATTTGAAGTAATTCCCTCAAATTTGCCCATGAACCAAGCATTGATGATGTTCTAGTTCTGGACATGGCCATTTAAACGGTGAAGAAATCTTCCATGTGTATAATGCGTGCCCTTTCCTTTATGAATGTTTAAATGATTTTTGTAGCCCACCTTTAGAAATTTAAACGACATCTAAACCAAGCTTCAGGTATTTATACTAGAATCTCGAGCAGGTACTGTAATACGTCTTCCCCAGCAATTAAAAACTCATCAATAACCTGTGTTCCCCAATGAATTCAGACACCCAACCCCTATCTCCACCAGCGGATGAATATCCTAGTGGACACGGAGAACTGAGTAGATCCCTTTGCAACGATGGCCCAACACTTTATACTTGAAGCGTTTGGTTCCTTTTATTCAGCTTCTAACGAAGGTTTTAACTTTCATTCAACTAGTAACTCTTACTGACAGCCCTTAGAACCATGATCCAAAGGAGACTGCAAGGAACGAGACAAAGCCATATTTCTTCTGTATACAACCACTTGCTGGCGACAGAGCATATCTCCCTTGGTCACCTTGTGTCCTGCAGGTAAGAATGACAGATCTTCCTCTGATTGTTTAGGACATTAATGTACTGCAAGTGGGTTCGTATGTTTTGTTGAGACAAGATAATGGTAAGCAGAACGAGAATGGCACCGGGGCCAGGGACAATTGAAGAGACGAGGGCACCTTTTCCATATGCTGATCTTCTCTTCTAGAACATGGAGTAAACGTTTCTTGTTGCTTATCTGCTCTTTGTAGAAATACCCGATGGGACATGACAACAAACAGCACATAATTGCCACATGTTCCCTCCCGGAGGACTGAGCTTATATATTTGGTCTCAATACTTCCTATGGCCCTTTAAAATGGTGGTCAACCCCAGGGCTGACTTACACATGAAATTGTTTTATGATGCAGCAAGTAACTCATAGAAACACGAGGTTTTCTTTCTAATATGTTAATGAAAAAAAAAATAAGAATTGGTTGTTACAACTAAAGGGGCCCATACATGCACCATACCGCTTGTACAATTGCACAAGCATCCTACGAATCTGTCTTGGTGGATAAAAACCTTTTAACATGTCCAATAGGGAAGAATTTGTAATGGAGAATGTTATGATTTTCCATAATGCCACACATGATCCAAGAAGAATCATACGACAAATTGAATATCCTGAATATGGGCATGTATGATCCCCCTTTTGGCATGTATACACAAGGGGCAATGTTTTCTTCAGACTACAGATTGGGTTGGGTGATGGAATTAAAGCTGCGCTGCATGATTTTTGCCATGACCATTACAGGTTTATCGTTTTTATCTGATTTTTCCTGATAACCTCTGGGTGAAATAAGATAGGGTGAAAATTTTTAGCCTGATCAACCAAAATTATGCATGTTATGTCTTTAAGAGATATTCTATTCTGCTAAATCCCTTGAGGAAAACACCTTTGTCCTCTGTAGGTGTTCTGGAATGTGTTTTAAACCAATATCTTGGGAGATTGTTCCAAGATTAAATGAATATTCCGCAAAAGCAGACACATGCCCTAAAGAAGACGTAAAGGTCTGAAACATCAGTGCTGATACCGACGGATTGGCCCTTCATATCGGTAAAATGTGTACGGTCGAAACGATTGTTTCTGACTTAGACAAACATAAGTCTTTCAGGACGAAAAATTTACCCTCATCCTGGTCGGCTTTGGATGTCCCTTAGACAGGTAGTAGGGATCCAGCCGCGATTGTAGTAGTATGGCCCGGCTGTCATTTAACCTCCCTATATGGTGTAACACCCTTCTGTCAAATATGAAAAGACAAGAAAAAAAAAAAAGTGTGCCGATTACTACTGTGTTAAACCACCTTTAGCGTTAAAAGATCCCCTACTAATTTGTCCCTACTAATTGTCCCCCCCTGATAATTGTCCTCTACAATGTCCCCTACTAATTGTCTCCACTAATTGAACCTCTACTAATTGTCCCTACTAATTGTCCCCACTAATGTCCCCTACTAATTGTCTCCCCTACTAATTGCCCTACTCAATTGTCCCCTACCTAATTGCCCTACTAATTGTCCCCTACTACAATTGTCCCTACTTAATTGGTCCCCCTACTAATGGTCCCCTACTTTGTCCCCTACGAATTGTCCCCCCCTGATAATTTGTCCTCTACCATTGTCCCCTACTAATTGTCTCCTCCTAATTGACCTCTACTATTGGTCCCCTAACTATTGTCCTCTACTAATTGTCCCCTACTAATTGTCCCCTACTAATTGTCCCTACTAATGTCCCCCTACTAATTGTCCCTACTAATTGTCCCCTACTAATTGTCCCTACTAATTGTCCCCTACTAATTGTCCCTACTAATTGTCCCCTACTAATTGTCCCCTACTAATTGTCCCTACTAATTGTCCCTCTACTAATTTGTCCCTACTAATTGGTCCCCTACTAATTGTCCCTACTAATTGTCCCCCTATAATTGTCCTCTACTAATTTTTCCCCTACTAATTGTCTCCTACTAATTGTCCTCTACTATTGTTCCCCTACTAATTGGTTCCCTACTAATTGTCCCCTACTAATGTCCCCTACTAATTGGCCCCCCCTGATAATTTGGTCCTCTACCACTTGTCCCCTACTAATGTCCTCCTACTAATTGAACCTCTACTAAATTGTCCCCTACTAATTGTCCCTACAATTGTCCCCCTACTATTTGTCCCCTACTATTGTCCCCTACTAATTGTCCCTTACTAATTGTCCCTACTAATTGTCCCTACTAATTGTCCCTACTAATTGTCCCCTACTAATTGTCCCTACTAATTGTCCCCTACTAATTGTCCCCTAACTAATTGCCCCCTACTAATTGTCCCCTACTAATTGTCCCTACTAATTGTCCCCTCCTATTGTCCCTACTAATTGTCCCCTACTAATTGTCCCCTACTAATTGCCCCCCTACTAATTGTCCCCTACTAATTGTCCCTACTAATTGTCCCCTACTAATTGTCCCCTACTAATTGTCCCCTACTAATTGTTGTTCCCCTACTATGCTCCCCCCTTACTAATTCCCCTACTACATGTCCCTTACTGTCCCCCTACTAATTGTCCCTACTATTGTCCCCTACGATTGTCCCTACTAATTGTCCCCTACGTAAGTGGTTTGGCCCCACTAATTGTCCCTTACTAATTGGCCCACTAGCAATTGGCCCTTACTGGTCCCCTAACTAATTGTCCTACTAATTTGTCCCCCTACTAATGTCCCTACTCATTGTCCCCGACTAATTAGTATTTATAGTAAGTTGAGGTTTTGAATAAAGACATACGCCTGCCCAGGTCCAACAACCCTCTACAATATCCATGATCCTATTTCCGCCTAACTGTTTTTGATCCAGAGGAAGGCAAAAAAACCCCGCAACCAAAATTATGAGGGGGAAAAAATTCCTTCCTGACTCCAAGTGGCATCGAAATTTCTTCCCTGGATGCAACGACTCTACTTTATGTATCAATACCAGTAACTGCAACTTCCTTTTTTCAGAAAACTCATCCCGCTTTTTTTTGAAACTGACAATGAACCTGCCATTCCAAAATCAAACAAAACGTCCACTGTAAGACATTCCATAGCCTTTACCGTTCTCCACGTGAAAAACCCTTTCCGATCTTGAAAGCCTAAACCTGTTTGCTACCTTTTTTCTTCAATTCTTAAGGGATGTCACCGTGTCCTTTGACATTTCTCTTGGTGAACCCATGCCCGCAGAGAGTTTATATATGGCCCGTTATGTATTTATACACAGTAATCATATCCCTCAGCAAGCGTCCTTTCGCCCGCGTAATATTGTAACCTTTCGCAGTCTCTCTTCATAGTCAAGTCTCCCCACAATCCCCTTATTAATTTAGTTTTCCCCTTCTCTGAACCCCTTTTCCATTTCAAAGTGGTCCTTTTTGTACACAGGATTCCAAAATTGCACTGCAAATATTCCAAATGAGGGCCTTACCAATGCTTTGTAAGAAGAGGGTAGAATTACATTTTCCTTTTTCCTCGCCTTTGACTCCAACCTCGCTTTATACATCAAGACAATTACCGATGCTGGCTCTGGCTGTTTGCCGCCTGGCACTGCTTGCTACCTTTTAAGTTTGTTATCCACCAAAACTCCAGATCCCTTTCCAACAGGGATTCACTTAACACAAGAGCCATTTATCGTAATAAATTACACTAAGATTTTTAAGCTCCCAAATGCATCACCTTACATTTATCACATTAGAAATTTCATCTGCCACTTAGCAGCCAATGTGATAAATCTCTCTAGATCCCCTTGCAACGATTGCACATCTCTGAATTTTTTTAATGGTCTACAAAGTTTTTTGTCTTCCATCAAACACATAAACCTTGCTGACAATACTCCACTTCTCCAATGCATTAATAATAATTAAGAGAAGCGCCCCAACACAGAACCCTGTGGCAACCCCACTTAGCACTTTAGTCCATAACTGATGAAGCCCCATTAACCACTACTCTCTGCTCCTATTCTTTAACCAATTTTCTACCAGTACAAATGTGACTCCCCAGACCAACGACCTTAGCTTAGTTCCTTGAGTCGCCTGGGGGGACTGTATCAAAAGCCTTTGCAAATCCTAGTAAACTACTCGACTGCTAGACCAGAGTCTAATTTTCTACTTACTTTCCTCTATAAAAGCCAAGCAAGTTAGTTTGACAAGATCTATTCCTCCTAAATCCATGCTGGTTACTACGTATAAGGGTCAGCCCTTGAACATACTCGAGAACATGATCCCTTATTAAACTTTCCAGATCTCCCCCACCACTGAAGTTAAACTTACAGACCGTATTACCCGCGGGAGACTAACCCTTTTTGAATATTGGAATAACAAACTCATCAAGCCTTTTTTCGCAATCCAGAAGGCACACACCGGAATAGGGAATCAGCAAAAATATGAAACTGGCCTAGATAAACGAACTAGCTCCCTACGTACTCCTAGGATGTATTTTATCCGTCCAGGTTTACTAATATTAACCTTATTTATTTCTTGTCTGTACCATATCCCTCGGTTAAAACCAAAGTACCATAGCCTCGGTTAACCAGTGTCCCTTACTAATGGCCCCTATTGCTATTGTCCCTTACTGTCCCCTACTAATTGTCCCTACTAATTGTCCCCCTACTAATTGTTGTCCCTACTAATTGTCCCTTTACTAATTGGCCCCTACTAATTGTCACCTTACTGTCCCCACTAATTGTCCCCTACTAATTGTCCCCTACTAATGTTGTCCCCTAACTACTGTCCTTCCTAATTGGCCCCTACATAAGTGTCCTTACCTTTCCCCTACTATTTCCTACTAATGTCCCCTATTTATTGAGGATAACAGCTGGACGTGCTATTGCTGAGAGTGAAGTGGTTAGGTAGAAGTTGGGAATCTATTTTTGTAAAGAATCAGAAAAGACGAACCTCCCCAGTCCCCCCCTAGGTTCATGGTTGTGTAGAGGGTCCTTTGTTATTCTGTAGAACAAGGAGAAGAGTTTGGAGTGTTAATATGAGGCTAACAAATGTCATGCTTTCTTTCTTATAATCGTCTTTCTGTGGTCTTTTAGAATTATAACTATTCCATCAATTCTATGTCAACTTTATTAAGAACTTCTAGATTCCTATCTTTTCTTACTTTAACCATAAATCAACCTATAAACATTACTGATTATTTTCTTATTACTGATCGTTCCTATTTTGAGAACGTATCCATAAAGTTGCCACGTCTCCGTTGGTGTTTATATGTCGATTCGTAGAATTAGATTATCTTCCCACCTCCCCAGCTTAGTTTCCCATTGCACCTTCTGTAATCTAAGCTTTAGGACTTGCCGATTAGATCGGTCACTAGGAATGGGTACTGGGATCCTGCTTACTAAAGCTGACGTTGCTCTTCTAATCCCGCCAATAAAACAGAATAATAGGTTATTTCTTTACTCTCAAGAAGAGGTGCAAAATTGGCCTGATATTAATTTGCCGCACACCAATCAGATGATACCTATTTACTGGTCTTAGTTGAATAGCCCCTTAAAGTTTTTTCTACCTCCCAAACAGCCCTCCTATCCTTGCTGCCTATTTATACTGGAGGGCCAGATAAGCTGCGAGTTTGTGGGAGGTCAGGAATATGGCTGGTGAAGTGCAGTCAGGAAGAGAGGAGGGCTTAAGGAAGCAGGGTAGGAATGTGGTTGCTGTGTGTGTAAAGAAGAGTAGTAGGGTCAGGTTTAGGTGAGGGAGAAGTAAAACTTTACAGTGTGTAGGGAACAACTAGGAAGAGGTCTCGCCCTCCCCCTGATTTTAGAGTAGTTTTATGGGTACATCTTTTTCATTTATCCAGTGGGTGGCTACTGGGATTCTGGGCAGCTCAGGGGGAATATAAAGTTGGGGTTAGTGGGTTGTCACAGCACATTGGTAGATGTTGGTCCCGTGGGAAAGTAGAAAGGCAAGATCAGGGCCAAGATGTGGTTCAGGTGGCCTTTTCCCCCTTTGTCCAGTCATGAAACCCTCACCAACCTCAATAAATGTAGCAGTAATGACCGAGTCCATTCGAATACTGGAAAGGGTGCTTGAGACACAATTCATTACAAAATGTGAATGCAGGAAGAATGTTTATTGTCAGAACGTTATTTTATAATTATTTTTATCTATAAATGGTCATAGTGTAGCATTCGTTAGAATACCTGGAAAATAAAAAGTGTAAAGGGACGACCCCTCCTTGTGGGAACAAAATTAATATGTTTTGCAACGCCCCCACCCCCAAAACCTGACATTCATTTGGTTTTCCAATCATTGAGTCTGCTCTAGCAAGCGAACTTACACTTGCACCCTCCTCGATCCTCCGGCGCGCTCTGCACTTCCGGAGAAGGCAGCCAGTGTCTGCCGTGACAAGTGCCCTCACAGCCAATCACTGACTGCCATCCCTGGAGCATGTCTCCCTGTCGGCTGCTCGGGAACACGACAATAAAACATCAAAGCGCAGTGGAGAACAGTGGGCGACCTGCGAGGACTTGTAAGTCTAAATCTCTCTGGAAGTAGAATTAATGATTGGGAACCAAACGAAATCCCGGTTTTGTTTTTTTTATTGCACACATACTCATTCTTTTTCCCAGAAGGTGGACGTCCCTTTAAGGGCGTTAGTCCACCATCACTGACCCTTCTCCCAGACTTGTCGCAAGTTTCTAATGTTTGCTGATCCCTCCCCACCCGTGTTGGGTAAGTAATGTTTGGTGTTCCCTTATTTCGTTGGCCATTTCCTGCCTGTAGTCAAGAAAATTTCCATTTCTTTACAAACCAGTTCTAATGACGAGTTGATAAGAAGCCCTTCTCCCACCTGTGACCGACTTTTCCAATTTATAATTTAGTAAATAAGAATTGATTGGATCAGTGGGATGACGCCATTTAACTGTTGTTTTTTTATGTGGAAACTCGAGTTCCTGTACTCCTGATCCTGCAGAATCACATCTGGGATCAATCTTTGTGCGATCCTATGAAGGATAAAAAACGTATTCAATGAGCAATTTGTTAACCACAAACACCACGAAGAAAACCGCTTGTTTTTAATAGATACCTTTATTATTGAACGGCGCCAGCAGCCTCACCAAGGATCCAGATCCTGAAAATATAGGATAACACAATGCGAAGGTAAGTGCTAGACGCAACAGCGTGAAACAGAGCTTGGCAGGGAGCTTTGCATCTAATTCATTTTCACTGATGCATTTATTTTAAGAGAGAGGTTTAGGTTAAAGAATGAATCGCAGAAGGCTTTGTATTAGTTTCTATACAGGTCTTGGCTCTAATCTTGTCACTTATTGTAAGGTGCCCATACCAATGGAGATTGGTTTATGAGTTTGCCAATGCTAGCAACGAAGGAACGACGGTAATATTCTTTCTAATGTAATTAGCTCCCTATAGTGTAGTATAGGGAGCTGATAACAATCCACTGGAAATTACTAGTTTGGACTCCATAGTTTACGATGCCGAATGGCAGTAGTTTGTCTGCATTGTTACCTATCCTACACAAT
The DNA here is from genome assembly GCA_019447015.1 of Hymenochirus boettgeri. Taxonomy (NCBI): domain Eukaryota; kingdom Metazoa; phylum Chordata; class Amphibia; order Anura; family Pipidae; genus Hymenochirus; species Hymenochirus boettgeri. Next base: position 311,317,127 of record CM033476.1, read on the forward strand.
GCCTGATTTCACCATCAGATCGGAAGGTATTTTGCTGAAAATCGTCCCAGGTGCCACCTTTTACTCTGATGGAGGGTAATGTCAGCGTCTACTGTTTAAAGGATAAACCATGTAATATGAATTGTTTTGGTAAAGTAAATCGTAGGATTATCCTGCAGGACCTCGGACTATGACAGTAGCGTTACACCGCTTTTCATGCTACATGTCGGCTATTAGCAATACTGTCAGTCCCCCCATGGTATGGAATAGAGACTTGTTACAGAAAACGCTATAGATCAGATAAGTATTGGGGGCGCAGACCAGGATCTGTTAATAACTCCTGTGGATTCAGTTTATCATGGTTAGTTACGAAGGTTACAGCCTGGTTCATATTCTAGTGTAGTAATAAGAATTATATTACGTCAACGAGGATTTCTATAACTATATGGCAATGAGGCTAGAAAATTCTAACAGCCATGGAACTCCAAGTTGAATATTTGTGATAATTACCATGGAGGGGAATTATGCCTATAATACGACAGTTTAAGTAAGCTCTGTCACACTCCCATTTGCTGCATGAACACAACCAGACACCAATGTGCAATGAACAATGTTTGGGATGATAATATATTTGGTCCGACCCAGTGATCAACGAATAAACGCCTTACAATTTCCATACAATACCATATAGTCGGTACTCTAACTACTAAATTAGGCTCTAAATTTTATTATTACTGTTATAATGATAAATTTCTTATATTTTGTGTCCTTGTGTCCATCTTTGGTTTCTCAGTATCTAAAACCCATTTCAACCCATACGCATATGGAAATAAGCCTTACAAAGAGGGACGTTGGATAAACTTGTGGTCCCCGCAACAAACCGCTGCCATGGAAATCGAGAAATTACCCAGACAATCCTCCGTTTTTTTTGTGAGCTATTTGCATTTTATTTAGCCAGGGTGGGGTATTTAAGGAAGTGCTCAATATGGCCACTAAGGTTTTTATTTTATGCAACGTTGAGGATTCTAACAGAGATCTAACCCACTGTAACGGTAAAGAAGCAACATTACAGATGATGTTAGCCGCCATTATTTACCCCAGATTTGCCTGATGGAAACTGACAGATTTCCCTGGCCCTCAAGGTTTGATTCCTGCATATCAATGTTTCCAGGGCTTCCTAATAGCATATCCATCCTTGGCACTGCTAATGTGCACAATTACACCTACCTTATGTCCTTTACTACAGGGACTGATAATGAGGCGCATGTTGGCCTCTTCTGGCGTTTCACCTAAAGTATCTTTGTCTTGTTTATGCTACCGTATAACCTTTAACATTCTAATCACTGGAAAATAGTACACAAATAATAACAAATAATATCACCGTAACTTAGAATGTAAAATTTAGCAAGAACATGGTGGTGACAGAAAGAGAAATGATCCAGCAGCTTTTAATTGATTGGAATAGGGAACCTGATACCTTCGTACAATTACATTGCACAATTTTCATTCACATTATTTCCCTTGGAGCCACATTGAGAGCCATAGTTGGGCAACTCCACCCTAATATGAATTCTAATAGGTTGTAAGTCTACCCCTGCCCACCCCCACTGCTATGTCAGAATTTCTAAAAAAAATTCAGAACTCTATTTACATCCCCTCGCTCCTGCGGCGCTCTTGATCCTGCTCCTTGCTTCCGGAACTTCAAGCAGGGCCAGACCGACACCCATCTGTAATTGGCTGAGAGGCCATTAGTAATCTGACATTTGGTTAGGGGGCAGGGTATCCCAACATACGAAAAACTTTTACAGCAAGGGTGGAAGGGCAGCCAGGGAGGGCTTCCGGAGGGTGGGAGTGGGGAAAGGGCTTCCCCTACGCATCCACTGGCCCTCTCAGAGGACAAGGAGAGGCAAAATCTTTTCCCACAGGAAGACACCTCCTACTTTTCAGTCCCTAGGACTTGGACTGCACGCAGAAAAACCATAAGGAGCAGGGATGTAAGGTAATAATTTTTTAAAAACACTTTGGCAGTGGGGCTAGTAGTGGGTGAAATTTTTAGTTTGCGGTGTGGACTTGCCCGTTTTTGACTCATCACACCTACCAATATTATTATGTCTTATTTGCCCTAAATTATCCTAGCAACTTCACCTATTTCTTTATATTATACTAGCAGCAAGAATTCAAGGAAGACCTAATAAATAATCTAATTGCAATACTTTTATCCATATTATACAGGATTCCTTTCTTATTTTATGCCTTTGACCTCTTTAACAACTTCTGTCTACAGTCCTCATTAATACTTTGTTTCTATGTGAATTAACATTGACCTTTTTCACAAAGACCTCATACACCATAATAAGTCCATATACGCCTATAATACCAAAAAATTAAACATACTGGCGTCTCAAATGCAACATGAACAATTCTTTGTCCATTCCAATTACTTCATTGCAGACGTTACATGGTTGTTGATACCCCCAGTCCTTGGGTTTGGGATTAATCAACATCAATGACCATGTGCATCATCCAAAAAAAGTCAAAAGAGAGATAGAATTGGTTGCCTAGGCCTTTTGAAGTCTGGTAGGAACACTAAACGCTTTGGTATTGAGATTCTTAGCCAGACTTTATCTTTAAGCAGCGTAGCGTTCTCCTGTAAGAGACAGTCCACTTGAGTTTTGTTTAAGTAATCTGCTGCATTTCTGCTAGTTTTATATATGTTATCACCTAAGCAGGAGTAGCACACTGGATGGTTCTAAACTGACAAGAACGAAGACATTTCTTCTCATGAATCATAGATGTCGTTCAGTTTTTCTGGAGAAATGACTTGTGGTTAAATATTAGTCTTCAAGAGTGACCACACTGGACAACTAGGACAAACAGTTTGTAGTTATTACCTGGCCAGTGCGTAGCCACTTCTTTCATTCATCCATGATGGAAAAAGAAGGTAAATATGTTGTTCAGTTACATCCAAGAACATTCCATTATGGGTATATGAAGATTCTTCTGATGGGAGCTTATGTGAGATCTTATTATGGGCTTAAAAGCCAATGCACTGAAGTATTGTCAAGCTTTTAATATATTTTTTTTTGAAGAGCACGCCTGTTTATTCACAATGAGCAAGGAAAAAATTTCCCCCAACATGTTCATTTACTCTAGATGTCCCCAGTACACTGGTGGAGCGGTCATCACAAGGGCTTGAACTTCTTGGTGGATTTCTTTTTAATATTCAGCCTTTGTTGAGCTCCTCTTTGCCAGCAACCTTGCATACTACTGTAAATTTCATTTGGACAGGTCTAGGCCTTTCAAGTTCCCCGACCTTGGGTGAGACATTCAAAAATGGCCTTCAGAGAAAAGGAACGGTTCAATGTAAGGACTGGAATTACAAAGCAGCTTATATACCAATATCCAGAAAGATATAGGATAAAAAAAAGCAGCCACATTTCACATTTGCACATCATTTTTTGGATAAATAGTTTGAAAAATCAGTAGTTTGGTTAACAGTGTTTACTCGATTGTATCCTGCTAATATGTATATTATAGGCAAGGGCGTTGATGATGGTGGCACTTAAAGGTAACTGTGTCTCCAACAGTGCCCTTATTAAAAGAGTTCTTTGCCAAATAATATAATATAATCTAATATTTCATGGCAAGCCTAGGAGATGTCTTTAGCTTCCTCCCTGGATCTTAAGTTAAAGGGGCATGTAAATTTTCACTTTCCAGACTGCCCTGTCGCTGTATAGGAATGTGTTATAAAGCTGTGTCATAAGCCCCCCCATACAAATAGATATTTTCTGAGCTAGTTTATGACCTGCAACATTCTCTACTTATGGACAACCTTAGGGAGAGGGGAAAACATTTAGAATTGTTGTTAGTTTTAATTTACAAAGGATGTTGAAGTTCAGTGGGGCTTTATATTCAGCTGGCATGCTCCTGTCCCAGCAGGGGAATGCTCCAACATTAACCTTGGAGAAGACCAAGTGCTGGAATGTCCCAGCTCACAGTGTTCCTAGCTTTAACTTTGGATACCCTGCAGCCGACCAATGGAGTAAGCCTTTAAGGTAGGAGTGTGCCCTTTTTTATAATAAGGCCAATTGTATTGAGACACATTCGGCCTTTAACTATTATTATTTTTTTTTAAATTATGAATGTTCTGAGTTAGTATTCTTGCATACATAATGAGTATTTTATTGGCAAGGTCATGGCCAAATCCTGCCAATGTAACTACCAATTTTTCGATTATCGCGGGATTTCGTTCAGGTATGCAGCGCTTCGTGAATGGGGTTTTGCTTCGCAATGTGGATTCCACGTTAAGGAGCAAAAAATTTAACAAAAATGTGTAAATACCCACGCTAACCCATATGGTAGTGGTATGATTTACATTTAAATTTACAATATCATTCTTTTGCATCTTCCCTGCAAACCAGCTTATTGTTCTTATCTAACTTTCGTCGGGCCAAAACATTCATACATGGGGCGCGATTGTACTTCTGCCCGTTCATACAACAACCCTGCTTGGCCTTTGTCCGCCATCAGGAAATGTTCACTGAGAAAGTAAAACTTGTTCCTTTATTGCTTAATTGAAGAACGTGCGGAAAAGGAGCAATGCCTTGCCTTTCTTTCTTCAATCATTTTTATAGGAACTCAGAAATTGACCTTGTGCAATTCCTCGAACAAGCCCCCAGATATTACTAGTACTTGTATAGGAAGAGACGATGCACTCCTAGGTCTATTAAAAATACCAAATTTATTGTGATTAAACACGCCAGCCATTAAACGCTTTTCTCGTCGCCATCTTGTTTGTCTCTTCAGAAGCCCTTTAGAGGCTACTTCTATACGAGGAGCACCCGGGTGGACGATTTTGGATAGTGGTTTTAGTCGACCATATAACATAATATAAAATCCTCCAGTGAATCTAACAGATCTTGATTTTAAGCCGATTAGAGAAATATTTACCTGGCGAACAACAGTCCAGAAAGTTAAAAAGATCCCATTCACCAGTAACACCTGTGTAACTTTTAGACCCATTTTACTATCATTTTGCTTGTAAAACCTCAGCGCAGTTCATTACAGGCTCCTAATGCCATATAAAGTTATCATCTGAGCTCGATGTAACTTGAATGACAAGCATCCTGTAATAAAAATTACCCTGTCATTAGTTTCAAAGAATAAAAAGTATTGTGTTTACAGATTTCCCCTAACTCCTTTCTGATGCCCCTCTGGTCTTCTTAGTAACTTAATGCTTTTTTATGGAGTTTAAAAATAAAGAAATAATATAAAAAACCCCTTTCAGGGGTCCTCTTGAGTTCATTAGTTGTCTATCCAGTTCCTGAGACGGCCAGTTTAATAAAGAGCCCCCGCAGGGCCAGAATGAATTATCTCATTCGAGCATTGGAAAAATTCACATTGAATTTTTTTTCCTCTTTTATTTCTTTATTGAAGAAAGCTTCTTGGCGTAAGAAATATAAATGGGTTCCCTTATACGGCTGGGGGAAGGAGATGGTATATTTGGGAGTACTAGATGCTACTTCCAATGTTTTACAGTAAATTAGAAGGTTAAATTCCCTTTCCTTAACAGCTTTAAAAAAACACGGCCCCTGTTTCGTGTCTTGTTTAAAAGGGGTCATATAACTCACCAAACACTTTACATTTTCTGAACCACAATTGGAGAGAATAAAAGGTGTTGGTTCCCACATATTTATCTGTGCTTGTCTTTGTCATAAATTATTAATTTTTATTACCGTAAATGGTCCTAATGCCCCCACCTCCCTTAATCCCTGCCTTCTTGTGGTGTCTGCGACACTTATAGTTCTGCACAGCCTCACCATGGAGACACTGCTCACCTTACACATCTCCCTCCCCTTCCTTTCGTTTCTCTGCTAAATGTCTTCAAATTGCAGAATAGTGTGCTGGCAAGCAGCCAAGATTACAGTAAGTCAAGGGATGGGGAACATATTAACGTTTCTCGTGCTCTGGGGTTGGTAATCGAGATTTCAAATGAAATGATTTCCTCAGAATTTACAGCTCGGTAGTGGGGGGATTTGCTGTCAGTCTAAAGGGTACACTTTTTTGAAATTTCATTTTGGTTTAGATTAAGATATCAAAAGCAAGTAAATACCGAATCCGCGAGTAAAATGTCTATTACACCTATACGCGAGCATGGAATCCGCGAGTAAAATGTCGCGTGATAGGTGTAATAGAACTATATGCGGATCGGATTTACGTGCGATAGGGTAATAGACATTTTACTCGCGGATTCGGTTTTATTTACTTGCGGATAGGTATAATAGACATTTTACTCGCGGATTCGATGCTCGCGTATAGGTGTATGGACATTTTACTATGCGGTTCGATGCTCGCATATAGGTATATGGACATATTTACCTGTGATTCGATGCTCAAAGTATAGGTATAATGGAATTTTTACTCTCGCGTCGATGCTGGTATAGGTACATGGGAACAATTTTATCGCCGATTCAATGACTCGCGTATAGGTATAATAGACATTTACTCGTGAGTTCGTGCTCGCATATAGGTTGTTAATGACATTTTAACTCGTTGGATTCGATTGCTCGCATATAGGTTTTAATGGACATTTTCTTGCGGATTTGTATGCTCACGTAAAGGTTTAATGAATTTTAACTCGCGGCATTCGATTGCTCGCGTATAGTGTGTAATGGACATTTACTCGCAGGATTCCGAATGCTCGCTGATAGGTGTAATGGACATTTTTTACTCGCGGATTCCATGCTCCGCGTATAGGTGTACTAGCTATTAACTTCGCGGATTCGGTATTACTTGGTATAGGGTAATAGACCTTTTACTCCAGGATTCGTGATTGTTGCGTTATAGGTATAATAGACATTTTTTTACTCGCGGATTCGATCTCCGCGTATGGTGTATGGACATTTATTCTTGCGGGTTCGATGCTACGCATATAGGTATAATGGACATTTTATCTCACGGTGATGGGTCGATGCTTCGATAATGACTTAGGTAAGGACATTTTCCTCGCGGAATTCGATGCTGCGTATAGTTCATGGACATTTTAACTCTGCGGATAATGTCTCGGGCTATAGGTATAATAGACATTTACGCGTGGAATCGTGCTGCATATAGGTTTTAATGGACATTTTACATGTGGATTCGATGCTCGCATATAGGTTTTAATGGCATTTTATGTCGGATTTGATGCTCACGGTATAGGTTTTAATAGGACATTTGACGCGGATTCGATGCTCGCGTATCGGTGCTAAAATGACTTTTTCGCGTTCGATGCCTCCGCGTTAAGGTTAATAGACATTTAACTGCGGATTCGATGCCGCTAATAGGTATCAGGACAATTTTCTGCGGATTCAATGACTCGCGTATAGGTCTATAGACATTTTCACTCGTGGATTCGCCATGAGCAGGTATCTAGATAGTTTGTAATGGACTATTCCCTTACGCGTGGATTGTATGCGTCGCACTATAGGGTTTAATGGACATTTTTACTTGCGGATTTTGATGCTCACCGTCTAGGTATAATAGGACATTTTATCGTTGATTCCGTATCGCTCGCATATAGTCGTTAATGGGACTTTCTTTTACTCGGATGGATCGATGCTCGCATCATAGGTTTTGCAATGGACATTTAACCTTGCGGATTTGATGCTCACTTTTTATGAGGTATAATCGCCATTTACTCGCGGATTCGATGCCGCGTATAGGGATCTGGAACATTTTACTCGTGGATCGATGCTCCAATAAGGTATAGAGACATTTTACTCGCGGATCGCTCTCGTCGTATAGGTAATCTGGACATATGTTACTCAGCCGATTCAATGCTGATGCGCGCGCACAGGCTTATTGATAGACTTTTTAGTCGTGGATTAGCATCTCGCATATAGGTTTTAATGGACTATATTCTACTCGTGGATTCGCCCCCCTTATGCTCGCACTTTAGGTTTTGTAATGGAAATTTATCTTGCGGATAAGTGATGCTCACGTATACGTTTAAAGAAATTTTACTCGCGGATTCGATGCTAGCGTAATAGCGGTGTCATGGACATTTTTCTAACTTCGCAGATTCATGTTACTGTTCGTATAGGTGGTAAATGGACATTTACTTGCGGATCGAGCTCGCGTACGGATCATAACTATAACATTTCCACTCGTGGATTTGATCTCGGTCATAGTATAATAGACTTTACACTCGTGGATTCGATGCTCGCGTATAGTTATAATAGAATTTTACTTGTGGACTTCGATGCTGCTCTTAGGCTAAACACTGCTATAGTACGCGCGATTCGTATGACTGCGCCCTATAGGTAACGTAGATTTTACCGTGAGCTTTCCCGATCGCTCGCCTATAGGCATAATAGGGACCTAGTTTTACTGAGCGGAATTTGTAAATGCTCAGCCTATAGGTATAATGACATTTTACTGCCGGATTCGATGCTGCCGCGTAGGTAATACATGGACATTTAATTACTCGGGATTCGAATGCTCTGAGTAAGGTATAATGACATTTTACTCCCGCGTATTCATGATCGCTATAGGTTAATAGGACATTTTACTGTGCGATTCGATGCTCGTATGAGGTTTAATGGACATTTTACTTGCGGATTCGATGCTCGCATAGGTTTTACTGGACCATTTTACTTGCGGATTCGACTGCCTCCCCTCGTCTTTACTCAATTACTTGCGAATCATGCTCTGCTACGCCCTCTAATGGTCATTTTACTGCGGATTCGAGTGCTCGCATATAGGTTTTTTAGATGGACATTTTACTCGTGCATTCGATGCTCGCGTATAGGTATATAATGAAATTTACTCGCGGACTTCGTGATGTCTCGTATAGGTCCCCCTATCATGGACATTTTACTCGCGGATTCAATGCTTGCGTACTCCGGTCTAATAGACCACTTCTTTATCGTGGATGCCGATGCTCGCATAATAGGTTTTAATGGACATTTACTCGCTGAATTTGATTTGCTCAACGTATAAGGTTTTTAATGGACAGTTTTACCTCGCGGATTCGATGCTCGCGTCAATCAGGTGTAAATGGACATTTTACTCTGCAGATTCTCATGCCTGGCGGTATAGGTGTAATGGACAATTTACTCGCATTCATCGCTAGGTGTATTACTTTTACAAATGCGTCGAGTTCGTTTATGCGAGTGTAATAGACATTTTACTCGCGGATCTCGGTATTTACTTGGTATAGGTATAATAGACATTACCGTCGGATTCGATCGGGCATTGCGTCTAGGTGTAAGGACATTTTACTTGCGGGTTGCGATGCTCGATATAGGTATGGACCATTTTACTGCGGATTCGCATGCGCGTATAGTTATAATGACATTTACTGGCATTGATCCCTCACCAGGTTAGGCACTTTACTCGCAGATGCGTGCGTCGTATAGGTGTATGGACATTTACTCACAGATTCGATGCGCGGTATAGGTCATAATAGAACATTTACTCGCAAATTCGAATATTCACTCGCGTATAGGTATTAAAGGACCATTTTACCGCATATTAAAATTTTCTGCATTTGATTCTAATCCCTTTCCTATGACCTTTATATATGCAATCCAGCTCTAAATCGAGCCCTTCGCAAAGTGGGTGGGGTTTGTTATCACTATAGCTTGTCCGCAGACAACATGGCCACCATGGTTGGCAGCGATGGTGGTGTGCAATATCTGACCAGCGGGGGTCGATGACAGCGCTTAATGAACATCCCCCACGTAAAACCGATAAACGGAGCATTTATGTGCCACCTGCCAGACAGAAACTGCGCACAAATAGGTTGGCAGACCTCAGCTGGTAGACGGGTGTCTATTCCCAGTGCACTCAGCGGCAATGCCAAGGCAGTATCACAATTCTATATATCAAATTTGTATCTGTGTTTGAGTAGTATAAAACCGCCTTTGCCCACCCACTGTAAACCAGGCTGTTTCCTGCGGCAGATCTTTCTAACACTATATGAAGTTACCGCACTTTTCTTGTTACTTTATATAGCACTGTGATTGGCGATAGCTTACGCATTTTGCAAACCGCACAAACCGATTGCTGGGGGCCTCTTAGTGCTTTTCTCGGCTCAAAGTGCATATTGTTCAGTGGTCTTAGAGTGTTAGTAAATTTGTAATGTAACTGGTTAGTAATGTTAGATAGTGTTAGTGTGTGTTAGTATTAGGAAAGTAACCTGTTAGTAAATGTTAGTTATGTTAAGTAAATGGGTAATGTAAACTGTTAGTTAATGTTAGTTTAGTGTAGTTTTGTATCGTAATGTCATAAATGTACTGTTAGTTAATGTTAGTTATAGTGTTAGTTCAGTGTGTAGTATTAGTAATGTAAATGTTAGTTTATGTTAAGTGTTAGTAGTTATCGTCTGTCTGCGCGCTTCGGTGGTTCGGTTCTCCTTCTCTGTTTGTGTTCAGCTGTTTCCCGTCCCTGCGTTTGCCCTCCTTCCGTCGTATTCCGTTTCTTCGTTTCTTTTAGTAATGTAACTGTTTAGTTAGTTAGTTAGTGTTAGTTTTAGTGTTAGTATTAGTAAAGTACGTTAGTTAAGGTAGTTAGGTTAGTTAAGTGTCCTAGTATTAGTAAAATGTAAACGTTTTTATGTGTTAGTGTTAGTAGTGTTAGTATTAGTAACATAATTGTATACAGAGTTGTTGTAGTTTATGTAGTAGTTAAGTATGTTAGTTAGTGTTAGTTAGTATAGTAAATGTAACTGTTGTTAATGTTAGTTTGTTAGTTAGTGTAGTATTAGTAAATGTAATGTTTAGTTTAATGTTAGTTAGTTGTTATTAGTGTTAGTATAAAATGTAACTGTTTTAGTTTATGTAGTTAGTGTTAGTCGTAGTGTTAGTATTAGTAAATGTAACTGTTAGTTATGTTAGTTAGTGTTAGTTAACTGCTTAGTATTAGTAAATGTCAAAACTGTTATGTTGTTAGTTAGTGTTAGTGTTGTATGTAAACTGTAACTGTTAGTTTATGTTAGGGTTCAGTTTTAGTTAGTGTTGGATTATCGTAACATGTAACTGTTAGTTATGTTAGTTAGTTGTTAGTAGTGTTAGTTTATATAATGTTACTGTTAGTTATGTTAGTTAGTGTCAGTGTTAGTATGTCACAATGTAACTGTTAGTTTATGTTATGTCGTTCGTTTAGTGTTAGTTAGTAATGTCTGTTTGCTATGTCGTAGTTAGATGTAAATGTACCGTTAGATGTAGTTAGTGTTAGTCCCAGTGTTACGTATTCCTCATGTACGTTAAAGTCTGTACTGGTTTAGTTTTCACGTCCTGTTCGTTTCAATGTTAGTCGGTTAGTAGTGTTGTCATTATAAATGTAAACTGTACGTTTATGTTAGTTAGTGTTATTAGTTGTTGAGTAGGTTAGACCTACGTTAGTTCTGTTTTTTAGTCAGTTAGCATCGTTGTCTTTTGTTTGTATTAGTGCAGTAAGTGTCACTGTAGTCTTCTCTTTGTATAGAGTACCAGTTTAGTTGGGGTGTTAGTTAGTGTTAGTTTCGTAAATGTAACTGTTAGTTTATTAGCTTGGGTCAGTTTGAGCTGTTAGTATTATAAATGAAACTGTTATTGGTAGTGTTATCTTAGTGTATGTGTAATGAGGGTTGTTAGTCAGGTGTTAGTATTAGTTCCAAAGTACTTTAGTATTATTGTTACTGTTAGTGTGTTTCTATCAGTTACATGCTGTTACGTCGTCGTTCGTGTATCTGTTTATTCGTCCATTCAACGTTCGTATCCTGTTACGTATACCGTTGTTTATGTTAGTTTGTTGACGTGTTCTAGTTCGTTAGGTAAGGTCGTTCCGGGTTCTATGTAAATGAGTTTAGTTTTATGTTAGTTAGGTTAGGTCATTGTTATGTATGTACGTAAAGGTAAACTGTTAGTTGGTATGTTAGTTAGTGTTAGTCAGTGTTAGTATTAGTCAAGTACACTGCCACTGTTAGTTATGGTATAGTTAGTTTAGGTTATGAGTGTTTGTAATTAGTAAATTACCTGTTGTGTGATGTTAGTTAGTATTCGTGTTAGGTGAGTATTAGTAAAATGTAACTGTTAGGTTTTATGTTAGGTAGTTAGTTAGTGTTTATATTAAGTAGTAGTAACTGTTAGTTAATGTCTTCGTGTTAGTTATTGTTCGGTCTCGTCACTGTAACCCTGTTGCTTTCTCTGTTAGTTAGGTGTTCGTTCAGTGTTAGATTAGTAATAATCGTAACGTAGTTTTATGTTAGTTAGGTATTACTGTTAGTATTGTAAATGTAAATGTGAGTTAGGTTTTATGTTAGTTCGTAGTGTTACGTCGTGTATAGGTATTAGTTAAATGGTGTTCAGTGTCTGTTTGTTAGTTAGTGTGTTGTGTTAGTATTAGTAAATTGTAACCTGTTAGTTAATGTTGTAGTGTTATGTTATGTCAGTATAGAAATGTAACTGTTAGTTAGGTGATGTTAGTGTTAGGAATTATGTTAGTTATTAGTAAAGTAACTGTTATGTTATGTTAGTTTAGTGTTAGTTAGGTGTTAGTATTAGTAATGTGGTAACTGTGTAGTTATAGTTAGTTAGGTAGTCAGTGTATTAGTATTAGGAAATGTACTGTTAGTTATGTTAGTTAGTGTTAGTAGTGTTTAGTATTAGTAAAATGTAACTGTTAGTATTTAGTTTAGTTAGTGTAGTAGTGTTGTATTAGTAATGTAACTGTTTAGTTTATGGTTAGTTAGGTTGTTAGTGTTAGTTATTAACTGTAGTTGATAGTGTGGTATAGGCGTTAGTAATGTATAATGTTTTGTTAATGTGATTCCGTTGCTTAGTCGTCTACGTAGTCAGTCGTATTAGTAATCTGTACACTGTGTATTTATGTTAGTAGTGTTCAGTTCGTGTTAGTATTAGTAACATGAAGTGTTTAGGTTGTTAGTGTTAGTTAGTATTGTCCGTCCTGTCGTTACGTAGTTAGTGAAGTATTCGTAGTCGTCTTAGTTAGTTATTCGTGTTCATGTTCGTTTAGTTTAGTAACTGTCCTGTCTAGTTACTGTATCTTAGGTTACGGGTGTACGTTGTCCTGTCTGTTATTTGTATCATTGTTTGTTGTTGTACTTCTAACCCTGCCTTTGTTATGTTCTTGTCTGTTTCTTACGCTGTAATGTAGTTATGTAGTTGTTATGGATAGTACTGTAAATTGTCAACTGTGAGTTAGTTTATGTTAGTTATGTAGTTAGTGTTAGTATTAGTCAATGTAACTGTTTAGTATGTGTAGTTAGTGTGTAGTTAGTGTTAGTATTAGTAAATGTAACTGTTATTCCTTGTTAGTGTTGTTATGTTATTATTAGTAAATGTCTGTGTTAGTTAGTGTTCGTGTTAGTATTAGTAAATGTAACTGTTAGTTGATGTCGTTTTTATGTGTTAGTGTTGTTGTTTTGTTTTATTTAGTAATCTGTAATAGTTATAGTTTATTCTAGTATGTAATGTTAGTTTAGTGTTCGTTTTATCGTAGTTCTAGTATCGTCGTTTGTATTAGTAAATGTCACTGTATGTTTTATGTTAGATGTAGTCGTGTAGTATATTTAGTTAAATGTAAACTGTTAGTAGTTCCTAGTTAGTTAAGGTTAGTGATTTCAGCGGTTACCGATTTCTTTAGCTATTAGTAAAATGTAAACTGTTAGTTTATTTAGTTAGTGTTGTTAGTGGTAGTATGTAAGTAACTGTTCTATGTTAGTTGTTGTTAGTTGTCGTGGTATTAGTAAATGTAGCTGATATTATGTTATTATGTTGTTTGTTAGTATTATAATGCCTTAGTTATGTTATGTAAGTGTTATTGTGGTTAGTATTAGTTAGAAATGTAACTGTCGTTTGTGCATGGGTAGGTCAGTGGTTTAGTCATGAGTAGGTCCCGTTAGTATTAGTTAGTAAATGATGTTCATTTTATGTTAGTTAGTGTTTAGTAGTTATTGTGATTATTACGTAAATGTAAACTGGTAGTTATGTTAGTTCTTTTTAGTAGTGTTTGTCGTATTAGGAATGTAAATGGAAACTGTTAGCCTTCCCCCTTTGTGGGTCCCCCCCCGGTTAGTTGTGTTAGTTAGGCTGTAGTATTATTAAATGTAAACTGTAGGTTATGGTCTAAGTCTAGGTTCAGTTAGTGTTTCGGCTCGTTATGTATAGTTAAATGTAACTTGTGAGTTAATTTTGTTAGTACGTGTTTAGGGGTCGTCTAGTATTAGTAACTGTAACTGTTAGGTTCTCGATGTTAGTTAGTGAGTTCGTGTTAGTAATTAGTCCAATGGTACTGTGTATTAGTTAGTGTATGTTAGTAGTGTTCTGTATTAAATAGTAAAGGTAACTGGTAGTTAGTTAGTTGGTGTTAGTCGTGTTAGCTTAGTATTAGTATTATGTCACGGTTTTAGTAATGGTAGTTAGGTTGTTCTTAGTGTTATGGTGTAGTATTAGTAAAGGTTAAATGTAGTTTATGTAGTTGGGTACGTTAGTTAGATTAGTAATGTAACTGTAGTTTGTGGTAGTTAGTGTTGTTAGGTTAGTAGTATTAGTAACTGTAACTGTTTAGTACTGTATTAGTTAGTTAGTGTTTAGTATCGTAACTGTAAGGTGAGTTATGTTAGTAGTGTTAGTTAGTGTTTTCGTATTCGTAATGTAAACTGTTAGTTATGTCTATTACACCTATACGCGAGCATGGAATCCGCGAGTAAAATGTCCATTACACCTATACGCGAGCATCGAATCTGCGAGTACCATGCCGCGTGATAGGTGTAATAGAACTATATGCGGATCGGATTTACGTGCGATAGGGTAATAGACATTTTACTCGCGGATTCGGTATTTATTTACTTGCGGTATAGGTATAATAGAACATTTACTCGCGGATTCGATTGCTCGCGTTATAGGTGTAATGGGACATTTATACTGAGCGGGTTCGATGCTCGCATATAGGTTAATGGACATGTTTACTCGTGCTTCGATGCTCAAGTATAGGTTATAATGGACATTTTACTCTCGGCGATTCGATGCTGCGCTATAGGTCTGCATGGAACATTTTACTCGCGATTCAATGCTCGCGTATATGGTATAATAGACATTTACTCGTGAGTTCGATGCCGCATATAGGTTGTTAATGGACATTTGTATCGTGATTTCGATGCTCGATATAGGTTTTTAATGGACATTTTCTTGCGGATTTGATGCTACGTAAGGTTTAATGACATTTTACTCGCGGATTCGATTGCTCGCGGTATAGTGTAATGGACATTTTACTCGCAGGATTCCGAAATGCTAGGCTGATAGGATGTAATGGACATTTTTACTCGCAGGATCCATGGCTCGCGTATAGGTGTAATAGCCTATTACTCGCGGGATTCGGTATTACTGGTATAGGGTAATAGACACTTTTACTCCGGATTCGTGATTTTTGCGTTATAGGTATAATAGACTTTTTACTCGCGTATTCGATCTCCGCGTATGGTGTATGGACTTTTCTTTGCGGGTTCGATGCTACGCATAATAGGTATAAATGTGACATTTTATCTCACCGGTGATGGGTCGAATGCCAAATGACTTAGGTAAAGGACATTTTACCTCGCGGAATTCGTGCTGCGTATAGTTCATGGACATTTTACTCGCGGATTCAATGTCTCGGCTATAGGTATAATAGAATTTACTGCGTGGAATCGATGCTGCATATAGGTTTTAATGGGACATTTTACTCGTGGATCGATGCCTCGCATTATAGGTTTTAATGGCATTTTTACTCGGATTGATGCTCACGTATGTTTTATAGACATTTACGCGGATATCGATGCTCGCGTATACGGCTGCTAACAATGGACATTTTCTCGCAGTCGATGCTCGCGTTATAGGTCAAATAGTACATTTTACTGCGGATTCGATGCCGCTTATAGGTATCATGGACATTTTACTGCGGATCAATGCTCGCGTATAGGTTAATAGACTTTTCACTGTGGATTCGCCACGAGCAGTACTGAGAGGGTTTTAATGGACTATCTCACTTCCGTGGATTGATGCGTCGCACTATAGGTTTTAATGGACATTGTTACTTGGCGGATTTGATGCTCACGTCATAGGTATAATAGACATTTTACTCGTTGATTCGATGCTCGCATATAGTCTGTTAATGGACTACTTTTTACTCGGGTGATCGATGTCGGCATTAGGTTTTAGAATGGACATTTCTTGCGGATGTGATGCTCACTTTTTTATGAGGTATAATCAGCATTTACTCGCGGATTCGATGCGCGTATAGGGGATCTGGAACATTTTACTCGTGGATTCGATGCTCCCAATAAGGTATAGAGATGACATTTTTCTCGCGGATCGATGCTCGCGTATAGGTATCATGGACATATTTTACTCGCAGATTCAATGCGGTATCGCGCGTACAACGGTTATGTTAAGACTTTTTAGTCGGGGATTCATCTCGCATATAGCGTTTAATGGACAACTCTACTCGTGGATTCGCCCTTATGTCGCATATTAGTTTTGTAATGGACATTTACCTTGCGGATGAGTGATGCTCACGTATACGTTTAATGGGAACATTTTACTCGCGGATTCGAGTGCTAAGCGTCAATGGGTGTCATGGAAGCATTTTTTAACTCGCAGATTCGCTGTTACTGTCGTATAGGTGTAAATGGACATTTTACTTGCGGATTCGAGCTGCGCGTAGGGATCATAAATAACATTTACACTCGTGGATTTGATACTCGGTCAGTAGGTATAATAGACATTTCCTCGTGGATTCGATGCTCGCGTATAGTATAATAGACATTTTACTTGTGGATTCGATGCTGCTCTAGGATCTAAACCACTAGCTATGTTACGCGGCGATTCCCGTTATGACTGCGCCGGCTATAGGATAGGTAGTTACTGCGTGATCTCTCGATCTCCCTATAGGTACACTAATAGGACTATTTCTACTACGCGGATTTGTAAAATGCTCAGCGTATAGTAATAATGACATTTTACTCTGCGGATTGCCATGCTCCGCGTAAGGTATAGGACATTTTTCTCGGTATTCATGCTCGCGTAATAGGTATACTGAGACATTTTACTCCGTGATTCATTGATCGGCTATAGGTTAATGGAATTTTACTGTGGATTCGATGCTCGATATAGGGTTTAATGGACATTTTACTTGCGATTCGATGCTAGACATATGGTTTTATGGACCATTGTTACCTTCGGATTCGCAGCTCGCTACCCTCGTCACGTCAATTAGGACTCTCTCTCATCACCGCCCTAATGGTCATTTTACTTGCGGATTTCGAGTGCTCGCATATAGGTTTAGGGACATTTTAACTCGTGCACTTCGTGCTCAGCGCTATAGGTATATAATAGAAATTTACTCGCGGATTCCAGTATGTCTCGTATAGGTCCCTATCATGGACATTTTACTCGCGGATCAATGCTTGCGTATACTCGGTTTAAAGACCCACGTTTTACTCGTGGATGCCGATGCCGCATAATAGGTTTTAATGGACATTTTACTCGCTGAATTTGATTTGCTCACGTATAAAGGTTTTTAATGGACAGTTTACCTCGCGGATTCCGATGCTCGCGTAATGGTGTAATGGACATTTTACTCGCAGATTCTCTGCTGACGGTTAGGTGTAATGGACAATTTACTCCATTCATTGCTATAGGTGATTAACTTTACAAATCTCGGTTCTTTTAATGGGTGTAATAGACATTTTACTCGCGGATTCGGTATTTACTTGGTATAGGTTAATAGACATTTACCGTCGGATTCATCCGGGACTTTCGCGTTAGGTAGTAATGGACATTTTTACTCGCGGGTTGCGATGCTACGTCATATAGTGTATGGACCATTTACTCGGTGTTCGCATGCCATACGTATAAGGACATTCTCGGTTGACCCTCCGCTAGAAATGGACATTACTCGCGGATGCTGCGTCGTATAGGTGTACTGGGA
Source organism: Hymenochirus boettgeri (assembly GCA_019447015.1). Classification (NCBI taxonomy): domain Eukaryota; kingdom Metazoa; phylum Chordata; class Amphibia; order Anura; family Pipidae; genus Hymenochirus; species Hymenochirus boettgeri. The sequence goes on from CM033476.1 coordinate 311,335,058, forward strand.
CATTTTACTCACAGATTCGATGCCGGTATAGGTATAATAGGTACATTTACTCGCAAATTCGATATTCACTCGCGTATAGGTATTAAAGGCCATTTTACACGCATATTAAAATTTTCGCATTTGATTCTAATCCCCTTTCCTATGACCTTTATATGCAATCCAGCTCCTAAATCGAGCCTTTTCGCAAAAGTGGTGGGGTTGTGTTATCACTATAGCTTGTCCCAGACAACATGGCCACCATGGCTTGGCCGAGCAGGTGGTGGTGCAATATCTGACCAGGGCCGGGGGTCGCTATGAACAGACGCTTAATAAATCCCCCACGTAAAGACCGTATAAACCGGCGCATTATGTGCCACTGCCAGACAGAAACTGCGTCACCAAATGAGTTGGTCAGACCCAGTTGGTAGGGCGTGTCTATTTCCAGACCAAGCGCAATGTCCAAGGCAGTATCACAATTTATATATCAAATTGTATGCTGTGTTGAGTAGTATAAAACCGCCTTTTGCCACCCACTGTAAACCAGGCGTTTCTGCGGCAGATCTTTTCTAACCCACTATATGAAGTTACCGCACTTTTTCCTTGTTACTTTATATAGCACTGTGATTGGCGATACTGTTACGCAATTTGCAACCGACACAAACGATGCTGGGGGCCTCCTTAGTGCTTTTCTCGGACTCAAAGTGCATTGTTCAGGTCTTAAGTAGTGTTAGTAAATTGTAATGTAACTGTTAGGAATGTTAGATAGTGTTAGTTTGTTGTTAGTATTAGGAAATGTAACCTGTTAGTTAATGTTAGTTATTGTCTAGTAAATTGGTAATGTAACTGTTAGTTAATGTTAGTTAGTGTTAGTAGTTTGGTATCGTAAATTAAGTAAATGTAACTGTTAGTTAATGTTAAGTTAAGTGTTAGTTAGTGTGAGTATTAGTTAATGTAAACTGTTAGTTTATGTTAAGTGTTAGTGTGTTCGCTCGTCCCTGTCCTTTTCTCGGTTCGCGTCCTTCCTCCTTCTCCGGTTGTGTTAGTCGTCGTTCGTGTGTCGTGTTCCTCCGCCGTATCTCGTTCTTGCTTTAGTAATGTAACTGTTAGTGTATGTTAGGTTAGTGTTAGTTTTAGTGTTAGTATTAGTAAATGTACGTTAGTTAAGGTAGTTAGGTTAGTAAGTGTTAGTATTAGTAAACTTAACTGTTTTAGTTTTATGTTAGTAGTGTTAGTATTAGTAAATGATTAGTATAGACCGTGTAGTGTTTAGTATTATGTACTACTGTTAAGTATGTTAGTTAGTGTTAGTATGTGATAGTAAATGTAACTGTTAGTTAATGTTAGTTTGTTATGTTAGTGTTAGTATTAGTAAATGTAATGTTCTAGTTTATGTTAGTTTAGCTGTTAGTTAGTGTTAGTATATAAATGTAACTGTTTAGTTTATGTAGATAGTGTTAGTTGTAGTGTTAGTATTGTAAATGTAACTGTTAGTTTATGTTAGTTAGTGTTAGTTATTGCTTAGTATTAGTAAATGTCAAAAACTGTTAGTTATGTTAGTTAGTGTTAGTGTTCGTATATAAATGTAACTGTTAGTTTATGTTAGGTGTTAGTGTTTTAGTTAGTGTTAGGAGTTACGTTACATGTAACTGTTAGTTATGTTAGTTAGTGTAGTTCAGTGTTAGTATTAGTAAATGTTACTGTAGTTATGTTAGTTAGGATGTCCAGTGTTAGTATGTAAGTCTTAATGTAACTGTTAGTTTATGTTTCGTTGGTCGTTTAGTGTTAGTTTAGCTGTTGTTCGTTCGTTAGGTATAGATGTAATGTAGCGTTATATGTAGTTAGGTTAGTTCCCGTGTTAGTATTATCATTACGTTAAAGTCTGTAACGTTCTGGTTTAGATTTACGGCCTGTTGTTACAAGTTAGTCGGTTAGTAGTGTCGTCATTATAAATTAACTGTTACGTTTATGTTAGTTAGTGTTATTAGTTGTTACGTAGTATATACCGTACTGTTGTTTGCTTTTTAGTCGTTAGCGATCGTTGTTATTGTTTAGTATTGTCATATGTATGTAGTTCTCCCTTTATATGAAGTCCAGTTTATTTGGAGTGTTAGTTAGTGTTACGTATTCGTAAATGTAACTGTTAGTTTAGTAGCTTTGGTGTAGTTTTAGCTGTTAGTATTATAAATGATCAACTTTGGTTATTGTTGTTTATCGTGTTAGTTAGTAAATGAGGTGTTGTTAGTCAGTGTTAGTATTAGTTCATGTAACTGTTTAGTAATATGTACCTGGTTTAGTTAGTGTTATCAGTATGTGTTACGGTATGTTGTTATCTCGTATATATTCGTCATAATGTCGTATCCTGTTAGTATACGTTGTTATTGTTAGTCTTCCGTCATGCCCACGTGGTTTCTAGTCCGTTAGCGTAGTTTCGCCTTCGATAGTAAAATGAGTAGGTTATGTTAGTTAGTGTTAGATCAGTTGTTATGTATGACGTAAAGTGTAAACTGTTGTAGTTGATGTTAGTTAGTGTTAGTATGTTAGTATTAGTAATGAACATGCCCTGTTAGTTTATGGTGTAGTTAGTTTATTAGTCGAGTGTTATAGTAATTAGTAAATTAACCTGTTGGTTGATGTTAGTAGTAGTTCGTGTATAAGTATTCAGTAAAATGTAACTGTTAGGTTGTATGTTAGGTAGTGTGTACGTTGTGTTAGTATTAGTAATAAAGTAACGTTAGTTAATGTCTTACGTGTCTCGTTCATTGTTCGGTCTATTGTCACTGTAACCTGTTGTTTCTCTGTTCGTTCGTGTTTGTTCAGTGTTAGATTCAGTAATACATGCTACTGTAGTTTTATGTTAGTTAGGTTATTTAGTGTTAGTATTGTAAATGTAACCATGTGATTGTTATTAGTGTTAGTCGTGTTGTTTACGTGAATGTATGTAGTTAGTTCAATGGTGTCGACTGTGTCTGTTTGTTAGTTAGTGTTGATTTCGTGTTAGTATGGTAAATGTAACCGTTAGTTAATGTTGTTGTGTTAGTTATGTCTAGTATAGAAATGTAAACTGTTAGTTATGTGTGTTAGTGTTGATATGTTTAGTTATTAGTAAAGTTAATGTTATGTTTAGTTGTTTAGTGTGAGTTAGGTTAGTATTAGTAAGTGGGTAACTGTAGTTTATGTTAGTTAGTGTAGTTAGTTGTTTAGTATTAGTGTAAATGTAACCTGTTAGTTATGTTAGTTAGTGTAGTAGTGTTTAGTATTAGTAAAATGTAACTGTTAGTGTTTATGTTATAGTTAGTTAGGTCAGTGTTGTATTAGTAATGTAACTGTAGTTTTATGTTAGTTATGTTAGTTAGTGTTAGTAGTATGGATGTATTTAGATGTGTAGGTAGGGGTCGTATAGTTACTCGTAAATTTTCGTTATGTGATGTGTTATGTCTACGTGTGATCGTATTAGTAACTGTAACTGTGTATTTATGTTAGTAGTGTTCGTCGTGTTAGGTATTAGGAAATGTACGATTGTTTAGGTAGTTGTTTAGGTTAGTAGTCACTGTCTGCGTATATGTTAAGTTAGTCATGTTATTCGTGTCGTTTAGTACTGTCACGTTAGTTGTTGTTCATTGTCGTTTGTTTCGTCCGTACCTGTCTAGTTACCTTTCTTAGTTACGTTCGGTTTGTCTATCGTCCCTGTCCTAGGTTATTTTTGTATCTCGTTTGTCTGTTCTATTCCTACTGCCTGTATCGTTTAGCTTGTTCTGTTTTAGCATGTAATGTATTATGTTAGTTGTTAGTGATAGTATAGTAAATGTAACGTGGTTTAGTTTATGTTAGGTTAGTTAGTTAGTGTTAGTATAGTAATGTAACTGTTTGTTATGTGAGTTAGTGTTAGTTAGTGTTAGTATTAGTAAATGTAACTGTTTTCCTCGTTTGGTGTTAGTGTTTTAGATTCGTTAGTTAGTTAGGTTGATGTTAGTATTAGTAAATGTAACTGTTAGTTAATGTGTTTTTATGTTCGTTAGTGTTGTTGTATTACTGTTATTATGTTGTATTCTGTTAGTTATAGTTTATCTAGTAATGTATGTTAGTTTATGTCGTTTTATCGTTGTTTAGTGTGTGTTAGTATTAGTAAATTGTACTGTTGTTTTGTAGTTAGTTAGTCGTTAGTATTAGTTATAATGTAAACTGTTCAGTAGTTCTAGTAGTTAGGTTAGTGAATTCACGGTTCATTCCGTTTCTTGTTAGCTATTAGTAAATGAAACTGTTAGTTATGTTTAGTTAGTGTTAGTTAGTGGTTAGTATTTAGTAACATGTTCATGTTAGTTTCTGTTAGTTTAGTGTGAGTATAGTATGTAACTGATATTTATGTAGACGTGTTAGTTGTTTTGAATTAGCCTGGTTAGTTATGTTATTGTAGGTTTATGGTGGTTAGTGTTAGATAGTAAATGTAACTGTCGTTTGTGCATGGGTAGGTCAGTGGTTTAGTCATGAGTAGGTCCCGTTAGTATTAGTTAGTAAATGATGTTCATTTTATGTTAGTTAGTGTTTAGTAGTTATTGTGATTATTACGTAAATGTAAACTGGTAGTTATGTTAGTTCTTTTTAGTAGTGTTTGTCGTATTAGGAATGTAAATGGAAACTGTTAGCCTTCCCCCTTTGTGGGTCCCCCCCCGGTTAGTTGTGTTAGTTAGGCTGTAGTATTATTAAATGTAAACTGTAGGTTATGGTCTAAGTCTAGGTTCAGTTAGTGTTTCGGCTCGTTATGTATAGTTAAATGTAACTTGTGAGTTAATTTTGTTAGTACGTGTTTAGGGGTCGTCTAGTATTAGTAACTGTAACTGTTAGGTTCTCGATGTTAGTTAGTGAGTTCGTGTTAGTAATTAGTCCAATGGTACTGTGTATTAGTTAGTGTATGTTAGTAGTGTTCTGTATTAAATAGTAAAGGTAACTGGTAGTTAGTTAGTTGGTGTTAGTCGTGTTAGCTTAGTATTAGTATTATGTCACGGTTTTAGTAATGGTAGTTAGGTTGTTCTTAGTGTTATGGTGTAGTATTAGTAAAGGTTAAATGTAGTTTATGTAGTTGGGTACGTTAGTTAGATTAGTAATGTAACTGTAGTTTGTGGTAGTTAGTGTTGTTAGGTTAGTAGTATTAGTAACTGTAACTGTTTAGTACTGTATTAGTTAGTTAGTGTTTAGTATCGTAACTGTAAGGTGAGTTATGTTAGTAGTGTTAGTTAGTGTTTTCGTATTCGTAATGTAAACTGTTAGTTTATGTTATTTCGTGTTAGTTTTAGTATTATACATGTAACTGTTAGTTAATGTTAGTTAGTGTTTATGTAGTGTTAGTAATTGTAAATGTAACTGTAAGTTATGTTAGTTAGTGTAGTTAGTGTTAGTAATTGTATGTAACTGTTAGTTTTTATGTTAGTTAGTGTTAGTGTGTAGTACTTAGTAAATGTAACTGTTTAGTTAAATGTTAGTTAGTGTTAGTTAGTGTTAGTATTGTAAATGTAATCTGTAGTTGATTTGTTAGTGTTAGTTAGTAGTTAGTATTAGTAAATGTAACTGTTAGTTTATGTTAGTTAGGTTAGTTAGTGTTAGTATTAGTAAATGTAACTGTTAGTTTATTTAGTTTTAGTGTTGTTAGTAGTATTTAGTAAATGTAACTGTTAGTTTATTTTAGTATGTGTTGTTCAGTGTTAGTATTAGTAAATGTAACTGTTATGTTTATGTTAGTTTGTTAGTTATAGTAGTAAATGTAACTGTTAGTTATGTTAGGTTAGTGTTAGTTATGTTAGTATTAGTAAATGTAACTGTTAGTTTATGTTAGTTAGTGTTAGTGAGTGTTAGTATTAGTAAATGTAACTGTTATTTTATGTTAGTTCATGTGTTAGTTTAAGGTTAGTTATTAGTAAATGTAACTGTAGTTTATGTTATTAGTTGTGTTAGTAGTGTTAGTATTAGTAAATGTAACTGTTAGTTTATGTTAGTTAGTGTTAGTTAGTTTTAGTATTAGTAAATGTAATGTTAGTTAATGTTAGTTTATGTTTTAGTTTTAGTGTGTTAGTATATAAATGTAACTGTTAGTTTATGTTAGTTAGTGTTATTTAGTGTTTAGTATTAGTCAAATGTCACTGTTCGTTTCTGTATCGTTGTGTTCGTTCGTGTTCTATTCGAGTACCTGTCCGTTCAGTGTTCGTTCCTGTTAGTTCGTGTACGTCTACGTCTCGTCCCTGTTCGTTAGTTCGTTAGGTTAGGTTGATAGAACTTATTTATGTAGGTTACAGTGTAAGTATATCTGTACCTGTTAGTTTATGTTCAGTTGTGTTAGTTGTGTTCAGTTTAGTAAATGTACCTTTTACGTTTTGTAGTTTAGTTGTTGTTTATCATTAGTAAATGTACTGTTTAGTTTATGTTCAGTGTCGATGTAGGATCGTTGTATTAGTAAACTGTACGTCTTAGTTATGTTAGTTATGTTTAGTTCGTTAGTATAATGTAGTTGTTAGTTTTGTGTTAGTCATTATTATTAATGTAACTGTTTTTTGTTAGTTTGTGTTAGTGTAGTATAGTATGTCTAGTCACTTAGTTCGAACGTGTAGTTTAACTGTAGTTAGTATGTTAGTTAGTGTTAGTATGTCATGTCACTGTTCGTTTCTGTTTCGTTCTTGTTAGTCGTGATTAGCTTCTTATGTACATGTAACCTGTTCAGTTTTCGTTAGTGTTAGTTCAGTGTTCGTTTCGTCCCTGTACCTTTCTTTTGTTAGTTCTGTTCGTTAGATTTTTCAAGTACGTTTTTTATGTTATTCGTGTTTGTTCGTACTTCGTACTGTAACTGTTAGTTTTGTTACGTTTAGTGTTAGTTAGTGTGTTAGTCTTAGTACATGTACACTGTTAGTTCATGTTAGTTCTTGTTAGTTAGTGTTAGTTTAGTAATGTAACTGTTTAGTTTAATGTAGTTAGTGTTAGGTTAGTGTTAGTATTGAATCCGCGAGTAAAATGTCTATTATACCTATACGCGAGCATCGAATCCACAAGTAAAATGTCTATTATACCTATACGCGAGCATCGAATCCGCAAGAATACTAACACTACCTAACATAACTAACATAAACTAACAAGATATTACACATACATACTAATACTCATTACACTAACTACACAATAAACTAACTGAACATAACTAACAGTGTTACATTTACTAATACTAACACACCTAACACTAACCTAAACTAACATTATTTAAACTAAACAACACCTCTAACATATACCAGTACAGTTACGAACTACAACACTAACTACAACTAAACAAAACTAACAGACATACGAAACGTACACGATAACTACACACTAACAAACAATAACGAACAGTTTACAGATTGTTAATACTAATCACCTAACGACAACTAACAAGAACGAACAGATATACGTAAAGCTACACTGATACACAACAGACAACAGCTTACGACACTACCACTAAGAACACGTAACTAACACTAACTAACTTAAACTAACGTTACATTGACTAATGACTAACACTACTAACACTAAACTAACAAAACTAACAGTTACATTTAATAATACTAAACAACTAACACTACTAACACAACTAAACAGTACATTTACTAACCAGTAACACAGACATAGTTTTACTTACAACAACTAACACGACTACAACATAAAACTAAACAGAGTACATTACTAAACTACACTAACGACACTAACTAACATAACAACAGTACATTTACTAAACAACACTGAACTAACACAACAACATAAACTAACAGTACATACTACTACGAAGTACACTACACTGAACCGTAACTACGAACAAACAAACAACAACATTCGAAAAACACAACAACACAAACATAACAGAAACGATGTACAACAGACTAATACTAAACACTAAACTAACACTACAACTAACATAAACTAACAGTTACATTTACTATACTAACACTAAACTAACACATAACTAAACATTAACTAACAGTTACATTTACTAAACTCACTATAACACTAACTAAACACTAACTAAACATAAACTATAACAGTTACATTTACTAACATACTAACACTATAACACAACTAATAACATAAACTACAGTTACATTTACTAATAACTAACACTAACTAACACTAACTAACATAAATAACAGTTACATTTACTAATACTAACACTCACTAACACGTAAACTAACATAAACTAACAGTTACATTTACTAATACTAACAACTAACTAACACAACCTAACACTAACTAACAGTTACATTTACTATATACCACTAACACTAACTAACATAAACATAACAGTTACATTTACGAATACTAACACTGAACTAACACTACTACTAAAATATAACTAACAGTTACATTTACTAATACTTAACAACTACTAACAGTAACTAACATAAACTAACAGTTTACATTTACTAATACTAACACTAACTAACCAACTAACAATAAACTAACAGTTACATTTACTAATACTAACACTAACTAACACAACAACATCAACTAACAGTTACATTTACTAATACTAACACTAACTAACACTAAACTAACATTCTAACTAAACAGTTACATTTATAATACTAACACTAACACTAACTAAACATAAAAACAACAGTTACATTTACAATACTAACACTGAACTAACACTAACTAACATAAACTAACAGTTACATTTACGTAATACTAACACTACACTACTAACACTAACTAACATTAACTAACAGTTACATGTATAATACTAACACTAACACAAACTAACATAAACTAACAGTTACATATACTAATACTAACACTGACTAACACTAATAACATAAACTAACAGTACATTATAATACTAACACTGACTAACCACTAACTAACATAAACAACATAATTTAACTAATACTAACACTAAAACTAACACAAACTAAACATTAACTAACAGTTACATTTACTAATACTAACACTAAACTAAACACTAACTAACATAATACTAACAGTACATTTACTAAATACTAACACTAACTAACACTAAACTAACATAAACCTAACAGTTACATTTACTAATACTAACACTAACTAACACTAACTAACATTAACAACAAGTACATTACTAATACTAAACTAAACTAACACTACAACTAACATAACTAACAGTTACATTTACTTACTACTAACCATACTATACACAAACTAACATAAACTAACTACACATTTACTAATACTAAAACACTAACTAACACTAACTAAATAAAACTAACAGTACATTTACAATACTAACACTAACTAACACTAACTAACATAAACTAACAGTTACATTACTATGAACTACAACTAACTAACACTAACTAACATAACTACAGTTAAATTTACTAATACTACACAACTAACACTAAACTAACATAACTAACAGTACATTTATAACTACATGACTAACACTAAATAACATAAACAACAGTTACATTTACTAATGAGATAACACTAACTAAACATAATATACATACAACTACACTATTAACACAACCTTACTACTAATACTTAACACTACTAACACTAACTAACATAAACTAACAGTTACATTATATATACTAACACTACTAACACTAACTAACATAAAACTAACAGTTAATTACTAATACTAACACTTAACTAACACTAAACTAACATAAACTAAACAGTTACATTTACTAATACTAAACGCTAACTAACACTAACTAACATACAACTAACAGTTAATACATTTACTACTATAACACTAACTAACACTAACTAAACATAAAACTAACAATTTAACATTTACGAAAACATAACTAAACTAACTAACACTAACTACATAAACTAACAGTTACATTTACTAATACTAACACGACTAACACTAACTAACATAACTAACAGTTACATTTTACTAATACTAACACACTAACACAACTAACATAAACAACAGTTCACATTTCTAATACTAACACTAACTAACACTAAACTAACATAAACTAACAGTTACTTACTAATTACTAACACTAACTAACACTAACTAACATAAAACTAAACAGTTACATTTACTAATACAACACTACTAACACTAACTAACATAAACTAACAGTTACATTTACTAATACTAACACTAACTAACACTAAACTAACATAAAAACTAAACAGTTACATTTACTATACTAACTCACACTAACTACATAAACTAACAGTTACATTTATTACAATACTAACATAACTAACACAAACCTACATAACTAACCGTTACATGTACTATACTAACACTAACTACACTAACTAACATAAACTAACAGTTACATTTACTATAATAACACTAACAACACTAAACAAATATAATAAACAGTTTAAATACTAATACTAACACTGGACTAACACTAACTAACATAAACTAACAGGAATTTACTAATACTAACACTGACTAACACTAAACTAACATTAACTAACAGTTACATTTATAATACTAACACAACTAACACTACTAACATAACTAACAGTTACATTTACAATACTAACACTAACACTAACAACATAAACTAACAGTTACATTTACTACTACCTAACACTAACTAACACTACTAACATAACAACAGTTACATTTACTAATACTAACACTAACTACACTAACTAACATAAACTAACAGTTACATTTACTAATACTAACACTACTAACACTAACTACATAAACTAACAGTTACATTTACTAATACTAACACTAACTAACACTAACTAACATAACTAACAGTTACATTACTAATACTAACACCTAACACACATAAACAACACAAAACTAACAGTTACATTTCATAATACGTAACACTAAACTAACACTAACTAACATAAAACTAACAGTTACATATTACTAACTAATACACTAACTAACACTAACTTAACATTACTAACAGTTACATTTACTAATACTAACACTAACTAACACTAACTAAATAAACTAACAGTTACATTACTAAATACTAACACTAAAAACACTAACTAACATTAACTAACAGTGTACATTTACTAATACTAACACTAACTAACATAAACATAAACAGGTTACATTTACTAATACTAACACAACTAACACAACTAACATTAACTAACAGTTACATTACTAAACTATAACTAACACACAGTTACTAACACATTAACTAACATTAAAACTAACAGTTTACATATTACTAATACTAACCACTAACTATAACTACGTAAAAAACTAAACATAAAACTAACAGTTACATTTACTAATACTGAACACTAACTAACAAGCTAATCTCAACATTATACATCTTTAACTCATTACAGTTACTATTACTAAATACTAACACTAACTACACTAACTAAACACTAACTAACAGTCTACATATACTAATACTAGTACTAACACTAAACTAACATTAACTAAACAGTTACATTTACTATACTAACACTAACTAACACTATCTAAACATTAACTACCATTACATTACAATTTACTAACACTAACTAACACTAACATATGCACTTTTGAGTCCCGAGAAAAGCACTAAAGCCCCCAGCAACGTTTGTGGCCGGTTTGCAAAAGCGTAAAGCTATCGCCAATCACAAGTGCTAATAAGTAACAAGAAAAGTGCGGTAACTTCATATAGTGGTTAGAAAGATCTGCCGCAGAACCGCCTGGTTACAGTGGTGCAAAAGGCGTTTTATACTACTCAATCACAGATAAAATTTATATATAATGTATACTTGCCTTGACATTGCGCTGGGTGCCCTGGAAATAGACACGGCCGCTACCACTTGAGGTCTGACCACCTCTTTGGTGCGCAGTTTCTTCTGCAGGTGGCACATAATGCGCCGTTACGTTCTTAACGTGGGGATGTCTATTAGCATGCTGTCATAACCCCCGCCTGGTCAGATATTGCACCACCAACTGCTGCCAATCCATGGCCATGTTGTCTGCAGACAAGCTAATAGTTAATAACCCACACCCACTTTCGAGCTCGTATTAGAGCCTGGATTGCATATAGAAAGTATATAGGAAGGGGAGTTAGAATCAAATGCAGAAAAATTTAATATGCGTGTAAAATGTCCTTTAATACCTATACGCGAGTGAATATCGAATTTGCGAGTAAATGTCATTATAACCTATACGCGAGCATCGAATCTGTGAGTAAAATGCATTACACACTTACGCGAGCATCGAATCCGCGAGTAAAATGTCCATTATACCTATACGTGAGCATCGAATGCACGAGTAAAATGTCCATTATACCTATATGCGAGCATCGAACCCGCAAGTAAAATGTCCATTACACCTATACGCGAGCATCGAATCCGCGAGTAAAATGTCTATTATACCTATACGCAAGTAAATACCGAATCCGCGAGTAAAATGTCTATTACACCTATACGCAAGTAAATACCGAATCCGCGAGTAAAATGTCTATTACACCTATACGCGAGCATGGAATCCGCGAGTAAAATGTCCATTACACCTATACGCGAGCATCGATCTGCGAGTAAAATGTCATTACACCTATACGCGAGCATAGAATCCGCGAGTAAAATGTCCATTAAAACCTATACGTGAGCATCAAATTCAGCGAGTAAAATGTCATTAAACCTATATGGAGCATCGAATCCACGAGTAAAATGTCATTATACCTATACGCAGCATTGAATCCGCGAGTAAAATGTCCATGATACCTATACGAGAGCATCGAATCCGCGAGTAAAATGTCTATTATACCTATACGCGAGCTCGAATGCACGAGTAAAATGTCCATTAAAACCTATATGCGAGCATCGAATCCGCAAGTAAAATGTCCATTAAACCTATATGCGAGCATCGAATCCGCAAGTAAAATGTCCATTAAAACCTATATGCGAGCATCGAATCCGCAAGTAAAATGTCCATTAAAACCTATATGCGAGCATCGAATCGCAGTAAAATGTCCATTAAAACCTATATGCGAGCACGAATCCACGAGTAAAATGTCTATTATACCTATACGCGAGCATTGAATCCACGAGTAAATGTCCATGATACCTTTACGCGAGCATCGAATCCGCAAGTAAAATGTTCATTATACCTATACTCGGAGCCATCAAATCCGCGAGTAAAATGTCTATTATACCTATAGGCGAGCATCAAATCCGCAAGTAAAATGTCTATTATACCTATAGGCGAGCATCGAATCCGCGAGTAAAATGTCTATTATACCTATACGCGAGCATCGAATCCACAAGTAAAATGTTCTATTTACTATACTACTCAGCGAGCATCGAATCCACGAGTAAAAATGTCTATTATACCTATATGCGAGTATCAAATCCACGAGGTAAAATGTATATTATACTACACAGCGAGACCTCGAATCCGCAAGTAAATGTCCATTTACACCTATACGCGAGCAGAATTCTGCGAAGTAAAATGGCCATTGACACCATACGCGTAGCATCGAATCCGCGAGTAAAATGTCATTAAACTATACGTGAGCATCAAATCCGCAAGGAAAATGTTCCATTAAAAACTATATGCGAGCATCGAATCCACGAGTAGATTGTCCATTAAAACCTATATGCGAGCATGAATCCACGAGCTAAAAATGTCTATTATACCTATAGCCGCGAGCATTGAATCTGCGAGTAAATGTCCATGATACCTATACGCGAGCATCGAATCCGCGAGAAAATGTCATCTCTTACCTATATGGAGCATCGAATCCACGAGTAAAATGTCCATGATCCTATACGCGAGCATCGAATCCGCGAGTAAAATGTCTATTATACCTATAAGTGTAGCATCAAATCCGCAAGAAAATGTCCATTAAAACCTATATGCCGAGCATCGATCACGAGTAAATAGTAAAATGTCCATTAACAACCTATATGCGAGCATCGAATCACGAGTAAAATGTCTATTATACCTATACGGTGAGCATCAAATCCGCAAGTAAATGTCCATTAAACCTATATGCGAGCATACGAATCCACGAGTAAAATGTCCATTAAAACCTATATGCGACATCGAATCCACGAGTGAAAATGTCTATTAACCTATACGCGAGCATTGAATCCGCGAGTAAAATGTCCATGATACCTATTACGCGAGCATCGAATCCGCGAGTAAAATGTCTATTATACCTATAACGCGGAGCATCGAATGCTGCGAGTAAAATGTCATCTTACACCATACGCGAGCATCGATATCACGAGTAATGTCTATAAAACCATACCGTGAGCATCAAATCCGAAGTAAAATGTCCATTAAAACCTATATGCGAGGCATCGATCCACGAGTAAAATGTCCCATTAAAAACCTATATGCGAGCATCGAATCCACGCAGTAAAATGTCTATTTACCTATAGAGCATTATCCGCGAGTAAATGTCCATGATACTATACGCGAGCACGAATCCGCGAGGAAAATGTCCATATACATATTACTGAAGCATCGACCCATGCACGAGATTAAAATGTCCATTATACCTATATGCGAGCATCGAACCCGCAAAGAAAATGTCCATACACCTATACGCGAGATCGAATCGCGAGTAAAAGTCTATTATACCTATACGCAAGAAATACGAATCCGAGTAAAAGTGTCTATTACACCTATACGCAAGTAATACCGAATCCGCGAGTAATATGCCTATACACCTATACGCGAGCATGGAATCCGCGAGTAAAATGTCCATTACACCTATACGCGAGCATCGAATCTGCGAGTAAATGTCCATTACACCTATACGCGAGCATCGAATCCGCGAGTAAAATGTATTAAAACCTTACGTGAGCATCAAATCCGCAAGTAAAATGTCCATTAAAACCTATATGCGAGCATCGAATCACGAGTAAAATGTCATTAAAACCTATATGCGAGCATCGAATCACGAGTAAATGTCTATTATACCTATACGCGAGCATTGAATCGCGAGTAAAATGTCCCATGGACCTATAGCGAGCATCGAATCCCGAGAGTAAAATGTCCATTATACCTATACGTGAGCATCGAAGCACGAGTAAAATGTCCATTAACCTATATGCGAGCATCGAACCCGCAGTAAAATGTCCATTACACCTATACGCGAGCATCGAATCCGCGAGAGTAAAATGTCTATTATACCTATACGCAAGTAAATACCGAAATCCGCGAGGGAAAATGTCTATTACACTATACGCAAGTAAATACCGAATCCGCGGTATATAGTCTATTACACCTATACAGCGAGCATGGAATCGCGAGTAAAATGTCCATTACACCTATACGCGAGCATCGATCTGGAGTAAATGTCCATTACACCTATAAGCGAGCATCGAATCCGCGAGTAAAATGTCCATTAAAACCTATACGTGAGCATCAAATTCAGCAGGTAAATGTCCATTAAAACTATGCGAGCATCGAATACCACGAGTAAAATGTCTATTATACCTATACGCGAGCATGAATCCGCGAGTAAAATGTCCATGATACCTATACCGCGAGCATCGAATCGCTGAGTAAAATGTCTATTATACCTATACGTGAGCATCGAATGCACGAAGTAAAATGTCATCATTTAAACCTATATGCGAGCATCGATCCGCGAAGTAAAAAGTCCATTAAAACCTATATGCGAGCATCGAATCCGCAAGTAAAAGACCATTAAAAACCTATATGCGAGCATCGAATCCGCAAGTAAAAGTCCATTAAAACCTATAGGAGAGCATCGGAACCGCAAGTAAAATGTCCATTAAAACCTATATGCTGCATCGAATCCGCAGTAACATGTCCATTAAAACTATCTGCGAGCATCGAATCACGAGTAAAATGTACGATTATACCTATACGCGAGCATTGAATCCACGAGTAAAATGTCCATGATACTTTATGCGAGCATCGAACCGCAAGATAAAATGTCCATTATACCTATACGCGAGCAATCAAATCATCGCGAGTAGTAAAATGTCTATTTTACTATAGGCGAGCATCAAATCCGCAAGTAAATTGTCTATTATAACTATAGGCGAGCATCGAATCCGAGAGTAAAATGTATATAATATACGCGAGCATCGAATCCACAAGTAAAAGTCTATTATACCTATACGCGGCATAGTCATCCACGAGTAAAATGTCTATTATACCTATATGCGAGTATCAAATCCACGAGTAAAATGTATATTATACCTACACGCGAGCATCGAATCCGCAAGTAAAATGTCTATATAACCTATACGCGAGCATCGAATCCGCGAGTAAAATGCACTATTATACCTATACGCGAGTATCAAATCGCAAGTAAATGTCTATTATACCTATAGAGCAAGCATCAAATCCGCGAGTAAAATGTCTATTATACCTATACGTGAGCATCGAATCCACAATGTAAAATGTCTATTATACCAATACGCGGAGTATCGAATCCGCGAGTAAAAGTCCATTATACCTCAAATGTGTGAAGGGAGAGGCGAGGAAGTAGCACGCGTGTGAGCGTAAAATCCGTTTTCAAAAGTCTTGGATATTTGAATGTGTGTCCCCAGACCATTTCCCAGGTCTACAGCCATTTACATTAAGTTACATTAAGTTTTTAACTTTCGAACTTTTGAACTTTTCCAATAGTTCAAAGTTGGAAAACGGACCGACTTTCAATAGTTCGACCATCTCTAGTTAAAGGTTAAGTTAGGTAAACACAATTTTTTTTCCAAATAATCTGCTGATAAAGACATCGCCTGTTAGCCCTGCTGTTAAAGCAGACATACATTACTGGTTGATGTAAAGCTGCACGCATTAGTCTGACCAGGGAGGAGAGATATATGTAAGTAAAGTATCTTTTTTCTAATTACAACTCTGCAGGGATATACATTATGGTATAGAAATGGCAGACAAAGGAGAAGTTTTTTTCCCCTCTTCTTTACTTGTGCCCCATTTACAGAGTTAATGTCCCTAAGTTCATTGTGGTCAGGGATAATGCCACTTCCATTTACAGAGAACGAGCAATATTAATGCCTATAAACCCAGATGGTTATTGATTGTCAGAAGCAAAAGGAAGAGATAAGGATAAAGCGATAGTGAGGGAATAATGTAGTTTATAACTAGTGTAATAGGGATGAGGTTAAAGGATAACCTGCTGGTCTATTATTAGAGAACCTACACAATCAAAAGTGTCTCAGTTCCAAGCAAGTACAAGAATCAAATGCTTTGTAAGGTACTACAAAAAGATATACCTGTTGTGCCGTCACCTATAGCTTCCTTCCTGCCCGAGCCACTGGCTCGAGCATGCCTAGGTGTGCAGGAGAGAGCGAAAGGCTGTGTCTAAGGAGACATTTGGAAATCCGTGAAAAGGATGTAAAGATGATTGCGGGCTTGTTCTGGTGAAAGATTTACTGACTTAACACAGGTGCATCTTTGGTTAGAAAATCACATAGAAAGGTCAAAGGATAGATATTTGCCCTTGATATATTTTTATATAAGTTTCTCGGGCCCAGATCATTTCCATGCAATCCACCACATTATTAATAGTCTTAAGATTTTTTTCAAGTAAAAAGTGTTAATTTCTATTCCAGCCCTTATTAAAAAAACAATTTACACCTATAAATGCTGAAATTGCAAAGGGTCACTTTGCTATTGGGTGGATGCTAGGGATGATAGTTCCTCACAGTGGTTAAGGCTGGCAAGACAGACTTCATTTTTTAATCATGGTAGATCCTGAAACTGTAACCCAGGTGTTACAGACTATGACTCGATTGCCACTATGGGGGATCAGAGCGAGGGTCTTCTTACCCTCTAATAACAGATACAGCGACCCCACCCCCAACCGCTGCTGTAAGCAATGCAGGAATGGGCCCCCATTATAGTTTTATTGGAGCCCCGTTTATTTCTAGCTTCAAGCCACTCAATGCAAAACACTGTAATTGGAGGATTTTAAAGTAGAACTATAGAGCATATGAAGTGGTTTGTAATTTACCTCCTAATATGTTTCTGAGAGGAGCACCAGCACGAGGAAAACTGCCTTCGCCAGGCTTCCTCTATGCTTCAGCACTATCTTTAATACAGGAAAGTCCAGGACACTAACCTGGAAGATTCATGAAAATTGCTGGTGTCCTCCTTAAAAAAGAATGGGAGATAAGAAAATTATCGCTCCCTCCATGCCCCAGGTAGTACTTTTCATTTTTAAACAAGATCCTTTTACCCTTTAGTTGTCCTTTAAGGATTGCTGTATTCAATAAATCCTACAGCTTCATTAACAGACAATTATTGGCTCACTTGTAAAGAGGATAAATGTTATGTTCACAACCTTGTCTGCAAGATAAAATGCTGGACGACTTGCCTGCCAAGCTTTATCCTCCTCTTCAAATATAATTCTTATTGCCAATCAATGAATTTACCTGAGACACAGATTTACAGTTTAAACTTCTAAGTGAGAAGGGGGAGGAAAGAGAACGTAGTAGGGTTACTGCATGTTTAAAGGGTAAGTTCTTGCTAAAAGATGTCTAGTGGTACAGAATGTTACAGACAAACAGTATACTCAGCAGCCCTGCAGACAGTGTTCATTGTTATCTGTCGTTTTGTTTCCTTTTTAACTTGCGATCGCTACCAAGTATTTGTGCTTTTTGTTTCGGGGATGACTATACTTTCGGCATTTAATTCTATCCCAGACATTTATTCTAACACAGATACTTACAGGCCGCTAAGCACAATAATAACTAATATCTTATTTTATAATAAAGATTTATATCTCTTGACAGTGATGTGCAGTAGTAGTTTATCTAGTTTTTTTCTAGAATTTTCAAATTCAAATGGAATTTCTGATTTTCAATTTTTCGAGTTTTGAAAATTTGAAGAATTCTGCAGATTCTGGAACTGGGATTCGTCATGACTGGCTTATAATCACATGACACAATCAAATGCTCCCAAGCGAGTAATAAGCCATATTGTTTTTTAGGAGACAAACATCAACCCATCTGAAAATTGGTGGAAACCCTTTAATTTATAACCAACAGCGTGGTACACACATGGCTGATAAAAGATAAATGAAATATCAGTGATCATGAGTCGGGCAAATCTAGGATGGGCGAACTTTCAAAAGTTGGTACGTTTTTTTCGAACTTTCAAACTCATGGAAAGTAAAAATTAAAGTAATGGGAGTCAAATAGTTGAAAAGTTCGAAGAACACAATAAAATATCAATGGTAACTTAAATGTAAATGGGACTGTGGGCACCTGGAAATGGTCGGGGGAAAACGTTCCAATATCAAGGCGACATTCGAAAAATCAATTTACTCTCACGGCGCTACTTTCAGCTCTCGCTTTCGAAAATTATCCCATGAACATCTTGCGGATTCGAGAGTTCGATATTTACACACGTATGGTATAATAGACCATTTTAATTCGAAAATTATTGAAAGTCCGGAAAATATCGAAAATCCGGTCGGCGATAGTTCGAGAAGTCACGAGTCCATTCGAATTCGAATAGTAACTTGGGTTAGAGTTCGAGTTCTAGTCCATCTCTATTGGAAAACTACCACTGACTGCCTATGGGTGCACAAACTTCCATTGGTCACTATTATTGCCCAAAGTAAGGGTACAGCGTGATCATTTCCATGGAATGATTCCCAAACTGGATCACGGGAAATGCAATAATACAGACAGACAGAAACGGTTGATCATTTTTGCCTGTAAAATATTACGATTTAAAATGTCTGGTGTGTTTTTAAAATTTTTTTTTCTTTTTTCTGCCTTTGTTTTATTTTATAGTTTTAATGTATTTCAGGGTAGCTCCATAACATTAAATTACATTAAGTGTTGTACAATATCCATTTAACAAATAATCCATTACTTATTTATAAGTGTTACCAGAAAGACACTCATTTCAATCATGCCCTGAAATAATTATGTTCTATAAAACCAAAGTGAATGTCTCATTCGCCTTTTTTACACCTCCTCCTTATATTGTGTCTCCCTGTGTCTGTGGAATTACCCACCTTAAGCAATCTCCTTCTGAATGGAATTTCAGCTAGTGCTGTACCTAAGATACAATTAGCAGTCCGACTTTTGTTACAGTATGTTCTTACACCATTATGTACACATTAAGGTGTACGGAATCAGTGCTTAAAGGCATGTCCCCCCCGAAACTATAATCTCCCCCATTGCTGGCCCCAATTGTAGTGTGTAAAAATCCTTACCGGACCTCTAAGCTCCAAATGGTTCTCTGGAATGTCCCTACAAAGTCCAGAAAGTGAACACAGGTGAGCCTTGCAAGGGAGGGAATTATTTTCCGCCTCTGAGTGTCATCTCAGAGGTTTGGGGCTTGCTCAGTGCAGCCCTCTACCCTCACTCCCTCCCAATCCCTGTAATTTTCCCTCTGCCCCTATGTTTAATCACTTTTCTGTAGTGTAGGCTCCCTCCCCCAACCCACAACCGCTTTAGGTATTTGTGCAGAAACTCCCCGAAACTCTACACATTACCCGTGTTTCCTCCTACGTTACTGGATAGCCGGAAGCAGCGTCCGTGATTGCGCTGCCTCTCCGCACCCCTAATAGCTTTCTTAGGGTGAACAATCCATATTCAGCGTACTTTACTTTTCATGCAAGGTGCCCACAATGACTGGTACATAATAAGATGCCCACAGTAACTGGTAATACTTAAGTGGCAGGAGATGTGAAGGCAGGCAGGTAGAAACAGGATCAGATCACAGCTACGTAGGCCGACAGTGAATATTGCCCACATGCAGGTATAGATCAAAGTGCCTTAGAGCGGTATCGTTATATAGTTCCTTATAAATAGGCCATAGTTTTGACGCTTCTACGATCACAGGGCGCCGCCCTGAGAGAAAAGTCCCACACTGCCTCATGGTAGTGGCCTTAGGGGATTAAACAAAATGCCAAAGGGCACAAAGCATTTATCAGCAAGAACTTTCTAACATCTGGAACATTAAACTATCCTAATAATACATGGGACAGCAAAGAGCTCATCTTCATAAAGAATTACTAAATAATGGATGAAATGATAGAATAAGATGCATCGTAGAGAGGCCAAAGCTTTAATATGGTGAATAGAACCCCTATTGTGAAAATATAAGGTGTTTAAAGTATTGCTAATAGTTCAATGCAAATTTTACAGCACTAAACATGATTATAACCAAAGTCATAGCAAAGCATTATAAGGATATTCATTTTCATTAATTCTTTGTGAATTAGGTCTTGAAGAACATTAAGGACAGGTTTACTGCTGATGACCCGGATGGGTTGAACCGCGTTGATGTTGTTTAACTTGTTTAATAAAGACTGTCAGGGAGATCAACAAAAGTTCTTATCGTTTAAAATGGTGCTAATTTTGCACAACCAATCAGATCTTATGTAAAAAAGTAAGATATGATTGGGTGGGGCAAAATTAGCACCTTTTAAACGGTCCCTGGAGTGCACCTGTGATCTACCTTCTATTTCCGATTGTTGGGGACGCACCCGGGCAGTGAATCAGGAGTACAACCCTACCATGTTTGTTGATATATATATATATATATATTATATAACGTTGCCTACTACACATGATGTTGAAATAGACACAAGTTAAAAATTTTTAATGCACTATCTTACTATGAACTGTAAATTTGGAATTATATGGTAGCCACCAGGCAGTTGAAATTTTAAAGACTGAGTGCCTGCAATTTATGGTTAGTATATATATAAAATTGCAGCAGTAAGGAGCACTGTGGGTTGTAACAAAAAGTACAATGCACAGATGAGGGTCGCACTCCAAAATAATCAGTTTATTAGTGAACCACCACACATCAAAATCACAACGTTTCAGGCTCATGCCCCTTCCTCAGGTGCATTGGGATTTAGTTAGTTGGCTCTAGGGTGGAGGCCTAGAGGACGTCTGCACCCATCTAAGGAGAGAGTGCGCGGGAACTTTTTTTACTTTCTGGGTAACAAAAGCTTCATTTTATTTAAACATCAAATAGTGGTTTTACAAGACCCATGAGTTGCTGCTTACGCTGGCATTTTACTTATCTATTCCTTTGGAAGCATCGGGCGAACTATACTTCCCAGCGTTGAGTGTGAGACCCCTTTATCAAATATCTATATATATATATATATATAATATATATACAGTATATTATATTATATATATAATAGATAATATACGTATATGCCGCGAGTATAAACCGACCGAGATAAACCGAGGTACCAATATAACCTAAAAAATCTAATAAAAGTTGTGACTGAGTATAAACCGAGAGTAGAAACTTGGTGCCGGGCGAGTGACGTCGGCCCAAAGCGCAGTACCGGGAATGATGTGCGGCTTGCCGGAGTGCCTCGAGTATAAACCGAGTCAAGTTTCAGGCTGATTTTACCGTCTGAAAAACTCGTTTATACTCGAGTATATTACAGTATATTAGTATATATATTTCCCAGTCTTAAAAATTGATACATGACATTTATATATACATTGCATAAATACAAACAAAATAATTATAGTAAAAATCGCAGAGTTCCTCCTCCGTCTATAGCTATGCTTATGCATGTCTCATTCTATAACGCTGGACTATTTACCTACAACTTACTGGACTTCCTGAATATCACCTTTCCCAATCAGTCTATACTAAAACTCTGTGCCTCTAATAAACAGGTCTCAAATCTCTCCTGTATCGACAACAAACTGGCTCCCCATTAAACAGTGTATGAATACAAAAATCCTTTTCCTTTAAATCCCTCGCTCTGCTGGACCTCCTTATATTCCTTTTAGATCCATATTCCTTAGTTAAAATTCACATTTTCACCTACACGGAAAATGATATAAACACCCAATAGATTTGTGTCTTCTATATCTTTTGACTTTGTTAATTTTACTACAAACAGTAGGTGGGCTGTAGACTATTAAGTATAAGGGTCTAAATAAAGATCAAAAAAAAATACTTGAGTCTATAAAAAGCCATAAAAAAGCTTGTAAGAACACAAAGTGTCAGTTTCTCACCATATACAAAGCAAATTATCAAAGGGAAAAAAGTTAAACCTAGCATCGCTTACTGCAACGTACCCGCACAGATTATGGATTGTTCCATAGAAGTATGATATTCCCAGACGTTACTGCAGAGTGTGATATATCGTCTAAGGGATTTTTTTTCCAAAATGGAAACTAATTTGGGGCTAAATGAGAGTAACCTACATCCACTTAATGGACCTCATCTAAATTTCACCACAAGTAGTGGAGCACTAAAGGCACTCAGATAACTGGTAAATATGAAGTTGCACTGAGGCGTTTACGACAAGACAAAAAAAGCCGAGTCAGGATTATATTGTTTACGTCCTGCAAAATGGGTGTGTTATGGGGGCGTTTTGCCCCAATTTCTCACATGCTTAGTTTAGTGAACAGGAAATATCTAATGGTGTCTTGTTAGAAGTAATCATAAAATATTCAAAAATAACAGCAGCAGGGTCTATGGTTATTAACACAACTTGTTAGATGCAAGCAGTGCACCATGGCATCCTAATTACACTTAAGTGCGTATTTAAAAAGGTGTGGTTTTGCAAATTGCTATACCGCATTTAAAGCGTTACAAATCACTGTTTGCATTTGCACTGTGGTTGTAAAATACATTTTCCATGCAATATAAAAATACTGTGCGATATTTTATTACACATGGTATCGCCCGTAGAATAATGCAGGTTACAAATAGGCTTTTCATTTCTGTATGAAAAAACTAGATTCATTCAAACATTGTCATAAGATTAGCTGTGTTAACATTAGTCAATAGTGTCACATGATATGAACACAAATGGTCTTTAAGGTGACCATAAACTCTCTAGACATTATAGATAGAGATGTTCGAAACGTTTCGTTCAGAAAGTGTTGAAAGTTCGAGTTTTCGATTTTTGAAAAACGTTCTACTTTTGATTTTTGAAAATTGACTACTTTCGATTTCGACAAATAGTTCGTCTGTTTTGAAAACCGTTTAATTTGGTTTTTGATTTTCGATAATTATTACTTTCGATTTCGATTGATATTTACTTTACAAATTTTCTAAAAATTGGGTTCGTGAAATTCGGGAGTTCCGAAAGTTTCGTCGGGACTTGAAACCCTGATTCAATTCGAAGGGGGTTTTAATCAAACCACATTACATCCTAATATAGTTATTAAAGTTCAACCCTAAAGAAATAACACCGTGTAGTATTGGTTGTAATATGATTGAACAAGGCAGGAGCGTGGAGGTATACTTCTTTAAAGGGTATGGTCACCCCCTTAAACAAAAAATATGGTGTCTTGAGTTATCTGCTCCTCAACCCCAACTCTTTTAACCAGTCTATTACATGCATTGTAACAGATATTTAAGGGGAACTGTGTCTCCAAAAAGTTCCACAGCCCAAGATATAAAAGAAATGACTGACCAGAAAGTAAATGGGTGGGAGGGCTGATGTGACATTCCCAGGCTTCTCCTGCACCGTGCCGCGGCAAGCACAGCCTCAGACTCCACAGTGGTGAGGGAGACCGGAAGTCCCTCTCCTCTCTGTGGCGAAGGGCTGCAGCTGCAAGAGAAGGTAAGGGAACTACAGCCCTCTCTGTTACTATGTGAAAACAGCCTTTTGAGGCAGAGTTCATCTGCCTGGGAAAAGGTTGTTTCCACAGTTTTTTGGGGGGAGGGTTAGGGGGTGTCAGGTGGCCCACAGCCACGTGAGCGGGGGGGGGCTTAGGCACTGCGAGTGGGCGGGGCCACTGCAACCGTGAGTGGGCGGGGCCAAATCACCCATGTTGTCATGAGTGGGAGGGACCAGGGGGGCTGCAAAGGGGAAGAGACAAAAGGGCAGATTGACTGACAGGTTTCAGAGCAAGGAAGCAGGAAGTGCAGGGACCTGGTGATGCTGCTGCCATATCCCACACAACAAATGTAAATATCTTCAAAACTAGCAAAATAAACAATGGAAATAAGTTGCAAAAACTTCAGGGAGCAATTCCTATCAATTTACCTAAAGTACATTTTGGACCACATTCCCCTTTAATGATAAGTTATCTTTTTGTAAGGTGGCTTATAATTATAGTTAATGTTTTCAACATATAGTATAAGTTCAATACAAGATTCAGTATTACTAAGCAGTTAATTACAGATACAAGGTTCCCGACCTGTTAAGCAGGTTGTAGTTGACATCTGTGAGTTGTCAAGTTTGATAAGAGTAAACGTCCTAGTCACAAATGACCAGATAGAATATACGATAATAAAAGTTGGACCAGTCCACCAAAGTCCAAGGTGGAACTGATGAATAAGGGGAACAATGCTTTAACTCTCAGTGATCTGGAGCTAAATTAACCATTGATTGGGTAAATTAATCACATGACTAATATATGTAACAATAATAATGACGTTTATGACAATTGCAAATGGTATAAAAATCTTGTAATTAACAATAAAAACAGAACAGTTCTTATCAAGGGACTCCAGTGTCTTGTGTTCTGTCTCCACAGCGTGTGATATATGTGATATTGGTGGCCTAGCGAATTACATTATTTGAATGTAATTATTTTACCATGACACTTCCTTTCTGGCAAGCTACCTGCCTCAAACGTCTGCTCAACGAGCTTTTTATAGCATGTGCAGAGGAGGGCAACAGGGGAAACAGCAGTCAATCATTGGTTGTGTGATGTCAGAGTTTACCTCCTGATTGAATGCTGGAGGGAGGAGCCAGGTTCTCAATAAAGGTATCCTTAAAATATCAGATTAATAATGCACGTGCCAAATAGATCAGTGGGATAGGGACTGAGAATTGACAGTGTTTTTTTCGTTTAAGGGTGGGACATGCCCCTTTTATTTTGACAGAAATACATTTTGTTTTAAATTCTTCTGTCAATAGCATCAGCAATAAACAAATAAAACTAAAAATAAAATATGCTTACTTATAGGGCAATTAACCTAAAGTGCACTTGGTATCGGTAAATAACAATAAGTCTGGT
This sequence comes from Hymenochirus boettgeri, assembly GCA_019447015.1. Classification (NCBI taxonomy): domain Eukaryota; kingdom Metazoa; phylum Chordata; class Amphibia; order Anura; family Pipidae; genus Hymenochirus; species Hymenochirus boettgeri. Next base: position 311,360,927 of record CM033476.1, read on the forward strand.
ACAGCCATAGGTAATACAACCATAAAGTATCAACCTCTAGGTTGTGACTGTATCCTGCTGGTGGCGGTGAGAATCCCATAGTACAACCCTGCCAGTATTAGATTGATAGTTACAGGGAATTTTGCCAAGGATTTGGTTTGGATGTCCATTGTTTAATCCTCAAACCTCCCACATGGGAACTTCTGTGGCACTCACCAACTTCCTCCCAGACTCATGTTCACCTACATTTGTGTCAGCACCCTGTACATATTGGATTATACTTTACCCTCTGCTAATGAGGGCAATGATAGACAATGAGGTTTATTAGTATAATAGTCACATCCATTAAATGATAAACATTGAGGGCAATATAAAAAAACATTCATACTATATGACTGGGACAAGTGTTTTGACCTTTGCCCAATGTATTAAAGCTATTCTGCCAACCTTGTCTGTACCTTATTATTCCCAAGGGGATTGTGCACCTCGCATTGACCAGTCATGGTGAAGAAATCTTTCCCTACCAAATCCCTTCGCTGGTAACTAATGGTTGCTTTGCACTAACCAAGGCTAAAGTTGGGCCAAGTAACAGGGGAGAGATGGTAAGATGCGAGTATCAAATCCACGAGTAAAATGTATATTATACCTACACGCGAGCATCGAATCCGCAAGTAAAATGTCCATTACACCTATACGCGAGCATCGAATCTGCGAGTACGCAAGTACTATATGTGGCGTATGAGTATACCTATGAAGCTGCGCATCGAATCCGCGAGTAAAATGTCTATTATACATATACGCGAGCATCGAATCCACAGTAAAATGTTATTATACCATACGCGAGCATCGAAATCCACGAGTAAAATGTCTATTATACCTAATGCCGATGCGAGTATCAAATCCACGAGTAAAATGTATATTATACCTACACGCAAGCATCGAATCCGCAAGTAAAATGTCTATTATACCTATACGCGAGCATCGAATCCGCGAGTAAAATGACTATTATACCTATACGCGAGTATCAAATCCGCAAGTAAAATGTCTATTATACCTATAGGCAAGCATCAAATCCGCGAGTAAAATGTCTATTATACCTATACGTGAGCATCGAATCCACAAGTAAAATGTCTATTATACCAATACGCGAGTATCGAATCCGCGAGTAAAATGTCCATTATACCTCAAATGTTTGAACGGGAGAGGCGAGGAAGTAGCACGTGTGAGCGTAAAATCGAGTTTTCAAAAGTCTTGGATATTTGAATGTGTTCCCCAGACCATTTCCCAGGTCCTACAGCCATTTACATTAAGTTACATTAAGTTTTCTAACTTTCGAACTTTTGAACTTTTCCAATAGTTCAAAAGTTGGAAAACGGACCGAACTTTCAATAGTTCGACCATCTCTAGTTAAAGGTAAAGTTTAGGCTTAAACACAATTTTTTCCAAATAATCTGCTGATAAAGACATCGCCTGTTAGCCCTGCTGTACAGCAGACATACATTACTGGTTGATGTAAAGCTGCACGCATTAGTCTGACCAGGGATGGAGAGATATATGTAAGTAAAGGTATCTTTTTTCTAATTACAACTCTGCAGGGATATACATTATGATAAATAGAATGGCAGACAAAGGAGAAGTTTTTTTCCCCTTCTTCTTTACTGTGCCCCATTTACAGAGTTAGATGCCCTAAGTTCATTGTGGTCAGGGATAATGCACTTCCATTTACAGAGAACGAGCAATATTAATGCCTATAAACCCAGCTGGTTATTGATTGGTCAGAAGCAAAAGGAAGAGATAAGGATAAGCGATAGTGCGGGAATAATGTAGTTTATATAACTAGTGTAATAGGGATGAGGTTAAAGGATAACCTGCTGGTCTATTTTATCTAGATAACCTACACAATCTAAAAGTGTCTCAGTTCCAGCAAGTACAGAATCAAATGCTTTTGTAAGGTACTACAAAATAGATATACCTGTGTGCCGTCACCTCTAGCTCCTCCTGCCCGAGCCACTGGCTCGAGCATGCTTAGTGTGCAGGAGAGAGCGAAAGGCTGTGTCTAAGGAGACATTTGGATAATTCCGTGCTAAGGAAGTGTAAAGATGATTGCAGGGCTTGTTCTGGTGAAAGATTTTACTGACTTAACACAGGTGCATCTTTGGTTAGAAATCACATAGAAAGGTCAAAGATATATTGTTGATATATTTTATATAAGTTTCTGGGCCCAGATCATTTCCATGCAATCCACACACTTATTAATAGTCTTTAAGATTATTTTTCAATGTAAAAAGTGTAATTTCTCTTCCAGCCCTTAGTTAAAAAAAACAATTTACACCTATAAATGCTGAAATTGCAAAGGGTCACTTTGCTATTGGGTGATGCTGGGAGATGTAGTTCTCAACACGTGTTAAGGCTGCAAGACAGACTTCATTTTTTAATCATGGTAGATCCTAAAACTGTAACCCAGGTGTTACAGACTATGAACTAGATTGCACTATGGGGGATCAGAGCGAGGGTCTTCTTACCCTCTTAATAACAGATACAGCGCCCCACCCCAACCGCTGCTGTAAGCAATGCAGGAATGGGGCCCCATTATAGTTTTATTGGAGACCGTTTATTTCTAGTCAAGCCACTTCAATGCAAACAACTGTAATTGGAGGATTTAAAGTAGAACTATAGAGCATATGAAGTGGTTGGTAATTCCTACCTCCTAATATTGTTTCTGAGAGGAGCACCAGCACGAGGGAAAACTGCTTCTGCCAGGCTTCCTCAGTGCTTCAGCACTATCTTTAATACAGGAAAGTCCAGGACACTAACCTGGAAGATTCAATCTGAACATGCTGGTGCTCCTTAAAAAGAAATGGGAGATAAGAATAATTATCGCTCCCTCCCTGCCCCAGGTACTTTTCATTTTTAACAAGATCCCTTTTACCCCTTTTAGTTGTCCTTTAAGGAATTGCTGTATTCAATAAATCCTACAGCTTCATTAACAGACATATTATTGGCTCACTTGTTAAAGAGGATAAATGTTATGTTCACAACCTTGTCTGCAAGATAAAATGCTGGACGACTTGCCTGCCAAGCATTTATCCTCCTCTTCAATATATATTCTTATTGCCAATCAATGAATTTTACATGAGACACAGATTTACAGTTAAACTTCTAAGTGAGAAGGGGAAGAGAAAGTAGGTAGGGTTACTGCATTGTTTAAAGGGTAAGTTCTGCTAAAAGATGCTTAGTGGTACAGTATGTTACAGACAAACAGTAATCTCAGCAGCCCTGCAGACAGTGTTTCATTGTTATCTGTCGTTTTGTCTCCTTTTTTAACTTGCGATCGCTACCAAGTTATTGTGCTTTTTGTTTCTGGGATGACTTATACTTTCGGCATTTAATTCTATCACAGACATTTATTCTAACACAGATACTTACAGGCCGCTAAGCACAATACTACTAATATCTTATTTTTACATAAAGATTTACTCTCTTGCAGTGATGTGCAGTAGTTTTATCTAGTTTTTTTCTAGAATTTTTCAAATTTCAAATGGAATTTCTGATTTTCAATTTTTCGAGTTTTGAAAATTTAGAAGAAATTCTGCAGATTCTGGAACTGGGATTCGTCATGACTGGCTTATAATCACATGACACAATCAAATGCTCCCAAGCGAGTAATCAGCCATATTGTTTTTTTAAGGAGACACAACATCAACCCATCTGAAATATTGGTGACACCTCTTTAATTTATAACCAACAGCTGGGTACACACATGGCTGATAAAAGATAAATGAAATATCAGCTGATCCTGAGTCGGGCAAATAGAGATGGGCGAACTTTCAAAAGTTTGGTCCGTTTTTTTCGAACTTTCAAACTACATGGAAAGTAAAAATTAAAGTCAATGGGAGTCAAATAGTTTGAAAAGTTCGAATGAAACACAATTAAAATATCAATGGTAACTTAATGTAAATGGCTGTGGGACCTGGGAAATGGTCTGGGGAACACGTTCCAATATCCAGGACATTCGAAAAATCAATTTTACTCTCACGCGCGCTACTTTCGAGCTCTCGCTTTCGAAAATTATCCCATGAACATCTTGCGGATTCGAGAGTTCGATATTTACTCACGTATTGGTATAATAGACATTTTAATTCGACAATTATTGAAAGTCCAGAAAATATCGAAAATCCCGGTCCGGGATAGTTCGAGAAGTCCGAGTCCATTCGAATTCGAATAGTAACTTGGGTTTGAGTTCGAGTTCTAGTCCATCTCTATTGGAAAACTACCACTAGCTGCCTATGGGTGCACAAACTTCCATTGGTCACTATTATTGCCCAAAGTACAGGGTACAGCGTGATCATTTTCCATGGAATGATTCCCAAACTGGGATCACGGGAAATGCAATAATACAGACAGACAGAAACGCGTTGATCATTTTTGCCTGTAAAATATTACGATTAAAATTGTCTGGTGTTTTTTAAATTTTTTTTTTCTTTTTTCTGCCTTTGTTTTATTTTATAGTTTTAATGTATTTCAGGGAGGCTCCATAACATTAAATTACATTAATGTTTGTTACAATATCCATTTAACAATATAATTCCATTACTTATTTATAAAGTGTTTTACCAGAAAGACACTCATTTTCAATCATGCCCTGAATAATTATGTTCTATAAAACCAAGTGCAATGTCTCATTCGCCTTTTTTACACCTCCTCCTTATATTGTGTCTCCTGTGTCTTGTGGAATTACCCACCTTATAGCAATCTCCTTTCTGAATGGATTTCAGCCTAGTGCTGTATCCTAAGATACAATTAGCAGCCGACTTTTGTTACAGTATTGTTCTACACATTATGTACACATTAAGGTGTACGGAATCAGTGCTTAAAGGGCATGTCCCCCCCGAAACTATAATCTCCCCCATTGCTGGCCCCAATCTGTAGTGTGTAAAAATCCTTACCGGACCTCTAAGCTCCAAATGGTTCTCTTGGAATGTCCCTACAAAGTCCCAGAAAGTGAACACAGGGAGCCTTGCAGGGAGGGAAATTATTTCCGCCTCTGAGGTGTCCTCTCAGAGGTTTGTGGCTTGCTCAGTGCAGCCCTCCTACCCTCACTCCCTCCCAATCCCTGTAATTTTCCCTCTGCCCCTATTGTTTAATCACTTTTCTGTAGTGTAGGGCTCCCTCCCCCACCCACAACCGCTTTAGTTATTTGTGCAGAAACTCCCCCGAACTCTACCTACATTACCTGTTTCCTCCTACGTTCTGGATAGCCGGAAGCCGCGTCCGTGATTGGCTGCCTCTCAGCACCCCTAATAGCTTTTCTTAGGGTGAACAATCCATATTCAGCTACTTTACTTTATTACATGCAAGGTGCCCACAATGACTGGTACATATAAGATGCCCACAGTAACTGGTAATACCTTACTGTGGCAGGAGATGTGAAGGCAGGCAGGTAGAAGCAGGATCAGATCACAGCTACTGTAGGCCGACAGTGAATATGCCCACATGCAGGTATAGCTCAAATGTGCCTAGAGCGGTATCGTTATATAGTTCCTTTATAAATATGGCCCTAGTGACGCTTTCTACGATCACAGGGCCGCCGCCTGAGAGAAAAGTCCCACACTGCCTCATGGTAGTGGCCTTAGGGGATTAAACAAAATGCCAAAGGGCACAAAGCATTTATCAGCAAGAACTTTCCCTAACATCTGGAACATTAAACTATCCTAATAATACATGGGACAGACAAAGAGCTCATCTTCATAAAGAATTACTAAATAATTGGATAGAATATAGATGCATCGTTAGAGAGGCCAAAGCTTTTAATATGGTGAATAATGCACCCCTATTGTGAAATATAAGGTGTTAAAGTATTGCTAATAGTTTCAATGCAAATTTTATGACAGCTAAACCATGATTATAACCAAAGTCATAGCAAAGCATTTATAAGGATATCATTTTCATTATTTCTTTGTGAATTAGGTCTTGTAAAGAACATTAAGGACAAGGTTACTGCTGACGACCCGGATGGGTTGAACCGCGTTGATGTTGTTTAACTTGTTCTAATAAAGACTGTCAGGGAGATTCAACAAAAGTTCTTATCGTTTAAAATGGTGCTAATTTTGCCCCAACCAATCAGATCTTATGTAAAAAGCTAAGATATGATTGGTTGGGGCAAAATTAGCACCATTTTAAACGGTCCCTGGAGTGCACCTGTGATCTACCTTCTATTTCCGATTGTTGGGGACGCACCCGGGCAGTGAATCAGGAGTACAACCCTACCATGTTTGTGTATATATATATATATATATATATATATAACGTTGCCTACTACACAATGATGTGAAAATAGACACAAGTTAAAAATTTTTAATGCACTATTTTACTATTGAACTGTAAATTTGGAATTTATATGGTAGCACCTAGGCAGTTGAAATCTTTAAAGACTGAGTGCCTGCATTTATGATTAGTATATATATAAAATGCAGCAGTAAGGAGCACTCGTGGGTCTTGTAACAAAAAGTCTACAATGCACAGATGAGGGTCGCACTCCAAAATAATCAGTTTATTAGTGAACCACACACATCAAAATCACAACGTTTCAGGCTCATGCCCCTTCCTCAGGTGCATTGTGGATTTAGTTAGTTGGCCTCTAGGGGTGGAGGCCTAGAGGACGTCTGCACCCATCTAAGGAGAGAGTGCGCTGGGAACTCTTTTTTACTTTCTGGATAACAAAAGCTCTATTTTATTTAAACATCAAATAGTGTTTTTGTTACAAGACCCATGAGTGCTGCTTACTGCTGCATTTTACTTATCTATTCCTTTGGAAGCACTGGGGCGAACTATACTTCCCAGCGTTGAGTGTGAGACCCCTTTATCAAATATATATATATATATATATATATATAATATATATACAGTATATATATATATATATATATATATATATATATACCGTATATGCTCGAGTATAAACCGACCCGAGTATAAACCGAGGTACCCAATATAACCTAAAAAATCTAATAAAAGTTGTCGACTCGAGTATAAACCGAGAGTAGAAACTTGGTGCCGGGCAGTGACGTCGGCCAAAGCGCCAGTACAGGGAATGATCGTGCGGCTGCCGGAGTGCCTCGAGTATAAACCGAGTCCAAGTTTTCAGGCTGATTTTACAGTCTGAAAAACTCTGTTTATACTCGAGTATATACAGTATATAGTATATATATTTCCCAGTCTTAAAATATTGATACATGAACATTTATATATACATTGCATAAATACAAACAAAATAATTATAGTAAAAATCCGCAGGTTCCTCTCTTCCGTCTATAGCTATGCTTATGCATGCTCTCATTCTATCACGGCTGGACTATTTTAACCTACAACTTACTGGACTTCCTGAATATCACCTTTCTCCCAATCAGTCTATACTAAACTCTGCTGCTCTCTAATAAACAGGATCTCAAATCTCTCCTGTATCAGACAACAAACTGGCTCCCCATTAAACAGTGTATTGAATACAAAATCCTTTTCCTTTAAATCCCTTCGCTCTGCTGTACCTCCTTATATTTCCTTTTTAGTATCCATATTCCTTAGTTAAAATTCACATTTTCACCTTACACGGAAAATGATATAAACACCCAACTAGATTTGTGTCTTCTATATCTTTTGACTTTGTTAATTTTTACTACAAACAGTAGGTGGGGCTGTATACTATTAAGTATAAGGGTCTAAATAAAGATCAAAAAAAAATACTTGAGTCTATAAAAAGCCATTAAAAAAGCTTGTAAGAACACAAATTGATCAGTTTCTCACAATATACAAAGCAAATTATCAAAGGGAAAAAAAGTTTAACCTATGCATCGCTTACTGCAACGTACCGCACAGATTATGGATTGTTCCATAGAAGTATTGATATTCCCAGACGTTACTTGCCAGATGTGATATATCGTCTAAGGGATTTTTTTTCCAAATGGAAACTAATTTGGGCTAAATGAGAGTAACCTACAATCCACTTAATGGACCTCATCTAAATTTCCACATAACAGTAGTGGAGCACTCAGGCACTCAGATAACTGGTAAATATGAAGTTGCACTGAGGCTTTTACGGACAAGACAAAAAGCAGAGTCAGGATTTATATCTGTTTACTGTCCTGCAAAATGGGTGTTGTTATGGGGGCCGTTTTGCCCCAATTTCTCACATGCTTAGTTTAGTGAACAGGAAATATCATACTGGTGTCTTGTTAGAAGTAATCATAAAATATTCAAAAATAACAGCAGCAGGGTCTCATGGTTATTAACACAACTTGTTAGATGCAAGCAGTGCACCATGGCATCCTAATTACACTTAAGTGCGTATTTAAAAAGGTGTGGTTTTGCAAAATTGCTATACCGCATTTTAAAGCAGTTACAATCACTGTTGCATTTTGCACTGTGGTTGTAAAATACATTTTGCCATGCAATATAAAAATACTGTGCGATATTTTATTACCACATGGTATCGCCCGTAGAATACTGCAGGTTTACAAATAGGCTTTTTCATTTCTGTATGAACAAACTAGATTCATTCAAACATTGTCAATAAGATTAGCTAGTGTTAACATTAGTCAATAGTGTCACATGATATAACACAAATGGCTCTTAAGGTGACCATAAACTCTCTAGACATTATAGCTAGAGATGTTCGAAACTGTTTCGTTTCAGAAAGTTTGAAAGTTCGAGTTTCGATTTTTGAAAACCGTCTACTTTTGATTTTTGAAAATTGACTACTTTCGATTTTCGAAAATCGTCTGTTTTTGAAAACCGTTTAATTTTGGTTTTTGATTTTCGATAATTATCTACTTTCGATTTTCGATGATTATCTACTTTAAATTTTCTAAAAATTTGGGTTCCGTGAAATTCGGGAGTTCCGAAAGTTTCGTCGGGACTTCGAAACCCTGATTCAATTCGAAAGTGGGTTCTAATCAAACCCACATTACATCTCTAATTATAGCTTATTTAAAGTTCAACCCTAAAGAAATAACACCTGTAGTATTGGTTGTAATATGATTGAACAAGGCAGGAGCGCTGGCAGGTATCACTTCTCTTTAAAGGGTATGTCCACCCTTAAAACAAAAAATATGGTGTCTTGTCAGTTATCTGCCCTCAACCCCAACTCATTTTTAACCAGTCTATTACATGCATTTGTAACCAGATATTTAAAGGGGAACTGTGGTCTCCAAACAAGTTCCACAGCCCAAGATATAAAGAAATGACTGACCAGAAAGTAAATGGGTGGGAGGCTGATGTGACATTCCTAAGGCTTCTCCTGCACAGTGCCGCCGGCAAGCACAGCCTCAGACTCCCACAGTGTGTGAGGGAGACCGGAAGTCCCTCTTCCTCTCTGCTGTGCGAAGGAGCTGCAGCTGCAGAGAAGGTAAGTGAATCTACAGCCCTTCTCTGTTACTATGTGAAAACAGCCTTTTGAGGCAGAGTTCTCACTCTGCCTGAAAAGGTTGTTTCCACAGATTTTTTTGGGAGGGGTTAGGGGGGTGTCAGAGTGGCCCACAGCACCTGTGAGCGGGGGGGGGCTTAGGCACCTGCGAGTGGGCGGGGCCACTGCACCCGTGAGTGGGCGGGGCCACATCACCCATGGTGTCCATGAGTGGGAGGGACCAGGGGGGCTGCAAAGGGGAAGAGACACAGGGCAGATTGACTGACAGGTTTCAGAGCAGGAAGCAGGAAGTGCAGGGGACCTGGTGATGCTGCTGCCATATCACACACAAAAATGTAAATATCTTCAAAACTATGCAAAATAAACAATGGAAATAAGTTGCAAAAACTCTCAGGAGAGCAATTCCTATCAATTTACCTAAAGTCATTTTTGGACCACAATTCCCCTTTAATGATAAGTTCTCTTCTGATAAGGTGGTCTTATAATTATAGTTAATTCTTTCAATATATAGTAAATAAGTTCAATACAAGATTCAGTATTACTAAGCAGTTAATTACAGAATAAGGTTTCCCTGACCCTGTTAAGCAGGTTGTAGTGACATCTGTGAGTTGTCAAGTTTGATAAGAGTAACCGTCATAGTCACAAATGACCAGATAGAATAATACGATAATAAAAGTTGGACAAGTCCACCAAAGTCCAAGTTGGAACTGATGAATAAGGGGAACAATGCTTTAACTCTCAGTGATCTGGAGCTAAATTCTAACCATTGATTGGGTAAATGTAATCACATGACTAAATATGTAACTAATTAATAATGACGTTTATGACTAATTGCAAATGGTATAAATAATCTTGTAATATAACAATAAACCAGAACAGTTCTATCTCAAGGGACTCCAGTGTCTTGTGTTCTGTTCTCTCACAGCTGTGATATATGTGATATTTGGGCCTAGCGACTTACATCTATTTGAATGTATATTATTTTACCATGACACTTCCTTTCTGGCAAAGCTACCTGCCTCAAACGTCTGCTCAACGAGCTTTTTATAAGCATGTGCAGAGGAGGCAACAGGGGAAACAGCAGTCAATCATTGGTTGTGATGTCAGCAGTTACATCCTTGATTGACTGCATGGAGGGAGGAGCCAGGTTTCTCAATAAGTATCCTTAAATATCAGATTAATAATGCAAGTGCCAAATATATCAGTTGGGATAGGGAACTGAGAATTGACCAGTTTTTCGTTTTAAGGGTGGACATGCCCTTTATTTTGACAGAAATACATTTGTTTTATACATTCTTCTGTCAATAGCATCAGCAATAAACAATAAAACTAAAAATAAAATATGGTACTTTATAGGGCAACTTAACCTAAAGTGCACTTTGGTCTGTAAATAACAATAAAGTCTGTACACCATAGTACATACAACATAAAGTAATCAACCTCTATGTTGTGACTGTTCTGCTGGTGGGGGGAATCCCATAGTACAAACCCTGCCAGTCATTAGATTGATGATTACAGGGAATTTGCCAAAGGATTTGGTTTTGATCCAATTGTTTAATCTCAAACCTCCCACATTGGGACATTCTGTGGCACTCCCAACCTTCCTCCCAGATCAATGTCTCACCTACATTTGTGTCAGCACCTTTACATATTGGCTTATACTTTAACCCTCTGCTAATGAGGCAATGATAGACAATGATGTTTATTAGTATAATATAGTCAACATCCATTAAATGTAAACATATGAGGGCAATATAAAATAAAACTGATTCCATACTATATAGACTGGGACAATTGATTTTGACCTTTGCCCAATTATTAAAACTATAATTCTTGCCAACCATTGCTGGACCTTATATTTCCCAAGATTGTGCACCTCTCATTGACCAGTCATGGTGAAGAAATCTTTCCTACCAAATCCCTCTGCTGGTAACTAATGTTAGCTTGCACTAACCAAGCTAAAGTTGGGCCAAGTAACCAGGAGAGATGGTAAGAGAGACAAGAAAAGAATCATGTAGGGTATTGAAGGGAAGAAGCAATGCATGAAGGTTGCTTAGCTTACTTAAGTACCTATTATGAGTTTTTTATAAGCTGACATCATCTCCTTTACGCTCTGTATCTCTTATTTGAAGTAATTCACTCAAATGTGCCCATGACCAAGCATTGGATGATGTTCTAGTTCTGGAAATGGACCATTTAAAACGGTGAAGAAGTCTGTCCATGTGTATAAGGCGTGCCCTTTCCTTTATGAATGTTAAAATGTTTTTGTAGCCACCTTAGAATTTTAAACGACATCTAAACAAAGCTTTCAGTTATTTATACTTAGAATATCGAGAAGGTACTGTAGATACGTCTTCCACCAGCAATAAAAACTCATGCATAACACTGTGTTCCCCAATGAATTAAGGACACCCAAACCCCTATCTCCAGCTGATGAATAGCTAGTGACACGGGAGAAGCTGAGTAGATCCCTTTGCACGATGGCCCAACACTTTATAGCTTGAAGCGTTGGTTCCTTTTACGAGCTCTAAGCGAGGTTTAACTTTCATTCACTAGTAAATCTTACTGACAGCCATTAGAAAACATGATGCAAGGAGACTGCAAGGAGACGAGACAAAGCCATATTTCTTCTGTATACAACCACTGCTGGCGACAGAGCAGATCTCCCTTGGGGCACCTTGTGTCCTGCAGGTAATAATGACAGATCTTCTCTGATTGTTAGGACATTAATGTACTGCAAGTGGGTTAGTATGTTTTGTTGAGACAAGATAATGGGAAGCAGAAAGAGATTGGCACCTGGGGCACAGGGACAGATTGGAAGAGACGAGGGCACCTTTCCATATGCTGATCTTCTAGACATGGAGTAAACGTGTCTTGTTGCTTATCTCTCTTTGTAGAAATACCCGTATGGGACATGACAACAAACAGCACATAATTGCCACATGTTCCCTCTCCGGATGACTGAGCTTATTATATTTGGTCTCAATACGTTCCTATGGCCCTTTAAAAATGGTGTCAACCCCAGGGCTGAAGCTTACAAATGGAAATTGTTTATATGCAGCAAGTAAACTCATAGAAACAGGAGAGTTTTCTAATATTTTATGTAAAAAAAAATTAAGTAATTGGTTGTTACAACTAAAGGGGCCCATACATGCACCAATACCGATTGTACAATTGCAGCATCATACGATCGGTATTGGTGGGATAAAAACACTTTTAACATGTCCAATAGGGAAGAAATTTGTATGGAAATGTTATGATTTTCGCATGAATGGCCACACATGATCCAAGAATCATACGACATTGAAATATCCTGATATGGTGCATGTATGATCCCCTTTTTGGCTGTATACACAAGGGCAAATGTTTTCTTCAGACTACAGATTGGGTTGTGTGATAGGAATTAAAGCTGCGCTGATGATATTTTGCCATGACCATTACAGGGTTTATCGTTTTTATCTGATTTTTCCTGATAACCGGGTGAAATAGATATGGTGAAAATATTTTAGCCTGATCAACCAAAATTATGGTCATGGGTTATGTCTTTAAGATATTCTGCTAATCCCTTTGAGGAAAACACCTTTGTCCTCTGTAGGTGTCTGGAATGGTTTATAAACCAATATCTGGGGAGATTGTTCCAAGATTAAATTGAATATTACGCAAAACATACACATGCGCCTAAAGAAGGACGTAAAGTCTGAAACATGCAGTGCTGAGTACCGACGGGATTGGCCCTTCATCGGTAAAATGTGTACGGGCGAAACGATTGTTTCTGACTTAGACAAACATAGTCTTTCAGGACGAAAAATTACCCTCATTCATGGTCGGCTTCCATTACTAAGGTATAGGGATCCAGCCGCGATTGTAGGTAGTATGGCTGTCATTTAACTCCCTATAGTGTGTACACCCTTCTGTCAAATATGACAGACAGAATGTTGCAGATTACTACTGTGTGTACCCACCTTTAGCGTGAAAAGATCCCCTACTAATTGTCCCCTACTAATTGTCCCCCCCTGATAATTGTCCTCTACCAATTGTCCCCTACTAATTGTCTCCAACTAATTGACCTCTACTAATTGTCCCCTACTAATTGTCCCTACTAATTGTCCCCTACTATGTCCCCTACTAATTGTCCCTACTAATTGTCCCCTACTAATTGTCCCCTACTAATTGTCCCTACTAATTGTCCCCTACTAATTGTCCCCTACTAATTGTCCCTACTAATTGTCACTACTAATTGTCCCCCCCTGATAATTGTCCTCTACCAATTGTCCCCTACTAATTGTCTCCTACTAATTGACCTCTACTAATTGTCCCCTACTAATGTCCCTACTAATAATGTCCCCTACTAATTGTCCCCTACTAATTGTCCCTACTAATTGTCCCCTACTAATTGTCCCTACTAATTGTCCCCTACTTAATTGTCCCCTACTAATTGTCCCCTACTAATTGTCCCTACTAATTGTCCCCTACTAATTGTCCCTAACTACTAATTGTCCCCTACTGTAATTGTCCCCTACTAATTGTCCCCTACTTAATTGTCCCCTACTAATTGTCCCTACTAATTGTCCCCTACTAATTGTCCTACTAATTGTCCCTACTAATTGTTCCTACTAATTGTCCCTACTAATTGTCCCCTACTAATTGTCCCTACTAATTGTCCCCTACTAATTGTCCCCTACAATTGTCCCCCCCTGATAATTGTCCTCTACCAATTGTCCCCTAATAATTGTCTCCTACTAATTGACCTCTACTAATTGCCCCTACTAATTGTCCCTACTAATTGTCCCCTACTAATTGTCCCCTACTAATTGTCCCTAACTAATTGTCCTACTAATTGTCCCTACTAATTGTCCCCTACTAATTGTCCCTACTAATTGTCCCCTACTAATTGTCCCTACTAATTGTCCCCTACATTGTCCCTACTAATTGCCCCCTACTAATTGTCCCCTACTAATTGTCCCTACTAATGTCCCCTACTAATTGTCCCTACTAATTGTCCCTACTAATTGGCCCCTACTAATTGCCCCCTACTAATTGTCCCCTACTAATTGTCCCTACTAATGTCCCTCTAATTGTCCCTACTAATTGTCCCCTACTAATTGTGTCCCCTACTAATTGTCCCTTACTAATTGGCCTATAATTGTCCCTTACTGTCCCCTACTAATTGTCCCTACAATCCCCAATAATGTCCCTACTAATTGTCCCTACTAATTGTTGTCCCCTACTAATTGTCCTTACTAATTGGCCCTACTAATTGTCCCTTACTGTTCCCCTACTAATTGTCCCTACTAATTGTCCCCTACTAATTGTCCCTACTAATTGTCCCCTACTAATTAGTATAGTATAGTATTTGAGGTTGAATAAAGACATACGTCCATCCAGTCCAAACCATCTAGCAATACCTCATTTCTGCCTAACTGTTGATCCAGAGGAAGGCAAAAAAACCCCACCAAATTTATGAAGGGGGAAAAAATTCCTTCCTGACTCCAAGTGGCAATCGGAAATTTCCCTGGATCAACTCTACTTTATGTATCAATACCAGTAACTTGCAACATTCCTTGTTTGCAGAAACTCATCCAGCTTTTTTTTGAAACTGACCAATGAACCTGCCATTACAACGTCCACTGGAAGACAGTTCCATAGCCTTACCGTTCTCACAGTGAAAAACCCTTTCCGAGCTTGAAGCTAAACCTTTTTTCTTCAAGTCTTAAGGGATGTCCTCGTGTCCTTTGACATGTTCTCTTGGTGAACAATGCCCCAGATAGTTTATTGTATGGCCCGTTAATGTATTATACACAGTAATCATATCCCACGCAAGCGCCTTTTCTCCAGCGTACATAATTGTAACCTTTCCAGTCTCTCTCATATTCAAGCTCCCCAATCCCTTATTAATTTAGTTGCCCTTCTCTGAACCCTTTCCATTTCAAAGATGTCCTTTTGTACACAGGATTCCAAAATTGCACTGCTATTCAAATGAGGCCTTACCAATGCTTTGTAAAGAGGGAGAATTACATTTTCCTCCCTTGAATCCATACCTCGCTTTAATACAAGACAATACCATGCTGGCTCTGGCTGTTGCCGCCTGGCACTGCTTGCTACCTTTAAGTTTGTTATCCACCAAAACTCCAAGATCCCTTTCCAACAGGGATTCACTTAACACAGAGCCATTTATAGTATAAGTAGCACAAGTATTTTTAAGTCCAAAATGCATCACCTTACATTTATCAACATTGAATTTCATCTGCCACTTAGCAGCCCAATGTGATAATCTATCTAGATCCCCTTGCAACGATTGCACATCCTCTGAAGTTTTTAATGGTCGACAAAGTTTTGTGTCGTCAGCAAACACAGAAACCTTGCTGACAATACCCACTTCCAAATCATTAATAAATAGATTAAATAGAAGCGGCCCCAACACAGAACCCTGTGGCACCCCACTTAGCACTTTAGTCCATAATGATGAAGCCCCATTAACAACTACTCTCTGCATCCTATTCTTTAACCAATTTTCTATCCATGTACAAATGTGACTCCCCAGACCAACAGACCTTAGCTTATTCATTAGTCGCCTATGGGGGACTGTATCAAAAGCCTTTGCAAAATCCAAGTAAACTACATCTACTGCTATACCAGAGTCTAAATTTCTACTTACTTCCTCATAAAAGCCAAGCAAGTTAGTTTGACAAGATCTATTCCTCCTAAATCCATGCTGGTTACTACTTATAATGTCAGTCCTTGAAACATACTCTAGAACATGATCCCTTATTAAACTTTCCAGGATCTTCCCCACCACTGAAGTTAAACTTACAGACCTGTAATTACCCGGCTGTGAACGACTACCCTTTTTGAATATTGGAATAACATCAGCCTTTTTCCAATCCAGAGGCACACCACCGGACATGAGGGAATCAGCAAAAATTAGAAACAATGGCCTAGATAAAACTGAACTTAGCTCCCTAAGTACCCTAGGATGTATTTTATCCGGTCCAGGAGATTTACTAATATTAACCTTATTTAGTTCTTTCTGTACCATATCCTCGGTTAACCAAAGTACCATATCCTCGGTTAACCAGTGTCCCTTACTAATTGGCCCCTACTAATTGTCCCTTACTGTCCCCTACTAATTGTCCCTACTAATTGTCCCCTACTAATTGTTGTCCCCTACTAATTGTCCCTTACTAATTGGCCCCTACTAATTGTCCCTTACTGTCCCCTACTAATTGTCCCTACTAATTGTCCCCTACTAATTGTTGTCCCCTACTAATTGTCCCTTACTAATTGGCCCCTACTAATTGTCCCTTACTGTCCCCTACTAATTGTCCCTACTAATTGTCCCCTATTTATTGAGGAATAACAGCTGGACAGTGCCTAGTGCTGAGATGTAGATTGGATTAGGGTAGAAGTTGGGAATCTTATTTTGTAAAGATCAGAAAAGACAGAACCTCCCCAGTCCCCCCCCTAGGTTCATGGTTGTGTAGAGGGTCTTGGTTAGCTGTAGAACAAGGAGAAGGTTTGGAGTGTTCAATATGATGGATAACAGAATGTCATTGTCTTTTCTTTCTTATAATCTTTGGTCTTTAGAATTAATAACTATTCCATCAAAGTCTATGGCAACTTTATTAAAGAACTCTAATTCCTTATCTTTTCTTACTTTACCAATAAACACCTATAAACATTACTGATTATTTTCTTATTACTGATCGTTCCTATTTTGAGAACGTATCCAATAAAGTTGCCACGTCTTCCATTGTGTTTATATTGTCTAGTCGTAGAATTAGATTATCTTCCCACCTCCCCAGCTAGTTTCCACATATTACACCTGTCTGTAATCTAGCTTTAGGACCTTGGATGAGTATCGGTCACTAGGGAATTGGTTACTGGGATCCTGCTTACTAGAGCTGACGTTAGCTCTTCTATCCCGCCAATAAAAAAGAATAATAGGTATATTTCTTTTACCTCAAGAAGAGGTGCAAAAGTTTGCCTGATATGTTAATTTGCCGCAACCAATCAGATGATACCTATTTACTGGTCTTATTGAATAAGCCCCTTAAAGTCTTTTTCTACCTCCAAACAGCAGCCTATCCTTGCATGCTATGTATACTGGAGCCCAGAGAGCTGCGAGTTTGGGAGCAGGGAATATGGCAGGGAAGTGCAGCAGGAAGAGAGGATGGGTTAGGAAGCAGGGTAGGAATTGGTTGCTGGGGGGTAAAGAAGAGGTGAGTAGGGTCAGGTTTAGGTGAGGGAGAAAGTAAAACTTTACAGTGTGTAGGGGAACAACTAGGAAGAGGTCTCGCCCTCCCACCCTGATTTTAGAGTATTTTTATGGGTATCTCTTTTTCAATTTATCCAGTGGGTGGCTACTGGGAGTTCTGGGAAGCTCAGGTGGGAAGTATAAAGTTGGGGTTAGTGGGTTGTCACAGCAAATTGGTAGATGGTGGTCCAGTGGGAAAGTAGAAGGCAGATCAGGGGCCAAGATGTGGTTCAGGTGGCCTTTTCCCCCTTTGCCATTCATTGAAACCCTCACCAACCTCAATAGAATGTAGCAGAATGACAGATCCATTCGAATACTGGAAAAGGTGCTTGAGACAATTCATTAAATGTGATGCAGGAAGAATGTTATTGAGAAACGTTATTTTATAATTATTTTTATCTATAATGGTCAGAGTGTAGCATTCGTTAGATACCTGGAAAATAAAAGTTAAAGGGACTGACCACTCCTGTGGGAAAAAAATTAATATGTTTTGCAAACCCCCCCAAAACCTGGACTTCATTTGGTTTCCAATCATTGATTCTGCTTCTAGCAAGAGAACTTACACTTGCAAGCTCC
This sequence comes from Hymenochirus boettgeri, assembly GCA_019447015.1. Taxonomy (NCBI): domain Eukaryota; kingdom Metazoa; phylum Chordata; class Amphibia; order Anura; family Pipidae; genus Hymenochirus; species Hymenochirus boettgeri. The sequence continues at coordinate 311,379,151 of CM033476.1, forward strand.
TCGATCCTCCGGCGCGGCTCTGCACTTCCGGATAAGGCAGCCAGTGTCGGCCGTGACAGTGACATCACAGCCAATCACTGACTGCCATCCCTGGAGCAGTCTCCACTGCGGCTGCTCGGGAACACGACAATAAAACAGCAGCCGCAGTGGAGAGACAGTGGACTGCGAACTTGTAAGTCTAAAATCTCTTTCTGGAAGTAGAATTAATGATTGGGAACCAAACGAAATCCAGGTTTTGGTTTTTTTTTGCACAACATACTCATCTTTTCCCAGAAGGGTGGACAGTCCCTTTAAGGGCGTTAGTTCCATCACTGACCCTTCTCCTCAGACTTGTCGCAGTTTCTAAATGTTGCTGAATCCCCCCGTGTTGGGTTAATAATGTTTGGTTCCCTAGTATTTCGTTGGCCATTTCTGGCCTGTGAGTCAAGAAAATTTTCCATTTCTTTTACAAACCACTAATGACGAGTTGAGAAGGCCCCTTTCTACCCACCTGTGACCACTTTTCCAATTTATAATTTATTAAATAAGAATTGATTGGATCAGGTGGGATGACGCCATGTTAACTGTTGTTTTTTTATGTGGAAACTCGAGTTGCATGTAACCTGATCCGTGCAAATCACATCTGGGACATCTGTGTGCGATCCTATGAAGGAATAAAAACGTATTCAATGAGCAATTTGTAACCACACCGCTTGTTTTAATCCTTTATTATGGAACGAGCGCCAGCAGCCTCACCAACGGATACAGATACTGAGAAATAATAGTATACAACAATGCAGAAGGTAAGTGCTAGAAGCAAACAGCGTGAAACAGAGCTTGGCATGGGAGCTTGCAATCTAATTCATTTGCACTGATGCAGTATTTTAAAGAGAGAGGTTTAGGTTAAAGAATGAGATAGCAGAAGGCTTTGTATTAGTTCTATACAGGTATTGGCTCTAATCTTGTCAGCTTATTGTAAGGTGCCCATACACAATGGAATTGGTTTATGAGTTTGCCAATGCGAGCATACGAAGGAACGACGGTATATTCTTTCTAATGTAATTAGCTCCCTATAGTGTAGTATAGGGAGCTGATAACAATCCCATGGAAATGTACTATTTGGACCAATAGTTTACGATGCCAATGGCAGTAGTTTGTCTGCATTGTTACCTATCCATACACATGCCTGATGTTCACCATCAGATCGGAAGGTATTTGCTGAAAATCGTCCATGTGGCCACCTTTACTCTGATGGAGGGACGGTCAGCTCTACTGTTTAAAGGAGTAACCATGTAATATGAATTGTTTTGTAAATCTAAGGATTTATCTGCAGGACCTCGGACTAGGACAGTTAGACGTTACACAGCTTTTCAATGCTACATGTCGGCTATTAGCAATACTGTCAGTCCCCCCATGGTATGGAATAGAGACTTTACAGAAAACGCTATTAGATCATTATAAGATTGGGGGCGGCAGTACAGGATCTGTAAAGTAACTCCTGTGATTCAGTTTATCATGGTTAGTTACAAGGTTACAGCCTGGTTACATTATTCTTGTGTAGTAATAGGATATTATTAACGTCAACGAGGATTTCTATAACTATATGTGCATGAGGCTAGAATTCTAAAAGCCATGGAACTCCAAGTTGACTAATATTGTTATAATTTACAATGGAGGGGAATTATGTCCTATAATACACAGTTTAAGTAAAGCTCTGTACACACGGTCAGTTTGCTGCATGACACCAAACAAACACATGTGCAATGAACAGATGTTTGGGATGATAATCAGTATTTGGTCCGACCCAGTGGATCAACGAATAACGCCTTACAATTGCCCATACAATACCATAGCGGTACTCTACTACTAAATGTAGGCTCTAAATGTTGATTATTACTGTTTTATGATAAATTTCTTATATTTGTGTCCTTGTGTCCATATTTGTTTTCTCAGTATCTAAAACCATTCAACACATACGCATATGGAAATAAGCCTTACAAAAGAGGAGACGTTGGGATAAACTGGTCCCACAAGCAAACCGCTGCCATGGAAATAGAGAAATTACCCAGAAATCCTCCGTTTTTTTGTGAGGCTTATTTGCATTTATTTAGCAGGTGGGGTATTTAAAGGAAGTGCTCAAATATGGACCACTAAGGTTTTATTTTATTGCAACGTTGATATTCTCACAGAGATCTAACCAGCTGTAACTGTAAAAAGCAACATTACAGATGATGTTAGCCGCCATTATTACCCCATGATTTCCTGATGGGAACTGACAGATTTCCCTGGCCCTCAAGGTTTGATTCCTGCATATCAAATGTTTCCAGGGGCTTCCTTATAGCATGATCCATCCTTGGCACTGCTTAATTGGCACAAGTACCACCTACCTTGATGTCCTTTACTACAGGGACTGATAATGAGGCGCATGTTGGCCTCTCTGGCGTTTCACCTACAGTATCTATTGTCTTGTTTATGCTACAGTATACCTGTTAACAGTAGAATCACATGGAAAATAGTACACAATAATAACATAATAATATCACAGTAACTTAGAATGTAAAATTTAGCAAGAACATGGTGGAGTGCACGAGAAAGAGAATGATTCCAGCTTTTAATTATGGAATAGGGAACTGATACCTCGTACAATTACATTTCTACATTTTCACATTATTTCCCTTGGAGCCACATTGAGAGCCATAGTTAGGGCAACTCCACCCTAATATGAAATTCTTAATATGTTGTAGGCTACCCCTGCCCACCCCCAACTGCTATGTCAGATTTCTAAAAAAAGATTCAGAACTCTATTTACAGCCCCTCGCTCCTGCGGCGCTCTGATCCTGCTCCTTGCTTGCCGGAACTTGCAAGCAGGGGCCAGACCGACAGCCACATCTGTAATTGGCTGAGAGGCCATTAGTAATCTGACAATTTGGTTAGGGGGGGCAGGGTAGTCCAACACTACAGAAAAAACTTTTACAGCAAGGTGGAAGGGCAGCCAGGGAGGGATTCGGAGGGGGGGAGGGGGGAAAGGGCTCCCCTACGCATGCCACTGTCCTCTCAGAGGACAAGGAGGAGGCAGAAATCTTTCCCACAGGAAGACACCTCCTACTTTTCAGTTCCCTGGACTTTGGACATGCACTGCATAAAAACCATAAGGAGCAGGGATGTAAGGTAAGAATTTTTTAACACTTTGCAGTGGGGCTAGTAGTGGGTGAAATTTTAGTTTGCGGTGTGGACTTGCCCGTTTTTGACCAGCCTACCAAGATATATCTATGTTCTTATTTGCCCATAAATTATCTCTAGCACTTCACCTATTTCTTTATATTATACTAGCAGACAAGAATTCAAGGAAGACCTAATACATAATCTAATTGCAATACTTGTATCCATATTATACAGTATTCCTTTCTTATTTTATGCCTTTGACCTCTTTACAACTTCTGTCTACAGTCTCATTAATACTTTGTTCTATGTGAAATTATTGACCTTTTGCACAAGACCTCATCAGCCATAAATAAAGTCAGATACAGCCTATAATACAGATTAAACATACTGCGTCTCAAAAATGCAGACATTAACAATGCTTTTCCATTCCAAGTACTTCATTGCAGACTTTACATGGTTGTTGATAACCCCCAGTCCTTGGGTTTGGGATTAATCAACATAAATGACCATGTGCATCAGCCAAAAAAAGTCAAAAGAGAGAGAGAATTGTTGCCTAGGCCTTTTGAAGTCTGGTAGGAACACTAGACAGCTTGGTATTGAGAGTCTTAGCCAGACTTTATCTTTAGCATCATCTTCTAGAAGACAGTCCACTTGAGTTGTTTAAGTAATCTTCTGAATTTCTGCTAGTTTATATATGTTATCACCTAAGCAGGAGTAGACACTGGGATGGTTCTAAAACTGACAAGAACGAAGACATTTCTCATGAATCATAGATGTCTTTCAGTTTTTATGGAGAAATAGACTTGTGTTAAAATAGTTAGTCTTCAAGTGGACAACACTGGACAACATAGGACAACATTTTGTAGTTTATACCTGGCAGTGCGTAGACCCTTCTTTCTTCATCCCATGATGGAGAAGGTAAATATGTTGTTCAGTTACATCCAAGAACATTCCATTATGGGTATATGAAGATTCTTATGATGGAGCTTATGGTGGATCTTATGATGGAGCTTAAAAGCCAATGGAACTGAAGTATTGTCAAGCTTTATATATTTTTTTGAAGAGCACAGCCTGTTTATTCACAATGAGCAAAGGAGAAAAATTTCCCCCCAACATGTTCATTTACTCTAGGATGTCCAAGTACACTGGTGGAGCTTTCACAAGGGCTTGAAGCTTCTTGTGGATTTCTTTAATATTCAGCCTTTGTTGAGGCTCCCTTTGCCAGCAACCTTGCATAATACTGTAAATTTCATTTGGACAGGTCCTAGGCCTTTCAAGTTCCCGACCTTGGGTGATACATTCAATGGCCTTCAGAGAAAAGAACAGGTTCAATGTAATAGGACTGGAATTACAAAGCAGCTTATATACACAATATCCAGAAAGATATAGGATAAAAAAAAGCAGCCACATATTTCACATTTTCACATCAGTTTTGGATAGAATAGTTGGAAAAATACAGTAGTTTGGTTAACAGTGTTACTCATTGTATCCTGATAATATGTATATTAGGGCGTTGAGATGGTGGCATCTTAAAGGGTAACTGTGGTCTCCATACTAGTGCCCTTAATTAAAAAGAGTTCTTTGCAAATAATATAATATATATATATATATTTCATGCAAGCCTAGGATGATGTCTTTAGCTTCCCTGGATCTTAAGTTAAAGGCATGTAAAGTTTCACTTTCCAGACTGCCCTGTCTCTGTGAGAGGAATGTGTTATAAGCTGTGTCATAAGCCCCACCCATAAAAATAGATATTTTCTGAAGCTAGTTGATGACCTGCAACCATTCTTCTACTTATGGACACCTTAGGGAGAGGGGGAAAAAACATTTTTAGAATTGTGGTTAGTTTTACAAAGGATTTTGAAGTTCGAGTGGGGCTTATGATGCAGCTGGCGATGCTCTGTCCCAGCAGTGGGAATGCTCCAACATTAAACTTGGAGGAAGACCCCAAGTGCTGGTAATGTCACAGCTCACAGTGCTAGCTTTAACTTTGGATACACTGCAGCTAGACACATGGAGTAACTTTAAAGGTAGGAGTGTGCCCTTTTTAATAATAAAGGCCAATTGTATGGAGACCACAGTTCGCCTTTAACTATTATTATTTTTTTTTTTAAATTATGGAATGTGCTTAGTTAAGTATTCTTGCATTACACTAATGAGTATTTATTGGCAAGGTACTGGCCAAATCCTGCAATGTACTAAGCAATTTTCGATATCGCGGGATTTCGTTCAGGTATGCAGCGCTTCGTGAATTGGGTTTTCTTCCCAATGGATTACACGTTAAAGGTAGCAAAAAAATTTAACAAAAATGTGTAAAACCCACGCTAACCCATATGGTAGTGTAGGATTTACATTTAAATTTACAATATCAATTTCTTTTGCATCTCCCTGCAAACAAGCGTTATTGTTCTTCTACGTTCGTGGGCCAAACATTCATACATGGGCCGACGATTGTACGATCTGCGGTTCATACAACCCTGATTGGCTTTGTCCGCCATTAAAGGAATAGTTCACTGAGAAAGTAAACTTTTCCTTTATTGCATTAATTGAAGAACGGGCGGAAAAGGAGCAATGCCTTACCTTCTGTTCTTCAATCAATTTTATAGGAACTACAGAAATTGACCTTGTGCAAGTCCTCTGACAAGCCCCAGATATATACTAGTACTTATAGGAAGTAAGACGAGGCACTCCTAGGTCTATTAAAAATACCAAATTTATTGTGATTAAACACGCGCCATTCAACGCGTTTCGGCCATCTTGTTGGTCGTCTTCAGGAAGTCTTTAGGAAGGCTACTTCTATACGAGGAGCACCCGGGTGGACGATTTGGCATAGTGGTTAGCGACCAATATAACAGAATATAAAATAATACTCAGTGAATCTAAGCAGTCTGTGATTTTAAGCCGAGGAGGAGAAATATTTACACTGGCGAACACAAGTCCCAGAAAGTAAAAAGATCCCATTCACCAGAACACATGTGTAATTTTAGCCCATTTTACTATCCATTTTGCTTGTAAAACCTCAGCGCAGTTCATTACAGGCTCTAATGGCCATATAAATGTTATCATCTGAGCTCGATGTAACTTAAGAATGACAAGCATCTGTAAATAAAATTACCTGTCAATTAGTTGTCAAGAATAAAAAGTATTGTGTTTACAGATTTCCCATAACTCCTTGCTGATGCCCCTCTGGGCTCTTAGTAACTTGATGCTTTTTTATGGAGTTTAAAAATAAAGAAATAAATATAAACCCACTTATCAGGGTGTCTCTTGAGTTCATTAGTGTCTCTCCAGTTCCTGAGACGGCCAGTTTATAAAGCCCCGCAGGGCGGCAGAATTGAATTATCTCATTCGAGCATTGGAAAAATTCAAATTGAATTTTTTTTCCTCTTTTATTTATTTATTGAAAAAGCTTTCTTGGCGTAAAGAGAATATAAATGGTCCCTGATTACGGCTGGGGGAAGGAGATGGTATATTTAGGGAGTAATAGATGCTAATTCCATGTTTTACAGTATGAATTAGAAGGTATAAATTCCTTTCTTAACAGCTTTAAAACATGGCCCCTGTTTAGTGTCTTGTTAAAGGGTCACTATACTCACTCAAACAACTTTACATTTTCTGAAACAACAATTTGAGAGAAGTAAAATGGTGGTTCCCACATATTTATCTGTGCTTGCTTTGTCATTAAATTATTAATTTTTAGTACCGTAAATGGTCCTAATGGCCCCCACCTCCCTTAATCACTGCCTTCTTGTGGTGTCTGCGACACTTATAAGTTCTGCACAGCCTCACCATGGACACTGCTCAACTTACACATCTCCCTCCCCCTTCTTTCTTTTCTCTGCTAAATGTCTTCATTATTGCAGAAAGTGTGCTGGCAAGCAGCCAAAGATTACAGTAAGTCAGGGATGGGGAACATATTAACGTTTCTGCTTCTGGGGTGTAAATGCTGAGATTTCAAATGATGATTTCTCAGAATTTACAGCTCGGTAGTGGGATTTTGCTGTATCTAAAGGTACAATTTTTGAAAATTCAATTTGTTTAGAATTAAGATATCAGAAAGCTTGGCTCATAAAAGTATAATAAAAATATAGCATAGTAGGAACATACATCTCAAAAGTAGATTAAATTATATGCTAAAGGTTTGTACCTTATTAGACCATATTAACCTGTCTATTTAAGGGGAATATAAATGGATAGGATCTCCTACTTGTATTATGACACCCCAATCATGCCCATTATTTGAAGCCATTTTGGAAGTAGTCAATTTTAATCTCTAGGGTTGCATTCTATATACATGTTCACATGTACATATCACATCATATGTTAATATTTTTATTTAAGTTGGTTGCTTTCAGTTAAGGTACAAGTGGAGGGTTGTTGGTAGTCTTCATTTTTGACTTTTTCTATGGGAAAACTGTTACCCTCTTCATATGGCCTTTAACCAGTATGTTATAATGGAGTTTGATATAGTGTGGAGGTTAACCAAGCAGCTGCCGCAAGTGATGTTATATGCCTACAGCAGCAACTTGTTGCAGCACTCTTTGCTGGCTTCTGTTAAAAGTGCTGCAATAGTTAATAGCACATTGAGAGACACTATGAGTGGTTCTCAGTTCATTTCCCCTTTGGTCTTAAATTTTCCTTCATAAATTCATGTGTAGACAAAATGAAGAAGACAATAAGACAAGATGTAGACTTGGAGACAAGACAAATAAGACAAGATGTAGGCATGTAGACAAGAGATAAACACTAAGTAGACTAGATGAAGAAGACATGATATAGGCTCAGGAGACAAGACAAAGTAGACAAGATGTAGGCATGAAGACAAGATATAGACAATTAGTATACTAGATGAAGAAGACATGATATAGGCTTGTAAACAGGACAAGGAAGGCAAGATGTAGGCATCTAGAAATGTTGTAGACACTAAGTAGACTAGATGAGAAGACAAGATGTAGGCATGTAGACATGATATAGACACTAAGTAGACTAAATTAAGAAGATATCAGCTCGGAGACCAGACAAAATAAACAAAATGTAGGCATGAAGACAAGACACTAAGTAGACTAGATGAAGAAGACATGATATAGGCTCAGAGACAAGACAAACACAACATGATGTAGGCATGAAAAGAAGATATAGACACTAAGTAGACTAGATGAAGAAGACATGATATAGGCTTGTAGACAAGACAAAGAAAACATAGAAAAGATATAGACACTAATAGACTAGATGAAGAAGAATTGATATAGGCTTGTAGACAAGACAAAGAAAACATAGAAAAGATATAGACACTAAGTAGACTAGATGAAGAAGACATGATATAGGCTCAGAGACAAGACAAACACAACATGATGTAGGCATGAAAAGAAGATATAGACACTAAGTAGACTAGATGAAGAAGACATGATATAGGCTCAGGAGACAAGACAAAGAAAACATAGAAAAGATATAGACACTAATAGACTAGATGAAGAAGAATTTATATAGGCTTGTAGACAAGACAAATAAAACATAGAAAAGATATAGACACTAATAGACTAGATGAAGAAGACATGATATAGGCTCAGGAGACAAGACAAAGAAAACATGATGTAGGCATAAAAAGAAGATATCAACACTAAGTCTTGTCTTCTGGCCAATCTATGGACCAAAAAACCCTTATCTTACCTCCGTATTAGAAAGCTGATACCAGGGCTGCTTCCCATACGTAAATATTTCCCATAGAACTACACCAAAGCTCCAGATATCACTTTCTGTGGTGAATTTCCTATACAGAATGCTCTCAGGTGGCATCCACCGTATGGGCAGCATAGTACGTCCCCCGACCTGCAGAAACATTATCATTCATGTGAAACTATAGGATACATTTACAACAGTACAAAAGCAATACAAAGTTTAGGCTAATACACATTTAGCTTACAACCCAGAAACACAATTAAAATAATGTATCACATGTATTTCTAAGTGAATTCTAACCAAAGTTATACATGTAAAAAATATGTAAAACGTTTCAGTACAGGTATTTAAATGTCTGGGTTTAGCAAACAAAATTTAGTTTGTCAGTAAAAACACTAAAAGCTATTTTTTGTCCTTTTGCTTGTTAAATTAAGTTTAGGTGATTATCTGTGTAATTATGATCCGAACTGCTATATTTTTTTAAACATAAAATGTGCTGTTATTGTTACTATTGCTCCTCCTCTATTTCCCAATCTCCTCTGCTTTTGCTAGCACCTCCCTATGAGCCAAAATCTTTTTATGGCAAAATCCCATTAGACTTAAATAGGGTTTACATCGCCACCAGTAAAGGAAATCATGGAGAAAGTAACAATTAATAATTTGAATGGTTTTAATTTATTTGTAAAATTTACAATGGAAAGCATATAGCAGATAAGTTCTTACATGGTGGATCCCCAGGAATTTATTTTTAGACATTTTTTTAAAATAAAAGTTCAAGTAGATCATATCTATATGTAAAACTTCAATATAACTTCTTGACCACTTCCTGCAGCTTATAGCCATGTGTCCAGAAGTTCGAGTCCAGTCTTTAAAACAGCGCGTATGTTTGCTTTATAGCGCGACCAGCTGTTTAAGAACAGCTGATTAAAGAATGGTATTTAAAATGGGTGTAACCTTAACAAAGTGGGCGTGGTCTTAACAAAGCGAGCGTTAAAAAAAAAAATCCGCATTCACCGCTTCTCTTCTCTTTTGTGTTTTAAAATGTTGGAAGGTATGAGTGACGTGTCTGAGTTGGTTCGCCATAACCAGTTACAGGGGGCAGCCAACCACCTCACACCAAGGTAACACTGCCATAACCAGGTACAGGGGGATAGCCAGCCCCCTCACACCAAGGTAACACTGCCATAACCAGGTACAGGAGGACAGCCAACCCCTCACACCAAGGTAACACTGCCATAACCAGGTACAGGAGGACAGCCAACCCTCTCACACCAAGGTAACACTGCCATAACCAGGTACAGGGGAACAGCCAACCCCCTCACACCAAGGTAACACTGCCATAACCAGGTACAGGGGGACAGCCAATCCCCTCACACTAAGGTAACACTGCAATAACCAGGTACAGGAGGACAGACAACTTCTCACACCAAGGTAACACTGCCATAACCAGGTCCAGGAGGACAGTCAACTTCTCACACCAAGGTAACACTGCCATAACCAGGTACAGGGGACAGCCAACCCCCTCACACCAAGGTAACACTGCCATGGTAACACACCAAGGTAACACTGCCATAACCAGGTACAGGAGGACAGCCAACTTTTCACACACATAGGTACACTGCCATAACCAGGTACAGGAGGCAGCCAACGTCTCACACCAAGGTAAACACTGCCATAAACCAGGTACAGGGGAGGCCAACCCCTCACACCAAGGTAACACTGCCATAACCAGGTACAGGAGGAACAGCCAACCCCCTCACACCAAGGTAACACTGCCATAACCAGGTACAGGAGGACAGCCGCCCTCTCACACCAAGTAACACTGCCATAACCAGTTACAGTGGGCAGCCAACCCCCTCACACCAAGGTAAACACTGCCATAACCAGGTTACAGGACGGACAGCCAACCCCCTCACACCAAGGTAACGCGCATAACCAGGTAAAGGAGGACAGCCAGCCCTCTCACACCAAGATAAACACTGCCATAAACCAGTTACAGGGGCAGCCAACCCCCCTCACACCAAGGTAACACTGCCATAACCAGTACAGGGGGATAGCAACCCTCTCACACCAAGGTTACACATGCACATAACCAGGACATGGGGACAGCACAACCCGCACTCAACACCAGGTAACCCTTGCCATTACGACAGTCGGAGGGACAGCCAGAGCCTCACACCAAAGGTAACACTGCCATAACCAGGTACAGGGGACAGCCCAACCCCTCACACCAAGGTAACACTGCCATAACCAGGTACAGGAGGACAGCCAACCCCTCACACCAACGTAACCCACTGCCATAACCAGGTACAGAAGGACAGCAAACCCTCTCAAACCCAGGTAACACTGTCATAACCATTACAGGGGGCAGCAACCCCTCACACCAGTAACACTGCCATAACCAGTTACAGGGGGACAGCCAACCCTCTCTCACACCAAGGTAACACTGCCAAACCAGGTACAGGGGACAGCCACCCCTCCCTCACACAAGGTAACACTGCCATAACAGTACAGGGGGACAGCCAGAGCCCTCTCACACCAAGGTAACACTGCCAAACCAGTTACAGGGAGGACAGCCAACCGCCTCACACCAAGGTAACACTGCCATAACCAGGTACAGGAGGACAGCCAACCCTCTCACACCAAGGTAACACTGCCATAATAAGGTACAGGAGGACAGCCAACCCCTCACACCAAGGTAACACTGCCATAACCAGGGACAGGGGACAAGCCAACCCCTAACACCAAGGTAACACTGCCATAACCAGGTACAGGAGGGGAGCCAACTCTACACACCAAGTAACACTGCCATAAACCAGGTACAGGAGGACAGCCAAACTCTCACACCAAGGTAACACTTGCCATAATCAGGGTTACAGGGGGACAGCCAACTTCCTCACACCAAGGTAACACTGACCATAACCAGGTACAGGGGACAGCCAACCCCCTCACACAAGGTAACACTGCCATAACCAGGTAACAGGAGGACAGCCCACCCACTCACACCAAGGTAACCACTGCATAACCAGTACAGGGAACAGCCAACCCCTCACACCAAGGTAACACTGCCATAACCAGGTACAGGGGGACAGCCAACCCCTCACACCAAGGTACCAATGCCATAACCAGTACAGGGGAACAGCAACCCCCTCACACCAAGGTAAAAAACTGCCATAACCAGGTACAGGGGGAACAAGCACCACCAAGCCACCAAACCCACACACAGCCCTACACTAAAGGTAACACTGCCATAACAGGTACAGGAGACAGCCAACTTCTCACACCAAGGGTAACACTGCCATAACCCGGTACAGGAGGACAGCCAACTTCTCCACACCCAAGGTAACACTGCCATAACCAGTACAGGGGACGAGCCAACCCCCTCCACACCAACAGGTAAAACACTGCCATAACCAGGTACAGGAGGACAGCAACCCCTCACACCAAGGTAAACACGGCCATAAAACCAGGTACAGGAGGACAGCCAGACCCTCACAACCACCAAGTAACACTGCCATAAACAGTAAAGGGGCAGCCAACCCCTCACACCAAGGTAAACACGTGCATAACCAGGTACAGGAGAAAGCAAACCCCCTCCCACCAAGGTAACACTGCAAATAACCAGGTACAAGAGGACAGCCAGCCCCTCTTCACACCAAGATAACACTGCAAACCAGGTACAGTGGGCAGCCAACCCTCTCACACCAAGAGGTAACACTGCCATAACAGTTACAGGGGGATAGCCAACCTCTCACACCAAGGTACACTGCCATAACCAGGTACAGGGGAAGCCAACCCCTCACCCACCAGGTAACACTGCCATTACCAGGTACAGGGGACAGCCAAGCCCTCACACCAAACGTTAACACTGCCATACCAGGTGCAGGGGACAGCCAGAGCCCTCACACCAGGTAACAATGCCATAATAACACCAGGTTACAGGGGACAGCCAAACCCCTCACACCAAGTAACACTGCCATAACCAGGTACAGTGAGGGACAGCCAACCCCCTCACACCAAGGTAACCACTGCCATAACCAGGTACAGAAGGACAGCAAACCCTCTCAAACCAAGGTAACACTGTCATACCAGTTACAGGGGGCAGCCAACCCCCTCACACCAAGGTAACACTGCCATAACAGGTACAGGGGGACAGCCAACCCTCTCACACAAGGTAACACTGGCCATAACCAGGTACAGGGGGACAGGCCACCCCCCTACACCAAAAGGTAACACTGCCATAACCAGGTACAGGGGGACAGCCAGAGCCCTCACACAAGGTAAACACTGCCATAACCAGGTACAGGAGGACAGCCAAACCCCCTCACACCAAGAAACACTGCCATAACAGGTACAGGGAGGACAGCCAACCCTCTCACACCAACCCGGGTAACACTGCCATAACAGGTACAGGAGGACAGCCAATCCCCTCACACCAAGGGTAACACTGCCATAACCAGGTACAGGGGGACAGCCAACCCCTCACACCAAGGTAAACACTGCCATAACCAGGTACAGGGGGGCAGCCAACTCTCACACCAAGCAGGTAACATGCCATAACCAGGTACAGGAGGACAGCCAACTTCTCACACCAGGTAACATTGCCATAATCAGGTACAGGGGGGACAGCAACTTCCACACCAAGGGAACACTGCCATAAACCAGGTACAGGGGACAGCCACCCCCTCCACACAAGGTTAACACTGCCATAACCAGGTACAGGAGGACAGCCATCCCCTCACCACAAGGTAACACTGCCATAACCAGATACAGGGGAATAGCCAACCCCCTACACCAATCGGTAACACTGCCATAACACCAGGTACAGGGGGCAGCCAATCCCCTAACACAAGGTAACACTGCCATAACCAGGTGTACAGGGGAACAGCCAACCCCCTCACACCAAGGTAACACTGCCATACCAGGTACAGGGGGACAGCCAATCCCTCCTCACACTAAAGTAAACACTGCCATACCAGGTACAGGAGGACAGCCAACTTCTCACACCAAGGTAACACTGCCATAACCAGGTACAGGAGGACAGCCACACTTCTCACACCAGGTAAACTGCCATAAACCGTACAGGGGACGGCCAACCCCCTCACACCAAGGTACACACTGCCATAACAGGTACAGGAGGACAGCCAACCCCCTCACACCAATAACACTGCCATAACCAGGTACAGGAGGACAGGCCAGCCCTCTCACACCAAGATAACACTGCCATAACCAGTTACAGTGGGCAGCCAACCCCCATACACCAAGGTAACACTGCCATAACCAGGTACAGGAGGAAAGCCAACCCCTCCCACAAGGTAACACGCAATAACCAGGTACAAGAGGACAGCCAGCCCTCTCCACACCAAGATAACACTGCCATAACCAGTAACAGTGGGCAGGACAACCCCTCACACCAAGGTAGGTAACACCTGCCATAACCAGTTACAGGGGGATAGCCAACCCTCTCACACCAAGGTTACACTGCCATAACCAGGTACATGGGGACAGCCAACCCCCTCACACCAATGTAACACTGCCATCCAGGTACAGCCCGGGACAGCCAGAGCCTCCCCGTAACACTGCCTAACAGGCAGGGAACCGAGCCTACCCAGAACACGCCACCAGTCCAGGCCCACCACACCAGAACACGCTAACAAAGGAGGACAGCCAACCCATCCACCACGGTAACACTGCCATAAAACAGGTACAGAGAGGACAGCCAACCCTCCTCATACCAAGGTTGCGGTAAACAACCCTGTCCATAGACCAGTTTAAGGAGGCAGCCAACCCCCTTAACACAAGGTAACACTGCCATAACAGTCAGGGGGAAGACCTCTCAACATGGGGAACACGCATACAGCGTGGGCACCCCCCTCACACCAAGGGTAAACACTGCCATACCAAGGTACAGGGGGACAGCCAGAGCCCTCACCCAAGCGGTAACACTTGCCCCATTAACCAGGTAACGGGAGGACAGTCCAAACCCCTCACCCAAGGTTAACACTGCCATAACCAGGTACAGGAGGAGCCAATCCAGCACAACACCTTTACATTCTATAAATATTTATTATATTGTATGATTATTATTAAACAAAATTAATTTTTTGTTTATTATTTTATTTATTCTTATAAATTAGAATTTATATCCTATAAGTAATTTTTCTGTAACACTGCCATAATCTAGGTACAGGAGGACAAGCCAAACCCCTCACACCAAGGGAAAACTGCCATACCAGGTTACAGGTGGGACAGCAACCCCTCACCCCAAGGTACAATGCCAATAACTCAGGTACAGGGAGGGAAGCCAACTTCTCACACCCAGGTAAACACTGCCATAACCAGGTACAGGAGAGACAGCCAACTCCCACACAAGGTAGAACACTTGGCTCATAAACGCAGGTTACAGGGGACAGGCCACATCCCCTCACCACCAAGGAACATGCCTATAACATGTACAGGAGGACAGCCACGCCCCTCACCAAGTGATACACACTTCCATAACCAGTACAGGAGGCAGCCAAACCCCTCACACAAGGTTAAACACTGCCATAACCAGATTACAGGGGAATAGGCCACCCGCTCACACCAAGGTAACACTGCCAATAACCAGGTACAGGGGGACAGCCAACCCCTCACACCAAGGGTAACACGCCATATACCAGGTACAGGGGAAGCCAGACCCTAACCACAAAGGTAAACACTGCCATAACCAGGTACAGGGGACAGCCAACCCCTGCACACCGATGGTAACATAGCCATAACCAGGTTACAGGGAGGACAGCCAACCCCTCAACCAAGGTAACACTGCCATAACAGGTACAGGAGGACAGCCAACCCCTCACACCAAGGTAACACTGCCATAACCAGGTACAGGAGGACAGCCAACCCTCTCAACCAACGGTACACACATGTCATAACCAGGTTACAGGGGGACAGCCAACCCCCTCACACCCAACGGTAACACTGCAATAACCAGGTTACAGGGGACAGCCATTCCCCTCACACCAAGTAACACTGCAATAACCAGGTACAGGGGAGCAGCCAACCCTCACACCAAGGGGGGAACACTGCCATAACCAGGTACAGGGGAGATACAAGCCAACCCCATCACACCAAGGGTAACACGGCCATAAACAGGTACGGAGGACAGCCAACACTTCACACCAAGGTAAACACTGCCATACCAGGTACAGGAGGACGGCCAATTCCTCACACAAGGTAACAAGCTGCCATAACCAGGTACAGGGGGACAGGCCAACCCCTCACCACCAGGTGTAACACTGCCATAACAGGTACAGGAGGACAGCAACTCTCACCCCAAGGTAACATGCATAACCAGGTAAGGAGGACAGCCACACTTCTCACACCAAGGTAACACGCCATAACAGGTACAGGGGACAGCCACCCCTCCACACCAAGGTAACCACTGCCATAACCAGGTACAGGGGGACAGCCAGAGCCCTCACACCAAGGTAAACACTGCCATAACAGGTAACAGGAGGACAGCCAACCCCCCTACACCAAGGTAACACTGCCATAACCGGTACAGGGGACAGCCAACCCCCAACCAAGGTAACACTGCCATAATCAGGTACAGGAGGACAGCCATCCCCTATCACAAAGGTTAACATGCCATAAACAGGTACAGGGGGACGCCAACCACTCACCACCAAGGTAACACTGCCATAACCAGGTACAGGGGACAGCCAACCTTCTCACACCAAGGTAACACGCCATACAGGTCAGGGGACAGCCAACCCCTCACACAAGGACACTGCCAAACCAGGTACAGGGGGACAGCCACCCCTCAACCAAGGTAACACTGCCATAACCAGGTACAGGAGGACAGCCAACCCCTCAACCAAGGGTAACACTGCTAAACAGGTTACAGGAGGCCAGCCAACCTCTCAAACCAATGGTAACACTGTCATAACCAGTTACAGGGGGAAGCCAACCCCCTCACACAAGGTAACCCTGCCATATAACAGGTTAACAGGGGGACAGCCACCCCCTCAACCAAGGATAAACACTGCCATAAACAGGTATAGGGGGACAGCCAGAGCCCTCAACCAAGGTAACATGCTCATAACCAGGAACAGAGGACAGCCAACCCCCTCACACCAAGGTCACTGCCATAACCAGGTAACAGGAGGACAGCCAAACCCCTCCACACCAAGGTAACATGCCATATGTAAAGGAGGACCAGCCCAATCCCTCACACCCAAGGTAACACTGCCATAACCAGGTACAGGGGGAGGGACACCAACTCACCACCAAGGTTTAACACGGCCCTAACAGTCACAGGGGGGCACCACGACACCCTCGAAAACTCATACAGTAGGGACGCATTATCACCCAAGGAACATGCCATAATCCAGGGTAAGGAGGAGGGACAGCCAATCTCACACAAGGGTACACTGCCATGAATCAGGTACAGGGGGACAGCCAACTTCTCACACAATGGTGGTAAACACTGCCATAACCAGGGGTACAGGGGACAGCCAACCCTTCTCACACGGTAACCATGTCCAGGGCAGCACATATGAGAATCTGAAGGCAAGCTGAGTGGTACCATTGCATGATAGATCTATATTAGATGTTTTTTAAAGAATCCCTGATGCTCAGGTTAATCATTTATATTGACTTTTCCATTTAATTATACACAGGGAAAGAGAACTATCTGCCTAAAAGGATTTCCTGTTATAAATCTAAATAATCCAATACATATGAAATTAAGAAGTTTGGAATGTATTGTCCTAATCTTATAAACAAGCAGGAGATTCAATAAAAGTTCTTATTGTTAAAAATCGGTGCTAGTTTTTGCCAACCAATCAAATGTCAGGCAGTTTCAAAATTGTAAAAAAAGATCTGATGGTTGGGGCACAATTCGCACCATTTGTAACGATAAGAAGTTTATGACCTCCTGAGGTTTAAAAAGTCACAAACACTTAAAGAAACACCAGGTAAAATTGTTGCAAGTCATGGATGGAACGTTTGGACATCTCGGACATCTCAGAACAATGACATTCTTGTGTTTATAACTAGTTATATTCTATGTTCCAAGGGGCTATGAGTCTTAGTTTAAAGAACATGTCCACTTAAAAAATAACTGGTGAACTTGTCATATATTTGCCACAAACCACATTTATGTATTGTTAGCACTTTATAATGCATCTTAACAGATCCTTAATGTTTAAGTAGTGCCCCTATTCTATCCCTTTCTGGCAGAGCAGGGGATTGAGCAGTCAATCATTGGTTGTGCGGGTCAGCTGTCACCGCTTTGATTGACGCAGGAGGAGGAGCCAGCTATGGGGCAATATAGCTTAACGCAGGTTAATAATGTATATGTGGATATATCAGTTAGGGAATTGGGGCAGAAACGACAATTTTTTTTCATTTTAAGAGACTTTAATCCGGAATCCCTACTCTGTTTTACCATAACCATGATTCCCTGAAAAGCTCATGTGACCTTCTAGTAGTTATAGAATTCTCCTGGAAATGTCCCCAGTTGTCTTCTCCTCTTTTCAGTTCCCTTTCTTCTTTTCCATTCACAAGTGATTTTCTTTGGTCCCCCCATCACCAGGTAGATCAAAATATGCCATAGAAGGCTCCCTTACAATAACTAAAAGGGAAAGAACTGATTTTCTCAATTCAGAATGTCACAAGTTTCAAGTCCCGCTAGAGGCTTTAACAAGATGAAAGGACGGATGGACTTAAACATCCTCATCTAACAGCGATTTTGGCAGGTACTTAAGACAATTAATAATAAAAAACAAAACTCCCTCATTGGAAAAAAGGGCCATAAGTATTACATGGTGCTATAGACTCTGTGGGGATCAATACACTTGGTGGCTCTTTCTACTGCCCATTGAAAACCATGTAGTGATCCTGATTTTTAGGCTTGTGAAAATTAAAAGAAAAAATTGCCCATAGCTGTTAAATTTGCCATCGACCAATCAGATGTTACTGGTCTGCTACAGTTCGAAAAACATCTCATGGCTGCACAATTAAGAGCATTTCACACCCTTATTAAATAAGACACAATATTCTTTCGGTTCCAGGGTCAACAGTCAACAAGGGTAAGGATCAGCACATTATAAACTTAGTTTACAGACTTGATTGGGAGTCGTTGCGACCCGGGGGGTAACGGGCACCAATTAGAATCTTCCGAAAAACAGTCATCGACGCTTGTTTATTCTGGCTTGTTGAATCATCGTCTGTATTGAGCCTTTAGTCTACCAGTAAATCACCTGAGAGCAATCCCAGGGACATATCACTCGGACACCGGTCAGATGATTTATGTAGATCCTTGTAGAATAAAAGAGAATGTTCTTTTAATGGTTAATATTTTTCTGGGCTAGTTACATGCCCAATGTGACTGCAGGTTAATACAATCGCTTTGGAGGATCATTAGATGAATCGAACGCTTTTTATTACCAGCATAGTTGCCTTTGCATTTAAAGGAGACTATAGTGTGCGGAAACGTTATTTTTCAAAAAATAGTTAAAATGAAAAGACCTGGGGCCGGGAGGCGGTTAGGATGGGTACTTTCGACTTCAATATAATTTCTATGAGGGAGCGGAAGTACCAGCAGTTCGAAGATTACTTCTTCTGCCAGGCTCCAGAGGCTTCAGCACTATCTTAATACAGGAAGGCCCAGCGCACTAACCTGCAGATTAAAAGTGTATGTGCGTAGTTTCTAAACAAAACAATATTTGGAGGTAGGAATAAAATAATCGATCGACCTCCCTGCCCCAGGTGACTTTTTATTTTTTAAAAGTAAAAAAAGTACATTTTTAGTATAGTTGGCCTTTTAATTATTTAAGCCTTATCACATGTGAAACGGTATCAATGCATTCCTTAAGCTCTGATCCATCAGACCCTGCTTGTGGGCTATTGCTTATCACCAAATTGTTCCAAGTTCCAAATGCCCAGCCCACATTAATAGCTACTCAAGAGACAAACCTCTCTCTAATTCATCACCGCGTTGCCGTGTTCACTTTCCCCGTACAGGGGAGTGTTTGCCTCCACATTCTCGCGAGTTAACCAACTGGGAATAGTCATCAGCTTGTTTCCTTTTTTTTATTGGAATCTATTCTGGGGGGTGACAGGGGAAAATTAAAGAAATGGAAACTAATTACAACTTAGCACGGGAAGGTGAAAACGAATGGGTTATGAATCCCATTACTGGGTTGCGAGGTTTCGTCAATAGAGCTGTACGTTACTCCTGCTGTCAGAAGTTATGTTGTAGGGAGATAGGGCAAATCTTTGCTGGCCTCTGGCAACTAATTAGACATTTGCTTCATCTTTTTAAAAAACCAATAGGATTGAGTAGGCATTTGTCTTTTGTCATTCATCCATGGTTGCTCAGGTAAAAAGAAGCCTATTGGACCTCATAACCCTAGAATGCTTTAAAACTTGGTTATTCTCAATGATAAGCTCTGGATGGTGCAGAGCAAGCAAGGTAAGGGAGTGTGCCTGGTACTTTTAATTTTCACAAAAGATGATGGCATACAAAAAGAGAGTCCTTTACTAGGACCCAGCAGTGACTAGATATAACTGAGGGGCCCAGGCAAAGTGAGTACTAGAGATAAATGAGGACCAATACCCTTGAGGTCCTTGCTTTTAACTTGGCCCCTAATTCTCAGAAATCATTTTTAAGGACCTCACCTCCACCTCTAACTTTGTCATTGGCACCAATGTGAACCAAGACCGCCGGGTCACTCCCAGCCCCACCCAATAATCTGTCTACACGATCCACCACATGTCGAACCCTAGCACCAGGCAGACAACACACTGTTCGGCATGTAGGGTCTTGGCGACAGATTACCCTATCTACCCTTCTAATAATGGAGTCCCCTACCACTACCACCTGCCTATCCTTCCTAACCCCCAGTTCTCCCTCCCTTGTATTGGAGATGGCCGTCCCCTGGGTGATCAAGGGAATAATGCTGCCATAACCAAGTACAGGGGGACAGCCAACCCCCTCACACCATGGTAACACTGCCATAACCAGGTACAGGGGAACAGCCAAACCCCTCACATCAAGGTAACACTGCCAAAACCAGGTACAGGGGACAGCCAACCCCCTCACACCAAGGTAACACTGCCATGGTAACACACCAAGGTAACACTGCCATAACCAGGTACAGGAGGACAGCCAACTTTTCACACCAAGGTAACACTGCCATAACCAGGTACAGGAGGACAGCCAACTTCTCACACCAAGGTAACACTGCCATAACCAGGTACAGGGGACGGCCAACCCCCTCACACCAAGGTAACACTGCCATAACCAGGTACAGGAGGACAGCCAACCCCCTCACACCAAGGTAACACTGCCATAACCAGGTACAGGAGGACAGCCAGCCCTCTCACACCAAGATAACACTGCCATAACCAGTTACAGTGGGCAGCCAACCCCCTCACACCAAGGTAACACTGCCATAACCAGGTACAGGAGGAGTGTGAGGGACTCTGGCGTCCCTGCCACTGGTAATGGCAGTGTGTTACCTTGGTGTGAGGGCTCTGGCTGTCCCCTGCTTACCTGGTAATGGCAAGTGTTACCTTGGTGTGAGGGGGTTGGCTGTCCCCATGTACCCTGGTTATGGCAGTGTAACCTTGTGTGAGAGGGTTGGCTATCCCCCTGTACTGGTTATGGCAGTGGTCACCTTGGTGTGAGGGGGTTGGCTGCCCACTGTTACTGGTTATGGCAGTGTTATCTTGGTGTGAGAGGGCTGGCTGTCCTCTTGTACCTGGTTATTGCAGTGTTACCTTGGTGGGAGGGGGTTGGCTTTCCTCCTGTACCTGGTTATGGCAGTGTTACCTTGGTGTGAGGGGGTTGGCTGCCCACTGTAACTGGTTATGGCAGTGTTATCTTGGTGTGAGAGAGGGCTGGCTGTCCTCCTGTACCTGGTTATGGCAGGTGTTACTGGTGTGTGAGGGGGTTGGCTGTCCTCCTGTACCTGGTTATGGCAGTGTTACCTTGGTGTGAGGGGGTTGGCCGTCCCTGTGTTCCTGGCGTCCTGTAGTATGTGTTATGGCAGTGTTACCTTGGTGTGAGAAGTTGGCTGTCCTCCTGTACCTGGTTATGGCAGTGTTACCTTGGTGTGAGAAGTTGGCTGTCCTCCTGTACCTGGTTATGGCAGTGTTACTTAGTGTGAGGGGATGGTGTCCCCTGTACCTGGTATGGAGGTGTTACCTTGGTGAGGGGGTTGGCTGTTCCCCTGCCTCTACCTGGTTATGGCAGTGTTACTTCTTGGTGTGAGGGGATTGGCTGTCCCCCTGTACCTGGTTATGGCAGTGTTACCTTGGTGTGAGGGGGTTGGCTATTCCCCTGTATCTGGTTATGGCAGTGTTACCTTGGTGTGAGGGGATTGGCTGTCCTCCTGTACCTGGTTATGGCAGTGTTACCTTGTGTGGAGGGGTTGGCTGTCCCCTGTACTGGTTATGGCAGTGTATCCCTTGGTGTGAGAAGTTGGCTGTCCCCCTGTACCTGATTATGGCAGTGTTACTTGGTGTGAGAAGTTGGCTGTCCTCCTGTACCTGGTTATGGCAGTGTTACCTTGTTGAGAAGTTGGCTGCCCCCCGTGTACCTGGTTATGGCATTTACCTTGGTGGTGAGGGGTTGGTTGTCCAACCCCCTCACACCAAGGTAACACTGCCATAACCAGGTACAGGAGGACAGCCAACCCCCTCACACCAAGGTAACACTGCCATAACCAGGTAAAGGAGGACAGCCAGCCCTCTCACACCAAGATAACACTGCCATAACCAGTTACAGGGGGCAGCCAACCCCCTCACACCAAGGTAACACTGCCATAACCAGTTACAGGGGGATAGCCAACCCTCTCACACCAAGGTTACACTGCCATAACCAGGTACATGGGGACAGCCAACCCCCTCACACCAAGGTAACACTGCCATTACCAGGTACAGGGGACAGCCAGAGCCCTCACACCAAGGTAACACTGCCATTACCAGGTGCAGGGGACAGCCAGAGCCCTCACACCAAGGTAACACTGCCATAACCAGGTACAGGGGACAGCCAACCCCTCACACCAAGGTAACACTGCCATAACCAGGTACAGGAGGACAGCCAACCCCCTCACACCAAGGTAACACTGCCATAACCAGGTACAGAAGGACAGCAAACCCTCTCAAACCAAGGTAACACTGTCATAACCAGTTACAGGGGGCAGCCAACCCCCTCACACCAAGGTAACGGACAGCCAACCCCCTCACACCAAGGTAACACTGCCATAACCAGGTACAGAAGGACAGCAAACCCTCTCAAACCAAGGTAACACTGTCATAACCAGTTACAGGGGGCAGCCAACCCCCTCACACCAAGGTAACACTGCCATAACCAGGTACAGGGGGACAGCCAACCCTCTCACACCAAGGTAACACTGCCATAACCAGGTACAGGGGGACAGCCAACCCCGCAAGTACTATATGTGGCGTATGAGTATACCTATCAGAAGCTGCCGCATCGAATTCCGCGAGTAAAATGTCTATTATACATATACGCGAGCAATCGAATCCACAGTAAAAATGTATATTATACCATACGCGAGCATCGAAATCCACGAGTAACAAGGTCTATTATACCTAATGCCGGTATCAAATCCACGATTAAAATGTATATTATACCTACACGCAAGCATCGAATTCGCAGAAAAATGTCTATCTATCCTATACGCGAGCATCGAATCGCGGTAAAATGACTATTATACAGACGCGAGATATCAATCGCAAGAAAATGTCTATTATACATATAGGCAAGCATCAATCCTGAGAGTAAAATGTCTATTTATACTCTACGTGAGCATCAGAAATCCACAAGTAAATGTTATTATAACCAATACGCGAGTATCGAATCCGCGAGTAAAATGTCATTATACCTCAAATGTTTGAACGGGAGAGCGAGAGGAAGTAGCACGTGTGGAGGCGTAATTTAAAATCGAGTTTTCAAAGTCTTGGATATTTGAATGTGTTCCCCAGAACAGTACCAGTCCACAGCCATTTACATTAAGTTACCATTAAGTTTTCTAACTTCGAACTTATGAAATTTTCCCAATAGTCAAAAGTTGAGGAAAAACGGAACGAACTTTTCAAATAGTTCGACCATTCTCTAGTGAAGGTAAAGCTTAGCTTACTAACACATATTTTTTCCAAATAATCTGCTGATAAAGGGGACATCGCCTGTCTAGCCCTGATGTACAGCAGACATTACATTACGGTTGGTAAAGCTGCAAACGCATTAGTCTGACAAGGGAGGATGGAGAGATATAGTAAGTAAAGGTATCTATTTTTATAATTTACAACTCTGCAAGGGATATACATTATGAAAATAGAATGGCAGACAAAGGAGAAGTTTTTTTCCCCTCTTCTTTTACTGTGCCCATTTACAGAGTTAGATGCCATAAGTTCATTGTGGTCAGGGATAATGCACTTCCATTTACAGAGAACGAAGCAATATTAATGCCTTAACCCAGTGGTTCTTGATTGGTCAGAAGCAAAAGAAGAGATAGGAATAAGCGATAGTGACGGGGGGAATAATGAGTTAATAAACTAGTGTAATAGGGATGAGGTTAAAGGACAACTGGCTGGTCTATTTTATCTGTAACCTACACATCTAAAAGTGCTCAGTTCCAGCAATACAGAATCAAATGCTTTTGTTAAGGTACTACAAAATAGATATACCTGTGTTGCCGTACCTCTAGCCATCCGGCCCGAGCCACACTGGCTCGAGCATGCTTGTGGCAGGAGGAGAGCGAAAGGCTGTTGTGTCTAAGGAGACATTGATAATTCCGTGCTAGGGAAGTGTAAAGATGTTGCAGGGCTTGTCTGGTGAAAGTTGAAAGATTACTGACTTAACACAGGGCATCTTGTTAGAATTTAGAAATCACATAGAAGGTCAAGATAGATTGTTGATATATTTTATATAAGTTTCTGGGCCCAGATCATTCCATGCAATCCACCACTTATAATAGTCTTTACGCTTATTTTTCAATGTAAAAAGTGTAATTTCTCTTCCAGCATTAGTTAAAAAACAACAATTACACCTATAAATGCTGTGAAATTGCAAAGGGTCCTTTGCTATTGGGTGATGCCTGGAGATGTATTAGTTCTCAAACGTGTTTAAGGTGCAAGACAGACTTTCATTTTATCATGGTAGATCCTCTAAAAATGTAACCCAGGTGTTACAGACTATGAACTAAGATTGCAACTATGGGGATCAGAGCGAGGTTCGTTACCTCTTAATAACAGAACAGCGCCCCCACCCCAAACCGCTTGCTGTAGCAATGCGAATGGGGCCCCATTATAGTTATTGGAGAACGTTATTTCAGTCAAGCCACTTCAAGCAAACAACTGTATTGGAGGATTAAAGAGAACTATAGAGCATATGAAGTGGTTGGTAATTCCTACCTCCTAATATTGTTTTCTGAGAGGAGCACCAGCCACGAGGGGAAAACTGCTTCTGCCAGGCTTCTCAGTGCTGCAGCAACTATCTTTAATACAGGGAAGTCCAGGACCACTACCTGGAAGATTCAAATGGAACATTGCTGGTGCTCCTTAAAAAAGAAAATGGGACGATAAGAATAATTATCGCTCCTCCCTGCCCAGGTACTTTCATTTTTAAAACAAGATCCCTTTTACCCCTTTAGTTGTCCCTTTAAGGAATTGCTGTATTCCATAAATCCTACAGCTTCATTAACAACATATTATGGCTCACTTGCTTAAAGAGATCAAATTGTTATGTTCACAACTTGTTCTGCAAGAGAAAATGCTGGACGAACTTGCATGCAAGCATTTATCCTCCTCTTCAAATATATTCTTATTGCCAATCAATGAATTTACATGAGACACAGATTACAGTTAACTTCTAAGTGTAGAAGGGGAAAGAGAAAAGTAGGTAGGGATTACGCATTGTTTAAGGGTAAGTTTGCTAAAAGAGCTTAGTGGTACAGTATGTTACAGACAAACAGTAATCTCAGCAGCCCTGCAGACCCGTTGTTTCATTGTTATCTGATAGTTTTGTCTACTTTTTTAAACTTGCGATCGCTACCAAGTTATTGTGCTTTTTGGTTGGGAGGACTTATACTTTCGGCATTTAATTCTATCACAGACATTTATTCTAAACACAGATACTTAAGGCCGCTAAGCACAATACTACAATATCTTTTGACATAAAGATTTACTATCTGGCAGTGATGTGCAGTAGTTTTATCTAGTTTTTTTCTAAATTTTTCAAAATTTTTCAAAGGAATTTCTGATTTCAATTTTCGAGTTTTGAAAATTAGAAGAAATTCGCAGTTCTGGGAAACGGGATTCGTCAATGACTGGCTTATAATCCACATGACACAATCAAATGGCTCCCAAGAGAGTAATCAGCCTATTGTTTTTAAGGAGACACAACATCAAACCCATAGAAATATGGTGACACCTCTTTAATTATAACCAACAAGCGGGTCCCATGGATGATAAAAAGATAAAATGAAATATCAGGGATCCTGAGTCGGGCAAATAGAGATGGGCGAACTTCAAAAGTTGGTCCAGTTTTTTTCGAACTTTCAAACTACATGGAAAGTAAAATTAAAGTCAATGGGAGTCAAATTAGTTTGAAAAGTTCGAATGAACACAATTAAAATTCAATGGTAACTTAATGTAAATGGCTGTGGGACCGGGGAAATGGTCTTCTGGGGGGGGGAAACACGTTCCAATATCCAGGACATTCGAAAAATCAATTTTACTCTCACGCGCGGCTACTTTCGAGCTCGCGCTTGCGAAAATATCCAGAACCATCTTGCGGATTCGAGAGTTCAGTATTTACTAACGTATTGGATATAGACATTTTAATTAGACAATTATTGAAAGTCAGAAAATATCGACAAAATCCCGGTCCGGGATAGTTCGGAAGGTCCGAGTCCATTCGACATTAGAATAGTAACTTGGGTTGAGTTCGAGTTCATAGTCCATCTCTATTGGAAAAACTACCACTAGATGCCCTTATGGGTGCACAAACAATTCCATTGGTTCACCTATGTATTGAGCCCACAAGTACAGGGGTACAGCGTTGATCATTTTCCATGGAATGATGATTCCCAAAACTGGGATCACGGAAACATGCAATAATACAGCAGACAGAAACGCGTTGATCATTTTTGCACTGTAAAAATTACGATTAAATTAAATGTCTGGTGTGTTTTTAATTTTTTTTTTTCTTTTCTGCTTTGTTTTATTTATAGTTTTAATGTATTTCAGGGAGCTCCATAAATTAAATTACATTAAGTTTGTACCAAATATCCATTTGAAAATATAATCCATCTACTTATTTATAAAGGTTTGACCAGAAAGACACTCATTTTCAATCATGCCACTGAATAATTATGTTCTATAAAACAAGTGCAATGGCTCATTCGCCTTTTTACACCTCCTCCTTTATTGTGTCTCCTGTGTCGGTGGAATTACCCACCTTATAGCAATCCATTCTGAGGATTTTAGCCTAGTGCTGTATCTCTAAGATACCATTAGCGCAGGATTTTGTAACCAGTATTGTTCGACACATTAGTACACATTAAGGTTGACGGAATCAGTGTAAGGCATGTCCCACCCGAAACTATAAATCTCCCCATTGTGGCCCCATCTGTAGTGTTTAAAATCCTACGGACCCTAAGGCTTCCAAATGGTTCTCGGGAATGTCCTACAAAAGTCCCAGAAAGTGAACACAGGGAGCCTTGCAGGGAGGGGACAATTATTGTCGCCTCTTGAGGGTGTCCTCTCAGAGGTTTGTGGCTTGGCTCATCAGTGCAGCCCTCCACCCTCACTCCCGTCCCAATCCCTGTGAATTTTACCCTCTGCCCCATTGTTTAATTCACTTCGTAGTGTAGGGCCCCTCCCCACCCCACAACCGCTTAGTTATTGTGCAGAAAACCTCCCGAAACTCTACCTACATTACTGTTTCCTCCTACGTCTGGATGAGCAGGAAGCGCGTCCGTGATTGGCGCCTCTCAGCCACCCCTATAGCTTTCTTAGGGTGAACAATCCATATTTCGAGACTTTACTTTATTACATGCAAGGTGCCCACAATGACTGGTACAATACGATGCCCACAGTAACTGGTATTACCATTACTGTGGCAGGAGAGTGAAGGCAGGCAGTTAAGGGGGAGGTAGAACGCAGGATCCAGATCACAGCTACTGTAGGCCGACAGTGGAATTGAATATGCCCACAGTGAGATAGCTCAAATGGCTAGAGCGGTATCGTTGATATAGTTCCTTTATAAATATGGACCAGTGACGCTTTTCTACGATCCAGGGCCGCCGACTGAGAGAAAAAGTCCCAAATGCCTCATGGTAGTGAGCTCTTAGGGGATTAAACAAAATGCAAAGGGCACAAAGCATTATCAGAAGAACTTTTCCCTAACATTGAACATTAACACTATCCATAATAATACATGGACAGACAAGAGCTCAGTCTTCAAAAGAATTACTAAATAATGGAGATAGAATATAGATGCACGTTAGAGGAGGCCCAAAGCTTTTTAAATGGTGGAATATGCACCACCTATTGTGAATTAAGTGTTAAAGTATTGCTAATAGTTTCAATGCAATGTTTATGACAGCTAAACCATGATTATAACCAAAGTCCATAGCAAAGCATTTATAAGGATATTCATTTAATTATTTCTTTGTGATAGGTCTTGTAGAAGAACATGTAAGGAAGAGGTACTTGCTGACGACCAGGATGGGTTGAACGCGTTGATGGGTTAACTTGTTCTAATACAGACTGTCAGGGAGATTCAACAAAAGTTCTTATCGTTTTAAAATGGTGCTATTTTTGCCCAAACCAATACACTCTTATGTTAAAAAGCTAAGATATGATTGGGTGGGGGCAAAGTAGCACCATTTTTAACGGTCCCTGGAGTGCACCTGTGATCTCTTCTATTTCCGATTGTTGGGGACGCACCAGGCAGTGAATCAGGAGACAACCCTACTTTGGTGTATATATTATAATATATATATATATTAACGTGCCTAGCACACAATGATTGATGAAAATAGAACAAGTTAAAAATATTTTAATTGCACTATTTTTACATATTGAACTGTAAATTGGAATTTAATGGAGTCGCACCTAGGCAGTTGAATCTTTAAGACTGAGTGCCCTGCAATTTATTGATAGTATATATAATAAAATGCAGCAGTAAGGAGCACTGTGGGTCTTGTAACAAAAAAGTCCCAATGCACAGAGCGGGTCGCACTCGCCAAAATAATCGTTATTAGGTGAAACCACACACATCAAAATCACAACTTCAGGCTCATGCCCCTTCCTCAGGTGCATTGTGGATTTAGTTGTTGGCTCTAGGGGTGGAGGGCCTAGGAGGACGCTGCACACTTAGAGGAGTGGAGTCGTGGGAAATCTTTTTTACTTTCTGGATAACAAAAAAGCTCTATTTTATATTAACAATCAAATAGGTTTTTGTTACAAGACCATGAGTGCTGCTTATGCTGCATTTACTATATATTTCCGTTTGGAAGCAAGGGCGAACTATCTTTCCTGGCAGAGTTGAGGCGTGAGACCTCCTTATTCAATATATCTTATCAATATAATAATATATACAATATATACAATATAAGTATATATATATATATATATATATACCGTATATGCTCGAGTATAAACCGACCCGAGTATAAAACCGAGTGGTACCCAATATAACTAAAAAAATCTAATAAAAGTTGTCGACTCGAGTAAAACCGAGAGTAGAAACTGGTGCCGCGGCAGAGTGACGTCGGCCAAAGCGCCGTTACAGGGAATGATCGTGCGGGCTGCCGGAGTGCTCGAGATAAACGGTCCAAGTTTCCGCTTGATTTTACAGTTGAAAACTCTGTTATTTTATACCGACGTACTATACAGTATAGGTATCAATATTTCCCAGTCTTAAAATATTGATACTGAACATTTATATATACATTGCATAAATACAAAACAAAATAATTATAGTAAAAAATCCGCAGGTTCACTCTCTTCCGTTATAGCTATGTGTATGCTGCTCTCTTCTATCACGGCTGACTATTTTACCTACAAACTTACATGGACTTCTTGATATCACCTTTCTCCCAATCGTCTATATACTAAACTATCTGCTGCTCTAAAAACAGGATCCAAACTTCCTGTATCAGACAACAAAACTGGCTCCCCAGTAACAGTGTATTGAATACAAACTCCTTTTCCTCTTAAATCCCTCGCTTTGCTGTACCTCCTTATATTTCCTTTTAGTATCCATATTCCTTAGTTAAAAAATTCACATTTTCACCTTACAGGGAAAATGATTATAAACACCCAAATAGATTTGTGGTCTTTAAATTTTGACTTTGGTTAATTTTTACTACAAACAGTAGGTGGGTGTATACTATTAATATAAGGGGTCTAAAAAAGATCAAAAAAAAATTATTAGTCTATAAAAAGCCATAAAAAAGCTTGTAAGAACACACAAATTGATCAGTTTCTCACAATATACAAAGAGCAAATTATCCAAAGGGAAAAAAAGTTTAACCTATGCATCGTTACTGCAAAGTTACCGCACAGATTATGGATTGTTCCAAGAAGGTATTGATATTCCCAGACGTACTGCCAGATGTGATTATCGTCTACAGGGATTTTTTTCCAAATGGAAACTAATTGGGTAAATGAGAGTACCTTACCAATCCACGTAATGAACCTCATCTAAATTCCACCTAAACAGTAGTGGGCCACCAGGCACCTCAAGATAACTGGTAAATATGAAGTGCACTGAGGCTTTTACGACAAGGACAAAAGCAAGAGTCAGGATTGTATATCTGTTATGTCTGCAAAAATGGGGTGGTTTATGGGGGCCGTTTTGCCCCCAATTTCTCACATGTGTTTAGTGAACAAGGAATATCATACTGGTGTCTTGTTAGAAGTAATCATCAAAATATTCAAAAATAACAGCAGCAGGGTTCATGGTATCTTAACACAACTGTAGATGCAAGCAGTGCACATGGCATTCCTAATTACACTTAGTGCGTATTTTAAAAGTGTGGTTTTGCAAAAATTGCTATACCGCATTTTAAAGCAGTTACAATCACGTTGCATTTTGGCACTGTGGTTGTAAAATCATTTTGCCATGCAATATAAAAATTAACTGTGCGATATGTTATTACCACATGGTACGCCCGTCAGAATACTGCAGTTTACAAAGGCTTTTCATTTCTGTATGAAACAAAACTAGATTCATACAAACCCATTGTCAATAAGATTAGCTAGTGTTAACATAGTCAATAGTGCACATGATATAAACAAAATGGCTCTTAGGTGACATAAAACTTATAGACATTATAGCTAGAGATGTTGCGAAACTTGGTTTCGTTCAGGAAAGTTTGAAAGTTCGAGTTTCGATTTTGAAAAACCGTCTCTAACTTTGATTTTGAAAGTGACTACTTTCGATTTTCGAAATATCGTCTTGTTTTGAAAACGTTTATAATTGTGGTTTTTGATTTTCGATAATTATCTACTTCGATTTTCGATGATTATCTACTTTAAATTTTCTAAAAATTGGGTTCGTGAAATTCGGGAGTTCGCGAAGTTCGTGGGACTTCGAGAAACCCGACTTCAATTCGGAAGTGGGTTCTAATAAAACCCACATACATCTCTAATTATAGCTTATTTAAAGTTCAACCTAAGAAATACACACCTGTAGTATGGTGTATACTGATGAACAAGGCAAGGGAGCGTCGGCAGGTATATCACTTTCTTTAAAGGGTATGTCCACCCTTTAAAACAAAAAATATGGGTATGTCAGTTATCTGCCCTCAACACCAACTCTTTTTAACCAGTCTATACATGCATTTGAACCAGATATTTAAAGGGGAATGTGGTCTCCAAACAAGTGTTCCACAGCCAAGATATAAAGAAAGGACTGACCAGAAAGTAATGGGTGGAGGCTGATGTGCATTGCTAAGGCTGTCTCACTGCCCACAGTGCCGGCCGCCAGCACGCCTCAGACTCCACAGGTGGAGGAGGAGATACCGGAAGTCCCTTTCCTCTCTGCTGTGCGAGAGCGACGCTGCTAGCTGCGAGAAGGTAAGTGAAGTCACAGCCCTTCTCTGTTACTATGTGAAAAGCCTTTTTGAGGCAGAGTTACTCAACTCTGCCATGAACAGGTTGTTCCACAGATTTTTTTGAGGGTGGAGGGGTTAGGGGGGTGTCAGGAGTGGCCCACAGCACCTGTGAGCGGGGGGGGGGGCTTAGAACCTGCGAGTGGGCGGCGGCCATGCACCAGTGAGTGGCGGGGCCACATCACCCATGGTGTCCATGAGTGGGAGGGACCAGGGGGGTGCAAAGGGGAAGAGGACAGGGCAGATTGCATGACAGGTTTCAGAGCAGGAAGACGGAAGTGCGGGGACCATGGTGATGCTGCTGCCCATCACACACAAAAATGTAAATATCTTCAAAACTATGCAAAATAAAAATGGAAATAAGTTGCAAAAACTTCAGGAGAGCATTCCTATCAATACCTAAAGTTCATTTTGGAACACATTCCCCTTTAATGAAAGTTCTCTTCATGATAAGGTGGTGCTTATATTTAGATAATTCTTCAATATATAGTAAATAGTTCAATTACAAGATTCAGATTACTAAGCCAGTTAATACAGAATAAGGTTTCTGACCCTGTTAGCAGGTTGTAGTGAATCTGTGAGTTAGTGCAGTTGATAAGGAGTAACCGTCATAGGTCACAAATGAACCAGATGAAGAATACGATAATTAAAGTTGGACAAGTCCACCAAAGTCCAAGTTGGAACTAGGATGAATCAAGGGGAACATGCTTTAACTCTACCAGTGACTGGAGCTAAATTCTAACCATTGATTGGGTTAAATGTAAATCACATGACTAAATTATGTAAACTAATTAATAATGACGTTATGGACTAATTGCAAATGGTAAAATATCTTGTAAAGTCTAACAAGAAACCAGAACAGTTCTATCTCAATGGACTCCAAGTGGTCTGTGTTCATGTGTCTCTCACAGCTGTGATAGATGTGGATATTGGGCCTAGGACTTACATCTATTTGATGTTATTATTTTACCAGACACTTCCTTTTGGCAAAGCTACCGGCCTCAAACTGCCCAACGAGCCTTTTTAAGCAGTGACAGAGGAGGCACCAGGGGAAACAGCAGTCAATATCCTGTTGTGATGTCAGAGTTAATCTTTGATTGACTGCCCCATGGAAGGGAGGAGCCAGTTTCCAATAAGTATCCTTAATATCAGATTAATAATGCAAGTGCAAATATATCAGTGTGGATAGGGAACTGAGAATTGACCAGTTTTTCAGTTTAAGGGGGCATGCCTTATTTTGACAGAAATAATTTGTTTGATACATTCTTCTGTCCAATAGCATCAGCAATAAACAATATAAAAACTAAAATATAAAATATCGGGTACTTTATAGGGCAACTGAACCTAAAGTGCACTTTGGTCTGTAAATAACAATAAAGTCTGTACACATAGTACATACAACATAAAGTAATCAACCTCTATGGTTGTGACTGTTTGCTGGTGGGGGGCTCCCATAGTACAAAACCCTGCCAGTCCATTAGATGATGTTACAGGAAATTTGCAAAGGATTGGGTTTTGAGTCCAATGTTGTTAATCTCAAACCTCCCACATTGGGACTTCTGTGGCATCCCAAACCTTCCCCACAGGATAATGTCTCACCTACATTTGTGTTCAGCACCTTTCCATATTGGCTTATACTAAAAAACCTCTGCTAATGAGGAATGATAGACAATGATGTTTATATCATAATATAGTCAAACAGTCATGTAAACATTGTCAATTTGGGAAAGGGGGCAATATAAAATTAAAAACTGATTCCATACTATATAGACTGGACAATGTGATTTGACCATTGCCCAATTATAAAAACTATAATTCTTGCCAAACCATTGATGGACCTTTATATTCCCAAGATTGTGCACTCTCATTGACCAGTCATGGTGAAGAATCTTCCTACCAATCCCTGGTGGTAACTAATGTTAGCTTGCACTAACCAAGCTTAAAGGTGGGCCAAGTAACCAGGAGAGATGGTTAAGAGAGACAAGAAAGAATCATGTAGGGATTGAAGGGGAAAGAGGCAATGCATTGCAGGTTTGCTAGCTTATTAAGTACCTATATGAGTGTTTTATAAGCTGACATTCATCTCCCTTTACGCTCTGTAGATCTATTGTTGAAGTAATTCACTCAAATGTGCCCATGACCAAGCATTGGATGATGTTATAGTTTGGAAATGGACCATTTAAAACTGGAGGATGAAAAGAAGTCTGTCTGTGTATAAAGGCGTGGCCCTTTCCTTTATGGAATGTTTAAAATGTTTTTGTAGAGCAACTTTAGAATTTTAAACGACATCTAACAAAGCTCAGTTATTTATACTTAGAATATCGAGAGGTACTGTAGATACGCTTCCACAAGCAATAAAAAACTCATTGCATAACATGTGTTCCCCAATGAATTATTAGGGACACCCCAAACCCTATCTCAGCTGATGAATAGCTAGTGAACACGGGAGAAGTGAGTAATCCCTTTGCACGATGGCCCAAACCACTTATAGCTTGGAAGCGTTGGTCCTTTTACGAGCTCTAAGCGAGGTTTACACTTTCATTCACTAGTAAAATCTTACTGACAGCCATTAGAAAACATGATGGCAAGGGAGACTGCAAGGAGACGAGACAAAGCCAATTTTCTTCTATGGTATACAACAATGCTGGCGACCGAGCAGATCTCCCTTGGGGCACCTTTGGTCTGCAGTAATAATGAAGATCTTCTCTGATTGTTAGGACATTAATGGTACTGCAAGGGGTTAGGATGTGTGTTTGAGACAGATAGGGGCCAGAACAGAGATTGGCAACTGGGGCACAGGGACAGGATGTGGAAGAGCGAGGGCACCTTTCCATTATTGCTGATCTTCCTAGACAATGGAGTAAACGTGTCTTGTTGCTTATCCTCTTTGCTAGAAATACCCGGATGGGACATGACAACAAAACAGCAACATAATTGCACAGGTTCGCCTCTCCGGAATGACTGAGCTTATTATATTGGTCTCATACGTTCCTATGGCCTTAAAAATGGTGTCAACCCCAGGCTGAAGTTACAAATGGAAATGTTTATATGCAGCAAGTAAACTCATAGAAACAGAGAGTTTTCTACTATTTTATGGTAAAAAAAAATTAAGTAATTGGTTGTTACAACTAAAGGGGCCCATAACATGCACCAATACCGATTTGGACAAGTGCAGACATCCGATCGGTGGTTGGTGGGAATTAATAAAACCTTTAAACTGTCCAATAGGAGAAAGAAATTTGTATGGACAAGTTATGATTTTCGCCAATGAATGGCCACACATGATCCAAGGAATGCATACATGAGAAATAAATATCCTGATATGGGTCATGTATGATCCCCTTTTTGGCTGTTTATACACAAGGGGCAAATGTTTTCTTGTCCAGATACAGATTGGGTTGTGTGATAGGATTAAAGCTGCGCTGATGATATTTGCCATGACCTTACAGGGTTTATCGTTTTTATATGATTTTCTGTAACCGGTGTGAAATAGATATGGTGAAAAAAAATTATTTTAGCCTGATCAACAAAATTATGGTCATGGGGAGTGTCTTTTTCTAAGATATTCTGCTAATCCATTTGAGGGAAAACACCTTGCTCTGAGGTGTCTGAATGGTTTATAAACCAATATTGGGGGAGATTGTTTCCAAGAATTAAATTGAATATTTACGCCCCCCCAAAACATACACTGCGCCTAAAAGAAGGAAGTAAAGTCTGAACATGAGTGCTGCAAGTTACCGAAGGGATTTGGCCTTCATCGGTTTAAAATGTGTACGGGCGAAACGTTGTTTCTGACTTTGCAACATAGCTTCAGGACGAAAAAAAAAATTACCCTCTTACTGGTCGGCTTCCTTACAAGGTATAGGGATCAGCCGCGAGAGGTAGTAGGCTGTCCATTGAACTCCTATAGTGTGTACACCCTTTGTCAAAATTGACAGACAGATTTCGCAGATTACTACTGTGTGTACCAACCTTTAGCGTTGAAAGATCCCCTACTAATTGTTCCCCCTACTAATGTCCCCCCATGATAATTGTCTCTACTCAATTGTCCCTACTAATTGTCCCAACTAATTGACCTCTACTAATTGTCCACCTACTAATTGACAATGGCCCTACTAATTGTCCCCTACTTACTGTCCCTAATTAATTTGTCCACCTACTAATGTCCTACTAATTGTCCCCTCATAATTGTCCTACTAATTGTCCCACTCCATTTGTCCATAATTTGTCCCTATATAATGTCCCTACTAATGTCCCCCCCTGATAATTGTCCTCTCATTTCCCTCAATTGTCCTTTGACCTTACTAATTGTCCTTCCTACATTCCCACATTCCCTACTAATTGTACCACAATCTACTAATTGTCCCTACTAATTGTACCCTATAATTGTCCCTACTAATGTCCCCTCTATATTCCATAAGGTCCCCTACTATTGTCCCGCTACTTAATGGTCCCCTACTAATTGTCCTCTATTGCCCTACTAAATTTTCCTATTCCATACTAAATGTCCCTATGCCTAATAATGTCCCCACTAATTGTCCCTACTAATTGTCCACATCCATACATATTGGCCTACTATTTTCCTAATTGTTCCCCGACTAATTGTTCTCTACTAATGTCCTCTAATAATTGTCCCCTACTAATTGTCCCTACAATTGTCCACTATAATGGTCCCCTACTAATTGTCCCACCCCTGCATAATTGTCTCTACCACTTGTCCCCTACTAATTGTCTCCTACTAATTGACCTCTACTAATTGTCCCTACTAATTGTCCATACATAATTGTCCCCTACAATTAGTCCCTACTAAGTGTCCCACTAATTGTCCACTTATAATTGTCCCTACTAATTGGTCCCCTACTAATGTCCCTACTAATTGTCCCCTACTAATTCCCTACTAAATTGTCCTCACTAATTGTCCCCTACTAATCCCCTACTATTGTCCCCTACTAATTGTCCCTACTAATTGTCCCTACTATTGTCCCTACTAA
The DNA here is from genome assembly GCA_019447015.1 of Hymenochirus boettgeri. Classification (NCBI taxonomy): domain Eukaryota; kingdom Metazoa; phylum Chordata; class Amphibia; order Anura; family Pipidae; genus Hymenochirus; species Hymenochirus boettgeri. Next base: position 311,416,106 of record CM033476.1, read on the forward strand.
TTGTCCATACTAATTGTCCCCACTAATTGCCGACCTACTAATTGTCCCTACTAATGGTCCCTACTAATTAGTCCCACTACTAAGTTGTCCCTACTAATGTCCCCTTACTAATTGTGTCCCCTCCTTAATTGTCCCTTACTAATTGGCCCTACTAATGTCCCTTACGTCCCCTACTAATTGTCCCTAATAATTGTCCCCCTAATTGCCTATACTAATTGTCCCCTACTAATGTTGTCCCCATACTAATTGTCCCTTACTAATTGCTCCCTTATAATTGTCCCTACTGTCCCCTACTAATGTCCTACTTTAATTGTCCCCTACTAATTTGTCCCTCACTAATTGTCCCCTACATAATAGTTATAGATAATTTTTGTAAGGTATTGAGGTGAAAAAGACATTACGTCCATCAGTCCAACCCATCTAGGCAATTATCCTCATTCTGCCGTAACTGTTGATCCAGAGGAAGCAAAAAACCCCCACCAAATTTTGGAAGGGGGAAAAAATTCCCTTCCTGACTTCCAATAATGTGCGCAATCGGAAAATTCCCTGGCATCAACTCTACTTAGTACATACCAGAAACTTGCAACATTCTTGTTTGCAAGAAACTCATCCAGCTTTTTTTTGAAACTGACAAATGAACCTGCATTCAACGTACACTGGAAGACATTCCGTGCTTCTTACCGTTCTCAAGGTGAAAAAAACCCTTCGAGCTTGAAGCCTAAAACTTTTTTCTTCAAGTCTTAAGGGATGTCCTGTGTCCTTTGACATGTTCTCCTTGGGGAACAATCCCCAGATAGTTTATTGTATGGCCGTTTATGTATTTATCACAGTATCATATCCCCACGCAGCGCCTTTTCCTCCAGCGTACATATGTAACCTTTCCAGTCTCCTTCTCATTATTCAAGCTCCCCCAAATCCCTTATTAATTTAGTTGCCCTTCTATGAACACTCCCATTTCAAGGATGTCTTTTTGTCCACAGGATTCCAAAATTGCACGACATATATCCAAATGAGGCCTTACCCAATGCTTTGTAAAGAGGGAGGAATTACATTTTCCTCCTTGAATCCATACTGCTTTATACAGACAATACCATGCTGGCTGGCTGTTGCGGCCGTGGGCACTGCTTTGCTACCTTTAAGTTGTTATCACACAAAAAACTCCCAGATCCCTTTCCAACAGGGATTCACTTAAACAGAGCCATTATAGTATTAAGTAGCACAAGATTTTTTAAGTCCAAATGCATCACCTTACATTTACAACATTGAATTTACATCGCCCATAGCAGCCCATGTGATAATCTATCTAGACCCCTTGAAACACGATGACACATCCTTGAAGTTTTTAATGGCGCACAAAGTTTGTGTCGTCAGCAAAACACAGATACCCTTGTGACAATACCCACTTCCAAATCATTAATAATAGATTAAATAGAAGCTGGCCCCAAACAGAACCCTGTGGCACCCCACTAGCACTTTAGTCCATAATGTGAAGCCCATTAACAACAACTCTCTGCATCATTCTTTACCAATTTTCTATCCTGTACCAAATGTGACTACCCAGACCAAACAGACCTTAGCTATGTACATTAGTCGCCTATGGGGGACTGTATCAAAAGCCTTGCAAAATGCCAGTAAACTTACAGCTACTGCAACCAGAGTCAAATTTCTACTTACTCCTATAAAAGCCAAGCAAGTAGTATTGGACAAGATTCTATTCCTCCTAAATCATGCTGGTTACGACTTATAATGTCAGTCCTTGACAAACATACTCTAGGAACATGGATCCCTTATTAAACTTCCAGGATCTTCCCACCACAGGAAGTTAAACTTACAGACCTGTAATACCCGGCTGTGAAACGACTACCCTTTTTGATATTGGAAAAACATCAGCCTTTTGCCAATCCAGAGGACACACCACCGGACATGAGGAATCAGCAAAAATTAAAACAATGGCCTAGATAAACTGAACTTGCTCTCCTAAGTACCCTAGGATGTATTTTATCCGGTCCAGGAGATTTGACTATATAACCTATTTAGTTCTTCTGTACCATATCCTCGGTTAACCAAAAGTACATATCCTCGGTTAACCAGTGTCCCTTACTAATTGGCCTACTAATGTCCTTAATGTCCCCCTACTAATTGTCCCTATAATTGTCCCTACTAATTGTTGTCCCCTACTAATTGTCCCTTACTAATTGGCCCCTACTTAATTGTCCTTATGTCCCATAATAATTGTCCCTACTAATTGTCCCTACTAATTGTTTGTACCCTACTAATTGTCCTTACTAATTGGCCCCTACAATTGTCCCTTACTGTCCCCACTAATTGTCCCTACTAATTGTCCCCTATTTATTGAGGAATAACAGCTGGACAGTGCCTAGTGTGGATGTAGATTGGATTAGGGTAAAGTTGGGAATCTTATTTTGTAAAGATCGAAAAGGACAGACCTCCCCAGTCCCCCCTAGGTTCATGGTTGTGTGAGGGTCTTGGTTAGCTGTAGAACAAGAGGAAGGTTTGGAGTGTTCAATATGATGGATAACAGAATGTCATTTGTCTTCTTTCTTAAATCTTTGGTTTTAGAATTAATAATATTCCATCAAAGTCTATGGCAACTTATTAAAAACTCTAATTCCTTATCTTTTCTTACTTTACCAATAACACCTATAAACATTACTGATTATTTCTTATTAGATCGTTCCTATTTTGAGAACGTATCCAATAAAGTTGCCACGTCTTCCATTGTGTTTATATGTCTAGTCGTAGAATTAGATATCTTACCACCTCCCCAGCAGTTTTCCACATATTACACTGTCTGTATCTTAGCTTTAGGACCTTGATGAGTATCGGTCTAGGGAATGGTTACTGGGATCCTGCTTACTAGAGCTGACGTTAGGCTCTTCTATCCCGCCAATAAAAAAGAATAATAGGTATTTCTTTTACCTCAAGAAAGAGGTGCAAAGTTTGCCTGATATGTTTATTTGCCGCAACACAATCAGATGATACCTATTTACTGGTCTTATGAATAAGCCCCTTAAAGTCTTTTCTACTCCAAACAGCAGCCTATCCTGCATGCTATGTATACTGGAGCCAGAGAGCTGCGAGTTTGGGAGCAGGAATATGGCAGGGAAGTGCAGCAGGAAGAGAGGATGGGTTAGGAAAGCAGGGTAGGGAATTGGTTGCTGGGGGGTAAAGAAGAGGTGAGTAGGGTTCAGGTTTAGGTGAGGGAGAAAGTAAACTTTACAGTGTGTGGGAACAAATAGGAAGAGTCTCGCCCTCCCACCCTGATTTTAGAGTATTTTTATGGTATCTCTTTTTCAATTTATCCAGTGGGTGGCTACTGGGGAGTTCTGGGAAGCTCAGGTGGGAAGTATAAAGTTGGGGTTGGGTTGTCACAGCAAATTGGTAGTGGGTGGTCCAGTGGGAAAGTAGAAGGCAGATCAGGGGCCAGATGTGGTCAGGTGGCCTTTTCCCCTTTGCCCATTCATTAAACCTCACCAACCTCAATAGAATGTAGCAGAATGACAGATCCATTCGAATACTGGAAAAGGTGCTTGAGACAATTCATTAAATGTGATGCAGGAAGAATGTTATTGAGAAACGTTATTTTATAATTATTTTTATCTATAATGGTCAGAGTGTAGCATTTCGTTGATACCTGGAAAATAAAGTTATAAGGACTGACCTCCTGTGGGAAAAAAATTAATATGTTTTGCAAAACCCCCCCAAAACCTGGACTTCATTTGGTTTCCAATCATTGATTCTGCTTCTAGCAAGAGAACTTACACTTGCAAGCTCCTCGACTCCTCCGGCGCGGCTCTGCACTTCCGGATAAGGCAGCCAGTGTCGGCCGTGACAGTGACATCACAGCCAATCACGACTGCCATCCCTGGAGCAGTCTCCACTTGCGGCCTGCGGGAACACGACAATAAAACAGCAGCCGCAGTGGAGAGACAGTGGACTGCGAACTTGTAGTCTAAAATTCTTTCTGGAAGTAGAATTAATGATTGGGAAACCAAAACGAAATCAGTTTTGGTTTTTTTTGCACAACATACTCATCTTTTCCCAGAAGGGGTGGACAGTCCCTTTAAGGGCGTTAGTTCCATCACTGACCCTTCTCCTCAGACTTGTCGCAGTTCTAAATGTTGCTGAATCCCCCGTGTTGGGTTAATAATGTTTGGTTCCCTAGTATTTGTTGGCATTCTGGCCTGTGAGTCAAGAAAATTTTCCATTTCTTACAAAACACTAATGACGAGTTGAGAGGCCCCTTTCTACCCACTGGACCACTTTTCCAATTATTAATTTATTAAATAAGAATTGATTGGATCAGGTGGGATGACGCCATGTTAACTGTTGTTTTTTTTAGTGGAAACTCGAGTGCATGTAAACTGATCCGTGCAAATCCAATCTGGGGGAATCTGTGTGCGATCCTATGAAGGAATAAAAACGTATTCAATGAGCAATTGTAACAAAACCCGCTTGTTTTAATCCTTTATTATGGAACGGGCGCCAGCAGCCTCACCAACGGATACAGATACTGAGAAATAATAGTAACAACAATGCAGAGTAAGTGCTAGAAGGCAAAAACAGCGTGAAACAGAGCTTGGCATGGAGCTGCAATCTAATTCATTTGCACTGATGCAGTATTTTAAAGAGAGAGGTTAGGTTACAAGAATGAGATAGCAGAAGGCTTTGTTATTAGTTCTATACAGGTATTGGCTCTAAATCTTGTCAGATATGTAAGGTGGGCCCATACACAATGGAATTGGTTTATGAGTTTGCCAATGCGAGCATACGAAGGAACGACGGTATATTCTTTCTAATGTATTAGCTCCCTATAGTGTAGTATAGGGAGCTGATAACATCCCATGGAAATGTACTATTTGGACCAATAGTTTACGATGCCAATGGCAGTAGTTTGTCTGCATTGTTACCTATCCATACACAATGCTGATGTTCACCATCAGATGAAGGTATTTGCTGAAAATCGTCCATGTGACCTTTACTCTGAGGGGAGGCGGTCAGCTCTACTGTTTAAAGGAGTAACCAGTGTAATTGAGTTTTGTAAATCTAAGGATTTATCTGCAGGACCTCGGACTAGGACAGTTAGACGTTAAACAGCTTTTCAATGCTACAGTCGGCTATTAGCAATACTGTCAGTCCCCCCATGGTATGGAATAGAGACTTTACAGAAAAACGCATTAGATCATTTAAGATTGGGGGCGGCAGTACAGGATCTGTAAAGTAACTCCTGTGATTCAGTTTATCATGGTTAGTTACAAGGTTACAGCCTGGTTACATTATTCTTGTGTAGAATAGGCTATTATTAACGTCAACGAGGATTTCTATAACTATATGTGGCATGAGGCTAGAATCTAAAAGCCATGGAATCCAAGTTGACTAATATTGTTTAATTTACAATGGAGGGGAATTATGTCCTATAATACACAGTTTAAGTAAAGCTCTGTACACACGGTCAGTTTGCTGCATGACACCAAACAAACACATGTGCAATGAACAGATGTTTGGGTGATATAATCAGTATTTGGTCCGACCCAGTGGATCAACGAATAACGCTTACAATTGCCCATTACAATACCATAGCGGTACTTACTACTAATGTAGGTCAAATGTTGATTTATTACTGTTTTATGATAAAATTTCTTTAATTGTGTCCTTGTGTCCATATTTGTCTCAGTATCTAAAACCATCAAACATCGCATATGGAATAAGCTTACAAAAGAGGGACGTTGGGAATAAACTGGTCCCACAAGCAAACCGCTGCCATGGAAATAGAGAAATTACCCAGAAATCCTCCGTTTTTTTGTTGAGGGCTTATTTGCATTTATTTAGCAGGTGGGGGGTATTAAAGGAAGTGCTCAATATGGACCACTAAGGTTTATTTATTGCAACGTTGATATTCTCACAGAGATCTAAACCAGCTGTAATGTAAAAAGCAACATACAAGATGATGTAGCCGCCATTATTACCCCATGATTTCCTGATGGGAACTGACGATTTCCCTGGCCCTCAAGGTTTGATTCCTGCATCATCAAATGTTTCCAGGGCTTCCTTATAGCATGATCCATCCTTGGCACTGCTTAATTGGCACAAGTAACCACCTACCTTGATGTCCTTTACTACAGGGGACTGATAATGAGGCGCATGTTGGCCTCTCTGCGTTTACCTACAGTATCTATTGTCTTGTTTATGCTACAGTATACCTGTTAACAGTAGAATCACATGAAAATAGTGTACCACAATAATAACATAATAATATCACACGTAACTTAGAATGTCAAAATTTAGCAAGAACATGGTGGAGTGCACGAGAAGAGAATGATTCCAGCTTTAATATGGAATAGAGGAACTGATACCTCGTACAATTACATTTCTACATTTTCACATTATTTCCCTTGGAGCACATTGAGAGCCATAGTAGGGCAACTCCACCCTAATATGAAATTCTTAATATGTTGTAGGCTACCCCGCCACACCCCAACTGCTAGGTCAGATTTCTAAAAAAAGATTCAGAACTCTATTTACACCCACTCGCCTCCTGCGGCGCTCTGATCCTGTCCTTGCTTGCCGGAAACTTGCAAGCAGGGGCCAGACGACAGCCACATCTGTAATTGGCTGAGAGGCCATTAGTAATCTGACAATTTGGTTAGGGGGGCGCAGGGTAGTCCAACACTACAGAAAAACTTTTACAGCAAGGTGGAAGGGCAGCCAGGGAGGGATTCGGAGGGGGGAGGGGGAAAGGCTCCCCTACGCATGCCACTGTCCTCTCAGAGGACAAGGAGGAGGCAGAAATCTTTCCCACAGGAAGACACCTCCTACTTTTCAGTTCCTGGACTTTGGAACTGCACTTCATAAAAACCATAAGAGCAGGGATGTAAGGTAAGAATTTATTTTTTAAAACTTGCAGTGGGGCTAGTAGTGGGGTGAAATTTTAGTTTGCGGTGTGGACTTGCCCGTTTTTGACCAGCCTAGCCAAATATATCTATGTTCTTATGTGCCCAAAAATTATCTCTAGCACTTCACCTATTTCTTTATATTATACAGCAGACAAGAATTCAAGGAAGACCTAATACATAATCTAATTGCAATACTGTATCCAAATACGTATCCTTCTTATTTTATGCCTTTGACCTTTTACAACTTCTGTCTACAGTCTCATTAATACTTTGTTCTATGTGAAATATTTGACCTTTTGCACAAGACCTCATCAGCCATAAATAAAGTCAGAATACAGCCTATATACAGATTAAACATACTGCGTCTCAAAAATGCAGACATTAACAATGCTTTTCCATTCCAAGTACTTCATGCAGACTTTACATGGTTGTTGATAACCCCCAGTCCTTGGGTTTGGGATAATCAACATAAATGACCATTGTGGCAGAAGCCAAAAAAAGTCAAAAGAGAGAGAGAATTGTTGCCTAGGCCTTTTAAGTCTGGTAGGAACACTAGACAGCTTGTGTATTGAGAGTCTTAGCCCGACTTTATCTTTAGCATCATCTTCTAGAAGACAGTCCAATTGAGTTGTTTAAGTAATCTTCTGAATTCTGCTAGTTTTATATATGTTATCACCTAAGCAGGAGTAGACAACTGGGATGGTTCTAAAACTGAAAGAAGAAGGACATTTCTCATGAATCATAGATGTCTTTCAGTTTTTATGAGAGAAATAGACTTGTGTTAAAATAGTAGTCTTCAAGTGGACAACATGCGACAACATAGACAACATTTTGTAGTTTATACTGGCAGTGCGTAGACCCTTCTTTTTCATCCCATGATGGAGAAGGTAAATATGTTGTTCAGTTCACCAAGAACATTCCATTATGGGTATATGAAGATTCTTGATGGAGCTATTATGGTGGATCTATGATGGAGCTTAAAAGCCAATGGAACTGAAGTATTGTCAAGCTTTATATATTTTTTGAAGAGCACAGCCTGTTTAATTCACATGAGCAAAGGAGAAAAAATCCCCCCAACATGTTCAGTTACTCAGGATGTCCAGTACACTGGTGGAGCTTTCACAGGGCTGTGAAGCTCTTTGTGGATTCTTAAATTTCAGCCTTTGTTGAGGCTCCCTTTGCCAGCAACCTTGCATAATACTGTAAATTTCATTTGGAAAGGTCCTAGGGCTTTCAAGTTCCCGAACTGGGTGATACATTCAATGGCCTTCAAGGAAAAAAGAACAGGTTCAATGTAATTAGGACTGGGAATTACAAAGCCGTTTATTAACAATATCCAGAAAGATATAGGATAAAAAAAAGCAGCCACATATTTCACATTTTCAATCAGTTTTGGATAGATGTTGGAAAAATACAGTAGTTTGGTTAACAGTGTATACTCATGTTATCCTGATAATATGTATATAGGGCGTTGAGATGGTGGCATCTTAAAGGGTAACTGTGGTCTCCATACTAGTGCCCTTATTAAAAAGAGTTCTTTGCAAAAATAATATAATATATATATATATTTCATGCAAGCTAGGATGATGTTTAGCTTCCCTGGATCTTAAGTTAAAAGCATGGTAAAGTTTCACTTTCCAGACTGCCCTGTCTCTGTGAGAGGAATTGTGTTATAGCTGTGTCATAAGCCCCCCATAAAAATAGATATTTTCTGAAGCTAGTTGATGACCTGCAACCATTCTTCTACTTATGGACACCTTAGGGAGAGGGGGAAAAACATTTTTGAATTGTGGTTAGTTTTACAAAGGATTTTGAAGTTCGAGTGGGGGCTATGATGCAGCTGGCGATGCTCTTCCCAGCAGTGGGAAGGCTCCAACATTAAACTTGGAGGAAGACCCCAAGTGCTGGTAATGCACAGCTCACAGTGCTAGCTTTAACTTTGGATACACTGCAGCTAGACACATGGGAGTAACTTTTAAAGGTAGGAGGTGCCCTTTTTAATACATAAGGCCAATTGTATGGAGACACAGTTCGCCTTTAACTATTTATTTTTTTTTTTAAATTATGGAATGTGCTTAGTTAAGTATTCTTGCATTACACTAATGAGTATTTATTGCAAGGTACTGGCCAAATCCTGCAATGTACTAAGCAATTTTGATATCGCGGGATTTCGTTCAGGTATGCAGCGCCTTCGTGAATTGGGTTTTCTTCCCAATGGATTACACGTTAAAGGTAGCAAAAAAAATTAACAAAAGTGTAAAACCCAAGCTAACCCATATGGTAGTGTAGGATTACATTTAAATTTACAATATCAATTCTTTTGCATCTCCCTGCAAACAAGCGTTATTGTTCTTCTACGTTCGTGGGCCAAAACATTCACATGGCCGACGATTGTACGATCTGCGGTTCATACAACCCTGATTGGCTTGTCCGCCATTAAAGGAATAGTTCACTGAGAAAGTAACTTTTCCTTTATTGCATTAATTGAAGAACGGCGGAAAAGGAGCAATGCCTACCTTCTGTTCTTCAATCATTATAGGAACTACAGAAATTGACCTTGTTGCAAGTCCTCTGACAAGCCCCCATATATACTAGTACTTATAGGAAGTAGTAAGAGAGGCCACTCCTAGGTCTATTAAAAATACCAAATTTATTGTGATTAAACACGCGCCATTCAAGCGTTTCGGCCATCTGTTGGTCGTCTTCAGGAGTCTTTAGGAAGGCTACTTCTATACGAGAGCACCCGGGTGGACGATTTGGCATAGTGGTGTAGCGGACACAAATAACAGAATATAAAATAATACTCAGTGTCTAAGCAGTCGTGATTTTAAGCCGAGGAGGAGAAATATTTCAAGTGGCGAACACAAGTCCCAGAAGTAAAAAAGATCCCATTCACCCAGAACACATGTGTAATTTTAGCCCATTTACTATCCATTTGCTTGTAAAAACCTCAGCGCAGTTCATTACAGGCTCTAATGGCCAATAAATGGATCATCTGAGCTCGAGGTAATTAAGAATGACAGCATCTGTAAATAAAATTACCTGTCAATTAGTTGTCAAGGAATAAAAAGTATGTGTTTACAGATTTCCCATAACTCCTTGCTGATGCCCCTCTGGGCTCTTAACTTGATGCTTTTTATGGAGTTTAAAATAAAGAAATAAATGATAAACCACTTATCAGGGTGTCTCTTGAGTTCATAGTGTCTATCCAGTTCCTGAGACGGGCCCAGTTTATAAAGCCCCGCAGGGCGGCAGAATTGAATTTATCTCATTCGAGCATTGGGAAAAATTCAAATTGAAATTTTTTTCCTCTTTTATTTATTTATTGGAAAAAGCTTTCTTGGCGTAAAGAGAAATAAATGGTCCCTGATACGGCTGGGGGAGGAAGAGTGGTATATTTAGGGAGTAATAGATGCTAATTCCATGTTTTACAGTATGAATTAGAAGGTATAAATTCCTTCTTAAAAGCTTTAAAAAAAATGGCCCCTGTTTAGTTATCTTGTTAAAGGGTCACTATACTCACTCAAACAACTCTTTACATTTCTGAAACAACAATTTGGAGAGAAAGTAAAATGGTGGTTCCACATATTTATCTGTGCTTGCTTTGTCCTTAAATTATTAATTTTAGTACCGTAAATGGTCCTAATGGCCACCCACCTCCCTTAATCACTGTGCTTCTTGTGGTGGTCTGCGACAACTTATATAAGTTTTGTCATGCACGCTCACCATGGACCACTGCTAACTTACACATCTCCCTCCCCCTTCTTCTTTTCGCTGCTAAATGTCTTCATTATGCAGAAAGTGTGCTGGCAAGCAGCCAAAGATTACAGTAAGTGCAGGGATGGGGAACCATTTAACGTTTCTGCTTCTGGGTGTAAATGCTGAGATTTCAAATGATGTGATTCTCAGAATTTACAGCTCGGTAGTGGGATTTTGCTGTATCTAAAGGTACAATTTTTGAAAATTCCAATTTGTTTAGAATTAAGATATCAGAAAGCTTGGCTCATAAAAGTATAATAAAAATATAGCATAGTAGGAACATACATTCAAAAGGATTAAATTATATGCTAAAGGTTTGTACCTTATTAGACCATTAAACCTGTTCTATTTAAGGGGAATATAAATGGATAGGATCTCCTACTTGTTATATGACACCCCAATCATGCCCATTATTTGAAGCCATTTTGGAAGTAGTCATGTCAATTTTAATCTCTAGGGTTGACATTCTATATACCATGTTCACAATGTACATATCACATCATATGTTAATATTTTTATTTAAGTTGGTTGCTTTCAGTTAAGGTACAAGTGGAGGGTTGTTGTTAGTTCTTCATTTTTGACTTTTATGGGAAAACTGTTACCCTCTTCATATGGCCTTTAACCAGTATGTATAATGGAGTTTGATATAGTGTGGAGCGTTAACAGAGCAGCTGCCTGCAAGTGATGTTATATGCCTACAGCAGCAACTTGTTGCAGCACTCATTTGTGGCTTCTGGTTAAAGTGCTGCAATAGTAATAGCACATTGAGAGACACTATGAGTGGTTTCAGTTCATTCACCCTTGGTCTTAATTTTCCTTCATAAATCATGTGTAGACAAAATGAGAAGACAATAAGACAAGATGTAGACTTGGAGACAAGACAAATAAGACAAGATGTAGGCTCTGTAGAAAAGAGAGTAAAACACTAAGTAGACTAGATGAAGAAGACATGATTATAGGGCTCAAGGAGCCAGACAAAGTAGACAAGATGTAGGCAATGAGACAAGATATAGACAATTAGTATACTAGATGAAGGAAGACAGATATAGGCTTGTAAACAGGACAAGGAAGGCAAGATGTAGGCATCTAGAAATGTTGTAACACTAAGTAGACTAGATGAGAAGACAAGATGTAGGCATGTAGACTGATATAGACACTAAGTGACTAAATTAAGAAGATATAGACTCGGAGACCAGACAAAATAAACAAATGTAGGCATGCAGACAAGACACTAAGTTAGACTAGATGAAGAAGACATGATATAGGCTCAGAGACAAGACAAACACAACATGATGTAGGACTGGAAAAGAAGATATAGACACTAAGTAGACTAGATGAAGAAGACATGATATAGGCTTTGAGACAGACGAAGAAAACATAGAAAAGTATGACACTAATAGACTAGATGAAGAAGAATTGATATAGGCTTGTGACACGACAAAGAAAACATAGAAAAGATATAGACACTAAGTAGACTAGTGAAGAAAGACATGATATAGGCTCAGAGACAAGACAAACACAACTGCATGTGTAGGCATGAAAAGAAGATATAGACACTAAGTAGACTAGATGAAGAAGACATGATATAGGCTAGGAGACAGACAAAGAAAAACATAGAAAAGATATAGACACTAATAGACTAGATGAAGAAGAATTATATAGGCTTGTAGACAGACAAATAAAACATAGAAAAGATATAGACACCCTAATAGACTAGATGAAGAAGACATGATATAAGGCTCAGGAGACACGACAAAGAAAACTGATTGTAGATAAAAAGAGATATTCACACTAAGCTCTGTCTTCTGGCCAATCTATGGACCAAAAAAAAACCCTTATCTACCTCCGTATTAGAAAGCTGATACCAGGGCTGCTTCCCATACGTAAATATTTCCCATTAGAATACACCAAAGCTCCAGATATCACTTTTCTGTGGTGAATTTCCTCTTACAGAATGCTCTACGGTGCATCCACCGTATGGGCAGCATAGTACGTCCCCGACCGGTCAGAAACATATCATTCATGTGAAACTATAGGATACATTTAAAACAGTACAAAAGCAATCAAAGTTTAGGCTAATCACATTTGAGCTACAACCCAGAAACACAATTAAAAAATGTATCACATGTATTTCTAAGTGAATTCTAACCAAAGTTATACATGTAAAAAATTGTAAACGTTTCAGTACAGGTATTTAAATGTTGGGTTAGCAAACAACATTTAGTTGGCAGTAAAAACACTAAAAGCTATTTTTTGTCGCTTTTGACTTGTAAATTAAGTTTTAGGTGATTATCTGTGTAATTATGATCGAAACTGCTATATTTTTTTAAACATAAAATGTGTGGTATTGTTACTATTGCTCCTACCTCTATTTCCAATCTCCTCTGCTTTTGCTAGCACCCTCCTATGAGCCAAAATCTTTATGGCAAAATCCCATTAGACTTAAATAGGGTTTACATCGCCACAGTAAAGGAATCTGGGAGAAGTAAATAATTAAAATTTGAATGGTTTTAATTTATTTGTAAAATTACAATGGCAAGCATTAGCAGATAAGTTCTCTAATGGTGGATCCCAGGAATTATTTGACATTTTTTTAAAATAAAAAGTTTCAAGTAGATCATATCTATATGTAAAACTTTAATATAACTTCTTGACCACTTCCTGCAGCTTATAGCCCTGTGTCCAGAAGTTCGAGTCCAGTCTTTAAACAGGCGCGGATGTTTGCTTTATAGCGCGACCCGCTGTTAAGAACAGCTGATTAAAGAATGGTATTTAAAATGGGTTGTAACCTTAAACAAAAAAGTGGGCGTGGGTCTTAACAAAGCGAGCGTTAAAAAAAAAATCGCATTCACCGCTTCTTTCTCTTTTGTGTTTTTTAAAAATGTTGGAAGGTATGAGGTCGTGCGGTCTGAGTTGGTTCGCCATAACCAGTTACAGGGGGCAGCCAACCACTACACCAAGGTAACACTGCCATAACCAGGTACAGGGGGATAGCCAGCCCCTCACACCAAGGTAACACTGCCAAACCAGGTACAGGAGGACAGCCAACCCTCACACCAAGGTAACACTGCCATAACCAGGTACAGGAGGACAGCCAACCCTCTCACACCAAGGTAACACTGCCATAACCGGTACAGGGGAACAGCCAACCCCCTCACACCAAGGTAACACTGCCATAACCAGGTACGGGGGACAGCCAATCCCCTCACACTAAGGTAACATGCAATAAACAGGTACAGGAGGACAGACAACTTCTCACACCAAGGTAACACTGCCATAACCAGGTACAGGAGGACAGTCAACTCTCACACCAAGTAACACTGCAATAACCAGGTACAGGGGACAGCCAACCCCTACACCAAAGTAACATCATGGTAAAACCAAGGAAACTGCCAAACCAGGTACAGGAGGACAGCCAACTTTCACACCAAGGTACACTGCCATAACCAGGTACAGGAGGACAGCCAACTCTCACACCAAGGTAACACTGCCATAACCAGGTACAGGGGACGGCCAACCCCTCACACCAAGGTAACACTGACCATAACCAGGTACAGGAGGACAGCCAACCCCCTCACACCAAGGTAACACTGCCATCATAACCAGGTACAGGAGGACAGCCGCCCTCTCACACCAAGATAACACTGCCATAACCCAGTTACAGTGGGCAGCCAACCCCCTCACACCAAGGTAACACTGCCATAACCAGGTACAGGAGGACAGCCAACCCCCTCACACCAAGGTAACTGCGCATAACCAGGTAAAGGAGGGACAGCCAGCCCTCTCACACCAAGATAACACTGCCATAACCAGTTACAGGGGCAGCCAACCCTCACACCAAGGTAACACTGCCATAACCAGTTACAGGGGGATAGCCAAACCCCTCTCACACCAAGGTTACAACTGCCATAACCAGGGACTGGGGAAAGCCAACCCCACACACCAGGTAACACTGCCATTACTCAGTGGCGGGACAGCCAGAGCCTCACACCAAAGGTAACACTGCCATAACCAGGTACAGGGGACAGCCAACCCTCACACCAAGGTAACACTGCCATAACCAGGTACAGGGGACAGCCAAACCCCTCACACCAAGTTAACACTGCCATAACCAGGTACAGAAGGACAGCAAACCTCTCAAACCCAGGTAAACACTGTCATAAACCAGTTACAGGGGGACAGCCAACCCCCTCACACAGGGTGGTAACACTGCCATACCAGTTACAGGGGGACAGCCAACCCTCTCCACACCAAGGTAACACTGCCAAACAGGTAACAGGGGGACAGCCACCCCCCCTCACACAAGGTAACACTGCCCATAACCAGGTACAGGGGGAACAGCCAGAGCCCTCTCACACCAATGGGAACACTGCCAAACCAGGTCAGGGAGGACAGCCAACCGCCTCACACCAAGGTAACACTGCCATAACCAGGTACAGGAGGACAGCCAACCCTCTCACACCAAGGGTAACACTGCCATAATAGGTACAGGAGGACAGCCAATCCCTCACACCAAGGTAACACTGCCTAACCAGGTACAGGGGACAACCACACCCCTACACACCAAGGTAACACTGCCATAACCAGGTACAGGGGGGCAGCCAAACTTCTACACAAAGGTAAACACGCCATAAACAGGTACAGGAGGACAGCCAAACTTCTCACACCAAGGTAACACTGCCATAATCAGGTACAGGGGGACAGCCAACTCTCACACCAAAGGTAACACTGCCATATAACCAGTACAGGGGACAGCCAACCCCCAACACAAGGTAACACTGCCATAACCAGGACAGGAGGACAGCCCATCCCCTCACACAGGTAACCACTGCATAACCAGTACAGGGGAACAGCCAACCCCCTCACACCAAGGTAACACTGCCATAACCAGGTACAGGGGGACAGCCAATCCCCTCACACCAAGGTAACCTGCCATAACCAGTACAGGGGAACAGCAACCCCCTCACCCAAGGTAAAAACTGCCATAACCAGGTACAGGGGACAGCACACACACACACCAATCCTGACACTAAGTAACACTGCCATAACAAGGTACAGGAGGACAGCCAACTTCTCACAAAAAGGGTAACACTGCCATAACCCGGTACAGGAGGACAGCCAACTTCTCACACCAAGGTAAACATGCCATAACCATGTTTACAGGGGACGGCCAACCCCCCTCCACACCAAGGTAACACTGCCATAAACCAGGTACAGGAGGACAGCCAAACCCCCTCACACCAAGGTAAACACTGCCATAACCAGGTACAGGGAGGACAGCCAGACCTCTCAACAACCAAAGATAAACACTGCCATAAACAGTTAAATGGGCAGCCAACCCCTCAACACCAAGGTAACACTGCCATAACCAGGTACAGGAGAAAGCAAACCCCTCCCACCTGGTAAGGTAACACTGCAATAACCAGGTACAAGAGGACAGCCAGCCCCTCTCACACCAAGATTAACACTGCCATAAACCAGTAACAGTGGGCAGCCAACACCCTCACACCAAGGGAACACTGCCTATAACCAGTTACAGGGGGATAGCCAACCTCTCACACCAGGTTACACTGCCATAACCAGGTACATGGGGAAGCCAACCCCCCACACCAAGGTAAACACTGCCATTACCAGGTAACGGGGACAGCCAGAGCCCTCACACCAAGGTAACACTGCCATTACCAGGTGCAGGGGACAGCCAGAGTCCCTCACACCAAGTGTAACAATGCCAAATAACCAGTTACAGGGGCAGCCCACACCCTACACAAGGTAACATGCCATAACCAGGTTAAGTGAGGACAGCCAACCCCCTCCACCAACTGGTAACACTGCCATAAAACCCAGGTACAGAAGGACCAGCAAACCCTCTCAACAAGTTGCAGGTAAAACATGTCATAGACCAGTTTTAAGGGGCAGCCAACCCTTCACACAAGGTGAACACTGCATAACAGGTACAGGGGGACAGCCAACCCTCTCACACCAAGGGGTTTAACACTGGCCATAACCAGGTACGTGGGGACAGGCCACCCCCACACCAAGGGTAACATGCACTACAGGTACAGGGGGACAGCCAGAAGCCCTCACCAACGGTAAACACTGCCCATAACCAGGTACGGAGGACAGCCAACCCCTCACACCAAGTAAACACTGCCATAACCAGGTACAGGAGGACAGATCCACACAACACCCTACTTATCTTTTATTTTTTTTATAATTGATTTTTATAATAACATGAATTAATTTAATTAAATTTTTAATAATTAATATATAATTTATTCTATAATTAAAAAATTTTTTTTGATAATTTACTTCCTATGTAAATTTTCGTTGTAAACACTGCCATAATTCCTTTAGGTACAGGAGGACAGCCAAATCCCTCACACCAAAGGAAACTGCCATAAACCAGGTCAGGTGGGACAGCCAACCCCTCACCACCAAGGTACAATGGCCATAAACCAGGTACAGGGGGGAGCCAACGTCTACAACAGCAAGGTAACATGCCATAACCAGGTAAGGAGAGACAGCCAACTTCTCCACCAAGGAACATTGCCACTCAATACAGGTACAGGAGGGACAGGCAACTTCTCACACCAAGGTGAACACTGCCATAAACGTTTACAGGGGGACAGCCAACCCCCTCCAACCAAGGTGTAACACTGCCCATAACCAGGTACAGGAGGACAGCCATCCCCTCACCACAAGGTAAACACTGCCATAATCCAGATACAGGGGAATAGCCACCCCCTACACCAATGGTAACACATGCCATAAACCAGGTACAGGGGGCAGCCAATCCCCTAACACAAGGTAACACTGCCATAACCAGGGTACAGGGGAACAGCCAACCCCCTCACACCCAAGGTAAACCTGCCCATAACCAGGAAAGGGGACAGCCAATCCCCCTCACACTAAAGTACACTGCAAACAGGTAAAGGAGGGACCAGCCAACTTCTCACACCAAGGGTAACACCTGCCATAACCAGGTACACAGGGGACAGCCACACTTCCTCACAACCAAGGTAACATGCACATAAACCGGTACAGGGGTAGGCAAACCCCTCACACCAAGGTAACACTGCCATAACAGGTACAGGAGGACAGCCAACCCCCCACACAAGAAACACGGCCATAACCAGGTACAGGATGACAGGCCAGCCTCTCTCAACCAAGATAACACTGCCATAACCAGTTACAGTGGCAGCCAAACCCCCCTCACACCAAGGTAACACTTGCCATAAACAGGTACAGGAGGAAAGCCAACCCCTCCCACCAACGGTAACACGCAATAAAACCAGGTACAAAGAGGGACAGCCAGCCCTCTCCACACCAAGATAAACACTGCATAACCGTAACAGTGGGCAGCAACCCCCTCACACCAAGTAGGTAACCCTGCCATAACCAGTACAGGGGGATAGCCAACCCTCTCACACAAGGTTACACTGCCATAACCAGGGTAACATGGGGATCAGCCAACCCCCTCACACCCAAGTGTAAACACTTGCCATTACCCAGGTACAGCGGGACAGGCCAGAGCCTCACACAAGGTAACACTGCCATAACCAGGTACAGGGGACAGCCCAACCCAATCACACCAAGGTAACACTGCCATAACAGGTAAGGAGGGACAGCCAACCCCCTCATACCAAGGTAACAATGCCATAACCAGGTACAGGAGGACAGCAAACCACCCTCACAACAGGCCGGGGGTAACACGCCATAACCAGGTTACAGGGGGACAGCCACCCCCCTCCACACCAAGGTAACACTGCATAACCAAGGTACAGGGGGGCAGCCAGAGCCCTCACACCAAGGTAACAACTTGCCCATAACAGGTAACAGGAGGACAGCCCAAACCCCTCACACCACAGGTAAACATGCCATAACCAGGTACAGGAGGGACAGCCAACCTCTCCACCAAGGTAAACTGCCATAATCAGGTACCAGGAGGACGCCAATTCCTTACACACCAACGTGGGAACAAATGCCATTAACCAGTTACAGGGGGACGCAACCCTCACCCAAGGTAACACTGCATAATCATGGTACAGGGGGCAAGCCAACTTCTCACACCAGGAAACACTGCCATAAACCAGGTACAGGGGCGCACCCCCTCACACCAATGGAACACTGGCCATAAACCAGGTACAGGAGGACAGCAACCCCTCAACCACGGGAACACTGCATAAACAGTTACGGAGGAAAGCCCAGCCCTCTCACACAAGATACACACTTACAATAACCAGTACAGGGGCAGCCAAACCCCCTCACACAAGGTAAACACTGCATAACCAGTTACAGGGGATAGGCCAACCCTGCTCACACCAAGGTAACACTCCATAACCAGGTACAGGGGCGGAACAGCCAACCCCTCACACCAAGGTGGTAACACGCCATTACCCAGGTACAGGGGAAAGCCAGAGCCCTAACCACAAAGGTAAACACTGCCATAACCAGGTACAGGGGACAGCCAACCCCTCACACCAGGTAACAAGCCATAACCAGGTTACAGGGAGGACAGCCAACCCCTCATACCAAGGTTAACCTGCCATAACCGGTACAGGAGGACAGCAACCCACTCACACCAAGGTAACATGCATGACCAGGTACAGGAGGACAGCCAACCCTCTCAAAACCAACGGTACACACATGTCATAACCAGTTACAGGGGGCAGCAACCCCTCACACCCAAGGTAACCCTGCAATAACCAGTTACAGGGGGGAAGCCATTCCCCATCACACCAAGTAAACACTGCAATAACCAGGTACAGGGGGAGCAGCCAGGAGCCCTCCACCAAGGGGAGGAACACTGCCATAAACCAGGTACAGGAGAACAAGCCAACCCCATACACCAGGGTAACAACGCCATAAACAGGTACGGAGGAAGGCCAACACTCTCACACCAAGGTAAACACGGCCATATTCAGGTACAGGAGGACCGCCAATCCCCTCACACCATGGAAAACAACTGCCATTGCCATAACCAGTACAGGGGGACAGGCCAACCCCTCACACCAGTTGTGGTAACACTGCCATAACCAGGTACAGGGGGGACAGCAACTTCTCACCCCAAGGTAACATTGCCATAACCAGGTAAGGAGGACAGCCAACTTCTCACACCAAGGTAACACCCCTAATCAGGTACAGGGGACAGCCATCCCCTCCACACCAAGAGGTAAACACTGCCATTAACCAGGTACAGGGGGACAGCCGAGCCCTCACACCAAGGTAACACTGCCATAACCCAGGTTAACAGTAGGACAGCCAACCCCCCTACACCAGGTAACACTGCCATAACCAGGTACAGGCGGAACAGCCAACCCCTTCATACCAAGGTAACACTGACATAATCAGGTACAGGAGGACAGCCATCCCCTATCACAAAAGGTTAAACATGCCATAAACAGGTACAGGGGGGGACGCCAACCACTCACCACCAAGGTAACACTGCCATAACCAGGTACAGGAGGACAGCCAACTTCTCACACCAAGGTAACACTGCCATAATCAGGTACAGGGGGACAGCCAACCCCCTCACACCAAGGTAACACTGCCATAACCAGGTACAGGAGGACAGCCAATCCCCTTATACCAAGGTAACACTGCCATAACCAGGTACAGGAGGACAGCCAACCCCCTCACACCAAGGTAACACTGCTATAACCAGGTACAGGAGGACAGCCAACCCTCTCAAACCAAGGTAACACTGTCATAACCAGTTACAGGGGGCAGCCAACCCCCTCACACCAAGGTAACCCTGCCATAACCAGTTACAGGGGGACAGCCATCCCCCTCACACCAAGGTAACACTGCCATAACCAGGTACAGGGGGACAGCCAGAGCCCTCATACCAAGGTAACACTGCCATAACCAGGTACAGGAGGACAGCCAACCCCCTCACACCAAGGTAATACTGCCATAACCAGGTACAGGAGGACAGCCAACCCTCTCACACCAAGGTAACACTGCCATAATCAGGTACAGGAGGACAGCCAATCCCCTCACACCAAGGTAACACTGCCATAACCAGGTACAGGGGGACAGCCAACCCCTCACACCAAGGTAACACTGCCATAACCAGGTACAGGGGGACAGCCAACTTCTCACACCAAGGTAACACTGCCATAACCAGGTACAGGAGGACAGCCAACTTCTCACACCAAGGTAACACTGCCATAATCAGGTACAGGGGGACAGCCAACTTCTCACACCAAGGTAACACTGCCATAACCAGGTACAGGTGGACAGCCAACCCTCTCACACGGTAACCATGTCCAGCAGCACACTATGAGAATCTGAAGGCATAGCTGAGTGGTACCATTGCATGATAGATCTATATTAGATGTTTTTTAAAGAATCCCTGATGCTCAGGTTAATGATTTATATTTGAATTTTCCATTTTACTTATCTCACAGGAAAGAGAACTATCTGCCTAAAAAGGATTTCATGTATAAATATATAATAATCCAATACATATGAATTAAGAAGTGTCTGGAAATGTATTGTCCTAATCTTATAAACAAGCAGGGAGATTCAATAAAAGTTCTTATTGTTAAAAATGGTGCTAGTTTTTGCCCAACCAATCAAATGTCAGTTTTCAAATGTTAAAAAAAGATCTGATTGGTTGGGGCACAATTAGCACCATTTTTAACGATAAGAACTTTTATTGAACCTCCCTGAAGGTTTAAAAAGTCAAACACTAAAGAAACCAGGTTAAAATTGTTGCAGTCATGGATGGGAACAGTTTGGACATCTCAGGACATCTCAGAACAATGACATTCTTGTGTTTATAACTAGTTATATTCTATGTCCAAGGGGCCTGAGTCTTATTTAAAGAACATGTCCACTTAAAAAATAACTGGTGACTTGTCATATATTTGCCACCAACCACATCTGCTATTTTTAGCACTTTATAACATGCATCTCTAACCAGATCTTTAATGTTAAGTATTGCCCCTATTCTCTCCCTTTCTGGCAGAGCAGGGGATTGAGCAGTCAATCATTGGTTGTGCTGTCAGCTGTCACCGCTTTGATTGACTGCATGGAGGGAGGAGCCAGCTTATGGGGCAATATTATCCTTAAACGCAGGTAATAATGTATATGTGGATATATCGGTAGGGATTGGGGCAGATAACTGACAATTTTTTTTTTCATTTTAAGAGACTTTTAATTCCCTTTAATCCCTACTCTGTTTTACCATAAACCATGATTCCCTGAAAAGCTCATGTGACCTTCTAGTAGTTATAGAATTCTCCTGGAATGTCCCCAGTTGTCTTCTCCTCTTATTCATTTCCCTTTGTCTTCTTTTCCATTCACTAAGTGATTTTCTTTTTTCCCCCATCACCAGGGTACATAAAATATGCATAGAGGCTCCCTTACAATAACTAAAAGGGAAAGAACTGCTTTTCTCAATTCAGAATGTCACAAGTTCAAGTCCCGCTAGAGGCCTTTAACAAGATGAAGACGGATGGACTATCCTCATCTAACAGCGATTTTGGCAGGTACTTAAGACAATAATAATAATAAAAAAACTCCCTCATTGGAAAAATGCCATAAGTATTACATGGTTGCTATAGACTCTGTGGGGTATCAATACACTTGGTGGCTCTTTCTACTGCCCATTTGAAAACCATTAGTGATCCTGATTTTTCTGCTTGAAAATTAAAAGAAAAATTGCCCATAGCTGTTAATTTGCCTCGACCAATCAGATGTTACTGGTCTGCTACAGTTCGAAAACATCTCATTGGCTGCTACAGATTAAGAGCATTTTGCACCTCTTATTAAATAAGACCCAATATCTTTCTGTTCCAGTTGTCAACAGTCAACAAGGATAAGGAATCATCCACATTAAAACTTAGTACAGACTTGATTGGGCGTCGTTTGCTGACCCGGGGTAACGGGCACCAATTAGATTATCTTCCGAAACAGTCATCAGACGCTTGTTTATCTGGCTTGAAATCACTCGTCTGTATGAGCCTTTAGTCTACCAGTAATATCCACCTGAGAGATCCCCAGACTATATCATCTGGACACCGGTCAGATGATTTATGTAGATCCTTGTAGAATAAAAAGAGAATGTTCTTTTGAATGTTTAATATTTTTCTGGCTTTACCTGCCCAATGTGACTGCATTGTTCATACAATCGCTTTGGATGATCATTAGATGATCGAACGCTTTATTACCAGCACTAGTTTGCCTTTGCATTAAAGGAGAACTATAGTGTGAGGAAAGTATTTTCAAAAATAGTTAAAATGAAAAGTACCTGGGGCAGGGAGGTAGGATTGGTACTTTCTACTTCCCAATATAATTTCTATGAGGAGCGGCAGTACGAAGATTACTTCTTCTGCCAGGCTTCCAGAGTGCTTCAGCACTATCTTTAATACAGGAAGGCCCAGCGCACTAACCTGGCAGATTAAAAGTGTATGTGCTGTAGTTTCTAAACAAAACAATATTTGGAGGTAGGAATAATCGATCCTACCTCCCTGCCCCAGGTACTTTTTATTTTTAAAGTAAAAAGTACATTTTTAAGTATAGTTGTCCTTTAATTATTAAGCCTATCACATGTGAAAAGGTATCAATGCATTCCTTAGCTCTGATCCATCAGACCCTGCTGTGTGGTCTATTGCTTATCACCAAATGTTCCAATGTTCCAAATGCCCAGCCCACATTAATAGCTCTAAGAGACAAACATCTCTATAATTCATCACCGCGTGCCGTGTTCACTTTCCCCGTACAGGGAGTGTTTCCTTCCACATCTCGCAGTTAACACTGGGAATAGTCATCAGCTTGTTTCCTTATTGGAATCTATTATGGGGTGTTGACAGAAAATTAAATAAATGAGAAAACTAATTACAACTTAAGCACGGGAAGGTGAAACTGAATTGGTTATGATCCCATTACTGGGTGCGGAGGTTTCTTCACTAGAGCTGTACGTTACTCCTGCTGTCAGATTTAATGGCTTGCTAGGGAGATAGGAAAATCTTTGCTGTGCCTCTGGCAACTAATTAGACATTTGCTTCCATCTTTTTTAAAAACCATAGATATTGAGTAGGCATTTGTCTTTTGTTCATTCATCCTTGGTTGCTCAGGTTAAAAGAAGCCTATTGGACCTCATAACCCTAGAATGCTAAAACTTGGTTAATTCAATGATAAAGCTCTGGTATGGCTGCAGAGCAAGCAAGGTACAGGGAGGTACTTTTAATTTTTCAAAAGATGATTTCTACAAAAGAGATGTCCTTTAACTAAGGACCCAGGCAGTACTAGATATAACTGAGGGCCCAGGCAGTACTAGATATAACTGAGGACCCAAGCAGTACTAGATATAACTGAGGACCCAAGCAGTACTAGATATAACTGAGGACCCAAGCAGTAATAGATATAACTGAGGACCCAAGCAGTACTAGATATAACTGAGGACCCAGGCCAGACGAGTACTAGATAAACTGAGGGCCCAGGCAGTACTAGATATAAACTAGGACCCAAGCAGTACTAGATATAACGAGGACCCAAGGCAGTACTAGATAAACTGAGGAACCCAAGCAGTACTGATATAACTGGAGGAACCAAGCAGTAGTATTAGATATAACTGAGGACCCAGGCACTGTACAAGGTACTAGATACTAAACTGAGGACCCAAGCAGTAATAGATATAACTGAGGACACCAAGCAGTACTAGATAAAACTGAGGACCCAGGCAGTACTAGACTAGATAAACTGAGGACCAGGGCAGCATAGATTATATAACTGAGGACCCAGCAGTACTAGATATAACTGAGGACCCAAGCAGTCAGGAATAAGAATATAACTGAGGGACCCAGCAGTACTAGATATAACTGAGGACCCAAGCAGAGTACTAGATATAACTGAGGACCCAGCAGTATCGATATAACTGAGGACCCAAGGCAGTACTAGATATAACTGAGGACCCAGGGCAGTACTAGATATAACTGAGGACCCAAGCAGTAATAGATATAACTGAGGACCCAAGCAATACAGATATAACTGAGGACCCAGGCAGGAGTAATAGATATAACTGAGGACCCAGCAGTACTAGATATAATGAGGACCCAAGCAGAGTATAGATATAACTGGGACCCAGGCCATGGCAAGTACTAGCTAAACTGAGGACCCAAGCAGTAATAGATATAACTGAGGACCAGGCGAGTACAGCTAAAAATGAGGACCCAAGCAGTAGTAATAGATATAACTGAGGACCCAAGCAGTACTAGATATAAACTGAGGACCCACGGCAAGAGTACTAGATATAACTGAGGACCCAGGCAGTACTAGATAAAAACTGGGACCCAAGCAGTATAGATATAACTGAGGACCCAGGCAGAGCGCTACTAGATATACTGAGGACCCAAGCAGATAATAGATATAACTGAGGGACCCCTGAAGAGCAGAGTACTAGATATAACTGAGGCAGCAGGAGTACCTAGATATAAACTTTTGAGTTTTTTTTGGACCCAGTTTGCCTAAGTACTAGATAAACGACGGAGCCCAAGCAGTAACTAGATTAAACTGAGGGTTACCCTACAGGGACAGTAAGTATCCTCTAGATAACTGACGGACCCAGAGCTAGTACTAGACTATAACTGAGGACCCAAGCCACGGAGATTACTAGATATAAACTGAGGGACCCAGGCATACTAGCTAATAACTAAGGACCCAAGCCAGTAAGTTAATGAGGACCCATAGCGAGAGCACAAGTAACTAGACCCAAAGCCAGTTACTAGTATAATGAGACTAGAGACTAGAGAAGGACCCGGCAATACATACTAGTCTATACGAACTCTGAGGGAACCCAACCGGGCACAGTAGTAGATTAACTAAATGAGGACCTGCAGTCGAATACCAGAGGGACGCCGAAGCTAGCCTAGTTATAAAAACTAGGCGGCGGACCCAGGGCATGTACTTAGCATATAACTGGAGGAACCAAGCGGTATAGATAAACTATAGACCAGGTACGTATAGATTATAACTGATGGACCAGGGGGGCACGTCACCGATAGTAACTAGGAGCGATGATAATAGAGGGAACCAAGCAGTACTATTATAACTGAGGAGCCCTCCTAAAGAACGACGTAAGAGTACATAGATATAACTGAGGATCCCAAGGCAGTCTAGTATACTGAGGGCCCCAACAAAGCGAGTGACATAGATATATAGACTGAGCGGGGACCAGCAGTAGCCCTTAGATATAACGAGACCGGCAGTACTAGAGGCTATAAACTGAGGAACCCAAGCTACAGAGTAAAGACTGCAAGTACTAGAATATAACTGAGACCAGCAAGCAGTACATAGCATAAATGAGGACACAGGCCAGTACTAGCTATATAACTTGAGGACCCAAGCAGAATAGATATAAACTAGTGACCCAGAGCAGTATAGATATAAACTGAGGACCCAGCGTACTAGATATTAAATACTGACGGACCAACGGAGCGTACTAGCTATAACTGAGGACCCAGCAGTACTAGATATAAACTGAGGACCAAGCAGAGCCAGCTAGTTATAGATAACCACGAGGACCAGGCAGTAATAATTATTAATACTGAGGAAGCCGGGACCAAGCAGTCAGTAATAGATTTTAATGAGGGGACCGCAAAGCCGGCGGGGCCCTAGGAATAGACACTATCAACTGAGGACCCCGAGTTTCCCTTCACGTCATCCAGACAGAGTCGAATAGCATCGCTATAAGCTGGAGGACCCAGGCCAGTAGAGGAGAGTACTAGAATAACCTGACGGAGCCCAAGCAGAGGACAGTACTAGAATGAACTGAGGAACCAGGCCGAGTACTAGATATAACTGAGGACCCAAGCAGTACTAGATATAACTGAGGACCCAGGCAGTACTAGATATAACTGAGGACCCAAGCAGTACTAGATATAACTGAGGGCCCAAGCAGTACTAGATATAACTGAGGACCCAAGCAACAGAACTGTGTAAGGCAAGACAGAGACATTTCCTGTACAAACTGTGTGATTATAGTTCATTAGGTTCCTTTAGTAAATACAAGGATTAAACGTGGCATAAGAAACGCCTGTGGTTATGTCCAATCTGCTCAAAGCTGAAACTCTTGTCTGTTCCAGATTATCTGACACTGATAAGCATTAGAACATCGATGTCAGATTGTTACCATTGATCTGAGTTTGTCTCTTGCTCCTTGAGTACATTGTGTTACTGAGATCAGATCTGATCTGACACAGAGCAGAGAACCAGACTCTCCTTCTCTCATTTCACTTCTTCTGCTGCCAGAGCAAAAAAAACACTTGTCTTTAGCTGCACGCAGAGACCACGAGCTAGCCTAGGACTATTGTAGCCAGTAAGGTTACTGGCTTGTGATATTATGCAAGGTTGTAGAAGATGGGGAACAACCTCACTGAACGTTGTGTCTGATGTGTGATTTACAATAAATTTTATCCTTGTGTATATTGGGGCCTTGCATCCATACAATGGAGTGTGTATTGGTACTGGAACTGAAGTGAATTATTAAATGTGTGTCCTAGGTTGAGTAAATCATATTTACTTATACATTGGTCTTTGTACTTGAAGATTCTCCATAAACAGACATGTAAACACTTTATGCAAAGTCCATAGCTAAGCATGCTGGGAATCATACAATAGCAAGTTGTTGAGTAACTTACCCTATAGTAATCAGTGCTGTATATGTCTCTCGACATGCCGAAATCCCCAATTTTGACAACCAGATTGGTGCCTACCAGGCAATTCCTTGTGGCAAGATCCCGGTGGACGAAGTGTAGAGATGCTAAGTAGACCATTCCAGAAGCTATCTGAGTGGCAATCTGCAACATCTGTGTTAAATTAAGTTGACCATATGTTTGCCCGTTGCCATTATCCAAAATTTTGGCATCTGGTCCATGGGATCTAGGCAGAAGTGAACACAAATAAAACAAGGTATTTTGATACATCCAATAATTATGTAGTGCCTATGGATGTAATGGATTATACCCTGGTATATTATTATACCCTAATAGACTTCTGGTAAAATGGAATCTACAAGTCTCTTTTTGGTGACTATGTAAGGGAGTAGACCTGTGGTCAGTGTCTGGTCTCTAACACTGGAAGGAAGGTAGGTACAATAGGTACATACAATAGATAAGTGCTATTGTAAAGATTGCAGTTTAGGTTTCCATTATGCAGTAAATCAACTTAGCTAAAGATGTTTTTAGTTGCCCGTTAGGCATTAATGAAAGTGAAACCAGTGAGGCAGAGTGCTAATGCATCTCTTAATAGTGTGGTTTCTAGCTAGTGAGCATGAAGGACTCTACGGCGATAAACCAATTAAGTAAGAGAGAGCCTCACTATGCTGGGAGCTCATCAGAGGAGATTAAATCTTGTCAGACATGTTTAGTACCACATGTTCCGTGATCACGCCAGACTAAAAACTGGACAATTTCATTGGCCAGTGTAGATGGTGCAACAAACAATTCTATAAAGACTAGGTAGTCAAATAGAGCTGAGAACCAACAAAGGGAAACCCACTTTACTCTGGGAATCCCCAGAGCCACTCACACGGCATGAGTAGGGAAATGGTGACCTCAAATCATAGATGGGGGAGTATATAAAACATGGTGCATAGAAAAACCTTCCAATGAAATAATAGCATAAAAACTGTTTATTGAATATAATACATAAAAAACCTCAAACACCCCACCATAAATATATACCAACAAATCTGGGTGTCACCAGAATCAATGGTCTCTAAATAAAGTGTCTCCCAGTATAATAGCCCTGTGGAAATAAAGTGCATTAATTCGAAGCGTGAGCAAACATAGATAAGCAAGCCAGAAATGTCGTTGGGGCACATCCGCTCAACCCCCTCATTTCGGGGGTCGGGGTAACCCGCACCTGTGAAAAAAATATATAAGCCAGGCAAGGAGAGGCAAGCAGCAAAAGTGTAATGAGCGATAGTTATTAATGTATATATATATATATATATATATATATATATAATAGCACGGAATACTTAGATAAGAGGACGATCTTGTGGGTAAGCAAATTCAATTCCCCTCTCCGTTCCTCCTTTGTACTAGGAATTCCGCTCCCTCTACATCCGGATAGCCGCTTCTATCTCACTGTGTTATATGCTCGAACTCCCTCTCGCCCTTTTAGGGTTATTCAATAAAAGTTCTTATCGTTTAAAATGGTGCTAATTTTGCCCCAACCAATCAGATCTTATTTATTTGAAAGCTAACATCTGATTGGTTGGGGCAAAATTAGCACCATTTTAAATAAGAACTTTTATTGAATCTCCCTGATTATTTCCCACACGGCTATTATACTGGGAGACACTTTAGTTACAGATCATTAATTCTGGTGACACCCAGATTTGTTGGTACCGTATATACTCGAGTATAAGTCGAGGTTTTTAGGCTATAAAAATAGCCTAAAAATCGTACCTCGACTTATACTCGAGTCACTCACATTTGCAGTCCAGTAATCGTCGGCCGTTGCTTCTGCATCAACTCCTTGGGGGTGACGTCATTACTCGGCGCCGGTCTCTTCCCGGCGCGAGTAATGACGTCACCCACCAGAGGAGTTAATGCGGATGCAAGCAGCCGGCCGATTACTGGATTAGGGCAGCAGAAGTTTTGATGCAACAGCTTAGGCAGAGCCCCTCTCTGGTGAGAAGAGAAACCCTGGTCAGAGGCCAAAGTGCAGGGCCTTACTGGAAGGTGGTGGTTATAGACTATCGGCTGCTAGAAATCCAGATGGCAGCATCAAGAGCAGTCTTATTGCAGGCTACACAAGGCAAGTCCACTGAACTGGAAGGGCTCTGGGGGGAGTGCAGTGCTTGCCACAGCAGATGTTAGGGAACTACAACTCCCAGAAAGCAAAGCATGCTGGGAGTTGTAGTTTCCAAACATCTGCAGTGGCAAGGAATTGGAGGTTACTGTGTGTGATTCCTCTTTATTTAAAGGGCAACTAATGCTTTACAACTATACAGAATCAGGAGGATGATATCTATTGCCTTCTGATTCTGTATTGTTTTGAGGCTTTAGTTGCCCTTTAAATGGACAGAAGAATTCCCATACAGTAATCCCATAAAGTAATATACATATTGGATTTGGCTATTACTGTATAGGACTACTGTATGCGAATGGGAATTCTGCTGTCCATTTAAAGGGCAACTAAAGCCTCAAATCAATACAGAATCAGAAGGCAGCAGTGATCCTAATTTCTACCCTCGACTTATACTCGAGTCAATAATTTTTTACTAATTTTTCAGGAAAAATAGGTACCTCGACTTATACTCGAATCGACTTATATTCGAGTATAGGTATATATTTATGGTGGGGTGTTTGAGGTTTTTTATGTATTATATTCAATAAACAGTTTTATGCTATTATTTCATTGGAAGGTTTTTCTATGCACCATGTTTTATATACTCCCCCATCTATGATTTGAGGTCACCATTTCCCTACTCATGCCGTGTGAGTGCCTCTGGGGATCTCCAGAGTAAAGGGGGTTTCCCTTTGTTGGTTCTCAGCTCTATTTGACTACCTAGTCTTTATAGATGGTGCAACATGAGTTCTTTTCTGCTTGATTATCCATTCAATTTTGCACAAAATATCCTTAATATTTTTACGCTCACAATTTCCCTTATGATCATAGTCCAGATGGGTTTTTTTTTATGCTTCCACCTTCACCAAATTCCCCAATAAACTGTAATTGCTAATTGTTGCCTGGACAGTAAGACATAACCCCTATTGGCCTTAGGTAATGAATCCTTAAATGCAAGCTCACTGCAATAACAGCTATCATAATAAATGGTGTCTCTTAGATCTCCCCATTGGAACCCCAGATATTGGGCTACATCCCTGGCAGCATCCCATCTAAGTTTAATACCTGAGGGACCAATCAAAAAGTCTCTGTTTATTTCATATGATGAACAATCTACATCTCTTTAAGCCTCTCAGACGGCTAATTTAATCAATATTGCAAGGTAGATTGCATTAGCTGAGAGAAAGAAAAGCTCGTTTGTGAGAAGCAGATCCAGAGTCATAATAAACATATGACAGTATGGTATTGAAGAAAATACTAAAGAGACAATAGATATCTCAGATGTTGAAGTCTATAAAGAAAGGACCATATTAATATTGTTGTTCATGCAAGGTTACACTTTTCTTTCTGTCCTAGACAAATCAGTTATCCTGAATTGAAATTGAATTGACTTTACGAATTTAGAAAACATTAATACAACTAGGCCTTACACCCATGATATTACGGGAGATACCATAATATCGTGGTGAATTCCTCAAATTAATGACTATTTTGCTCCTTCTTAAAGGACGGACCATTTCTGTTTGTGTGTACATAGCCTTAGCAAAGAAAAAAAAAAGATTATTATACTACAGCTCTTTTTCTCTGCCTAGTTTAACCATACGGAGCATGTCTAGACCAGTGGTTTAGGAAGGAGGAGCACTTGGTTGGAAGGATTCAATGTGGTAAATTTTTCATTGGTTAGAAAGTCAAGTTATATATTTTTTCTAGCAATATTCAAAAAAACTTCTTCTTTAATGCAAGGAAATCCAGTTGTCCCAAAGTACATTAAATGTAATAAAATATAGTAGCTTCAAAAATATCATATTTGACTCCCTGGGCCACTAGTAGATATAATAGTAAATAAAGGTAGGCCTGTGATTATAAGAAATAGGTCAATATGGAACTTGAGTCTCACCTGAGAAAGCGGTTAAGGTCTCCATGCTTCATGTATTCAAACACCATGATAAGAGGCTCCCCATCAGTACAGACCCCATAAAATTTAACAATGTGTTCATGCTGAAGGACCGTGAGAAGTTCTGCCTCTCTTTGAAAGTCTTGACGGGCATTTTCTGTTGCTTCCTTCAGAGCCTGGGGAGGGGGAGAACAATCTTAATTTTGTCTCTTGCGGAAGGAAATTTTTGGAAGATCTGTAACTGTTTCAAACAATATAGTCCCCTGTCTCTGTTACACATTCATTTGTTGGACAAAACGTTGGGTATTGCATGAAAGTTTGTAGCCTAACTCCGTAATGTGGTTGACTCCAACTACAGTATATTGTGGAATTAAAGGGGCATGCTGCTCTTCCTAGCATCAATTGTTAGTTTGTATTAAGGCTGGAATGCTAGTAGGCTTTGGCATAGTCACCTAAAGGAACAAATGTATATTTTAAATGTACATTAAAAACTCATTTGCATTGTGCATGCTCAGTAGAAGATTTTAGACTTTCTAAACTTTAAAAAGCCAGGTAAAGTTCAAGGGGATTTAAAGGGATGCACGGTTGTATCATTTCTATAAATATATTCACAAACTTAAGTCATATCCAACTAAAAACAGTAATGTTTTGCTTAATAGACCATGGACACAGGTGATTTGGATGTCTTTATATTGCTCTAGACCTTAAATAGTAGATGATGTCATGGATGGTAGATGATGTCATGGTGTTAGAAAATATGTTCTAGAAAGGAAAGCCCATCTATTTGAATATATGTAAAAAAAATATTTTATAACTAGTAATTATTATTAAAATTGGCCAATGGTTTCCCTAGTAGATGTCAAGGACTTTCCCAGAGGAATGTCAACATATCTACAGTACTAGCCTAAAAATAATAAGCTGGCAATTATTTGTTGGAAATATCATAACACAAATGCATTTTCTCAGTCTGCATTTTGTAGATTGATCCTTCCCCTTGTGTCTTTCCCTTTTACCTTCACTGCCACTAATGCCTTCTCATTGTCCGGGGTCAAATTGTAACATTCTGCCAGATACACCTTCCCGAAAGCCCCCTCTCCAAGTTCCCACTTTGGCAAAATGTCTCTTCTCTTAATGTGTTGGACGCCTGAAAGACAAGAAGATTTTGATCTGGGGGTTAACACTAGATGCTATTGGGAAGTTCATCTAAACTTTGGTCCCCATTCTTAAAAGTGTCACATAGGATCAAAGTTGTATTCAATAAATTGATTAAAGAGATTGAACCACCTGTTTATAGTTGAGGATAATTTATGTTGAAATATCAATTTACCTTTTGAGAAGTAGCAAATAAATCTGTGCACATGTTTCAGGAAACCAATCAGCACTTCTCAGCCCCTCTAGAAAGTGTTCGGAAAGGAAGTCAAAGAACTGGTTTGTTGAGTGGCGTAACAATACAGCCCCCTCTGCTGGCTAAACATAGCACTGTATACAATGTGTTGCGCTACTTAATCTGTTATTACCGCTGAGCTTAACACTGTTGTTAAAACATGTGACACATTATATAGCTAACCATTAATTAGAACTAATGTTTATAAGGATATAATGGCTCTTTTGTATTATTGTTAATATAATTAATAGGGGGAAGCCCATTTCCTTATTTCTTCTCCTTTCCTTCTACATTCTTTGCAAAGATCATCAGAGTGCGAAGCCAGCGGTAGCCATAACTTTGTAACCGGGGTGCTGCACCCCTAAAAGGCTGGTCAGTGTTTACATTAGAAGCACCTGGGGGTCAATGGCATAATTAGCTGTGCTCTCACTGTGTCACTTACAGGCATCACAGAAGTACTGGGGGTTCTCGATAAAGTTGGGTTTGGTTCCATCCAGTTTTCCCTCTGCCGAGGTTAAAGGGCTGGACCCAAAGTTCATAAAGTGAAGGGACATCGCTAAGTCGTCTTCTTGCGCCAACACTGCCGCCCCTGTAAATAAACCAGAAACAGTTACCCTTAAATCTACCAGTGGGGATCATCTTCAATATATTGTATGGGGGTGAATGAAACAATCTTTACAACTGTGATACAAGTCTGTTACAGCCCATGGCCTTGCATGGCTGCAGTTCTCATTCAGTTTTGAGGCTGAAATAAACAGGATAAAGGTTTCCTAGTGAATTGTTCCACATTAATGCAAATTCTGCTCCAACACATTTTAGCTGTATTCAGTGTTTCCCTTGCATAGAATTATATTCAGGGTTTCCCTTACATGGAAATATATTTTGACACACACACACATACACAACACACACACACACACACACACACACACACACACACACACACACACACACACACACACACACACACACACACACACACACACACACACACACACACCACCACACACAACACACACACACACACACACAACACACACACACACACACACACACACACACACACACACACACACACTATGTCCCACACTCCTCCTCCCTCTCTTACTCCGTTTTCCTCTCTGTCGAGCAGCCTGATCTCACGTCCCCTAGGGAAACAGACAGATCAAACCCATTTAGAGCTTGAATCAATTTCTAAAGTGAATTAGCAGGTCCTTACTGCCTGACGTGAGGAAAACAAACACTAATGAAGTGCAGCTCTTGAAATTCTCTTCTCCGGCCTTAGTTAATGTCTAGAAAATGCAGTGAGAGCACATAGAGTGCTTACCGGCAACACAGAGTGTATACCTGTAATATAGAGTGTCTAACAGTGACATAGAGTCTCTACCTGTAACAAAGAGTGTCTACCAGTGACATAGGGTGTCTACCTTTAACACAGAGTGTCTACCTGTAACTAGGGATGGCCGGTTCGCTGCGGATTTATCCCGTTCGCGAACGGCGGATTTTTCCGGATTTTACGCCTTCCGAACTTCCGATTTGCGGATTTTTAAAATTTTCGCAAATTTTCGCAAATTTTCGAAAATGCAAGGATTTCTCTTATTTTCATAAATACGTATTTTCGCAAATTTTCGAAATTACGGGGCCTCGAAAATACGAGAAAACTAGTATTTTCGAGGCCCCGTAATTTCGAAAATTTGCGAAAATACGAAAAATCTAGTAATTTCAAGGGAATTTTTCATTTTAATGGGTCCGCTCGCGGCTACTACCTGCAACATTGAGTGTCTACCTGCAACATAGAGTGTCTACTGCAACTAAAATATCTACTTGCAATACAGTGTCTACCTGCGACATTGAGTGTCTACCTGCGACATTAAGTGCCTGCCTGCGACATTAGAGTGCTAAACATTGAGTGTCTACCTGCAACATAGAGTGTGTACCTGCAACATAATGTCTACCTATGACATTGAGTGTCTACCTGTGACATTGAGTGTCTACTTGTTACATAGTGTCTACCTACAAGTCAGAGTCTACCAGTGATATACAGTGTCTACCTGCGACATAGAGTGTCTACCTGTGACAATGAGTATCTACCTGTGACATAGAGTGTTTACCTGCGACATTGAGTGTCTACCTCCAATATAGATTGTCTATCTGCAACATTGAGTGTCTACCTGCAACATAGAGTGTGTACCTGCAACAGAATGTCTACCTATGACAGAGAGTGTCTACCTGTGACATTGAGTGCCTGCCTGCGACATTGAATGTCTACTTGTTACATAGTGTCTACCTACAAGTCAGAGTCTACCAGTGATATACAGTGTCTACCTGCAACATAGAATGTCTACCAGTGACATAGAGTGTCTACCTGCGACATTGAGTGTCTACCTGAAACATAGAGTGTCTATCTGCAACAGAGTGTCTACCTATGAGATTGAGTGTCTACCTACAACACAGAGTGCCTACCTGCAATATAAAGTGTCTTTCTTATTAGTGTCTACCTGTGGAATAGATTGTCTACTTGAAATATAGATTAAGTACCTGTGGCAAAGATTGTCTACTTGAAACATAGAGTTATTACTTGAGGCATATATTGTCTATTTGAAACATAGAGTTACTACCTGTGGCATAGATTATCTATTTGAAACATAGAGTTACTACCTGTGGCATAGATTGTCTATTTGAAACAGAGAGTTATTACCTGTGGCATAGATTGTCTACTTAAAACATAGAGTTATTACCTGTGGCATAGATTGTCTATTTGAAACATAGAGTTATTACCTGTGGCATAGATTGTCTATTTGAAACATAGAGTTACTACCTGTGGCATAGATTGTCTATTTGAAACATAGAGTAACTACCTGTAGCATAGATTGTCTACTTAAAACATAGAGTTATTACCTGTGGCATAGATTGTCTATTTGAAACATAGAGTTATTACCTGTGGCATAGATTGTCTATTTGAAACATAGATTTACTACCTGTGGCATAGATTGTCTATTTGAAACATAGAGTTACTACCTGTGGCATAGATTGTCTACTTGAAACATAGAGTTATTACTTGTGGCATAGATTGTCTATTTGAAACATAGAGTTACTACCTGTGGCATAGATTGTCTATTTGAAACATAGAGTTACTACCTGTGGCATAGATTGTCTACTTGAAACAAAGATTTACTACCTGTGGCATAGATTGTCTACTTGAAACATAGAGTTACTACCTGTGGCATAGATTGTCTACTTGAAACATAGATTTACTACCTGTGGCATAGATTGTCTACTTGAAACATAGAGTTACTACAGTGGGCAGCCAACCCCCTCACACCAAGGTAACACTGCCATAACCAGGTACAGGAGGACAGCCAACCCTCTCACACCAAGGTAACACTGCCATAATCAGGTACAGGAGGACAGCCAATCCCATATAAACTAAGGAAACAAGCAGTAAATAGATATAACTGGGAACCAAGCAGTACTAGATATAACTTGAGGACCAACAAGTATAGATATAACTACTAAGGACCCAAGCCGTACAATATAACTGAGGACCCAAGCAGTACTAGATATAACTGAGGACCCGGCAGTTACTATATAGAAACTGAATACCCAAGCTAGTAATGATATAACTGAGGACCAAGCAGTTAGATATAACTAAGACCCACGGCCAGTACTAGATATAACTGAGGACCCAAGCACAGTACTAGATACAACTAAGGACCCAGGCTCAGTACAGCTAATTTACTGAGGACCCAAAGCTGTAACTAGAAGAACTGATGGACCCAGGCAAGTACTGATATAACTGAGAACCAAGGCAGTAATAGATATAACTTAGGACCCAAGCTGTACTAGATATAACTGAGGGCCCAAAAGCAGTTACTAGATAAACTGAGCCCAGCAGTACTGATATAAAAACTAAGGACCCAAGCAGAGAGTACTAGATATAACTAAGGACACAAGCAGTAAAGATTATAACTGAGGACCCAAGCAGTACGAGATATAATAATACCACCCCAAGCAGTACTAGATAACTGGACCCCAAGGCAGTACTAGATATAAACTAAGGACCATAGCAGTACTAGATATAACTAAGGGACCCAGCAGTAATAGATTATAACTGAGGACCCAGCAGTCCTAGATCTACTAAGGACCAAGCAGTACTAGAGATAACATAAGGACCAAGCAGTAATAGATATAATGAGGATCCAAGCAGTACTAGATATAACTCGAGGACCCACCCAACCAGTACTAGTATAAACTAAGGACCCAGCAGTACTAATATAAGAGGACCCAAGCGTACTAGATATAACTGCGGGACCAAGGCAGTACTATATATAACTGAATACCCAAGCAGTACTAGATATAAACTGAGGACCCAAGCAGACTAGATTATAACTAAGGACCAGGCAGTTACTTAGATATAACGAGGACACAAGCAGACTAGATAAAAACTAAGGACCCGGCAGAGTACTAGATATAAACTGAGGGACCCAAGCTTGTACTAGATATAACTGAGGACCAGGCAGTACTAGATATAACTGAGGACCCAAGCCAGAGTAATCGATATAACTTGGGACCCAAGTTGTACTAGATTTAAAACTGAGGGGGCCCAAAGCAGTACTAGATATACTGAGGGACCCAAGCAGCAGTACTAGATATAACTACGGACCCAAAGGCAAGTTTACTAGATATAACTAAGGACCCAAGCAGTAATGAATAACTGAGGACCCAAGCAAGTACAGCTATAACTAAGGACCCAAAGCAGTACTAGAATTAACTGAGGACCAAGCAGTACTAGATATAATGAGGACCCAGGCAGTACTAGATATAACTGGAATACCCAAGCATACATAGATTAAAACGAGGGACCCAAGCAGTACTAGATAAACTAAGACCCAGGCTAGTAAAAGATATAACTGAGGGACCCAAGCTAGTATAGAATAAAACTAAGGACCCAGGGCAGAGAGGTACTAGAATAACTGAGGACCCAAGCTGTACTAGATATAACTTTAGGACCCAAAGCTGTACTAGATATAACTGAGGGCCCAAGCAGTACTAGATATCAAATGAGGACCCAAGCAGAGTTACTAGATATAAATAAGGACCCAAGCTGTACTAGATATTAACTGAGGACCCAAGCGCGAGACCTAGATATAACTGAGACCCAAACAGTACTAGATACTAGGACCCAAGCAGTACTAGATATAAAAAAAACAAAACAATGAGGACCCCAAGGCAGTACTAGATTATAAATGAGGACCCAAGCAGTACTAGATATAATGAGGACCCAAACCAGTACTAGATATGAAATGAGGACCAAGCGTACTACGATATAACTGAATACCCCAAGCTGTACGAGTATAACTGAAGGACCCAAACAGTATAGATATACCTAAGGACCAAGCTGACTAGATATTAACCTGAGGACCAAAACAGTACTAGATATAAACTAAGGACCCCAAGCAAGTACTAGATATAATGAGGACCCAAGCAGTATAGATATAAATAAGGACCCAAGCAGTATAGATATAACTTGGGACCCAAGCAGTTACTAGATATAACTAGCGAACCAAGCAGTATCGATATAAACTGAGGACCAACAGTACTGATAACCTAAGGACCAAGCAGAATACTAGATATAACTAAGGACCCACAGCAGTAATAGATATAACTGAGGACCAAGCAGTATAGTATATAACTGAGGGCCCAAGCGCAGTACTGAATAACTAAGGGACCCAAGCAGAGTACTAGAATATAATGAGGACCCAAGCCAGTATAGATATAACTGAGGACCCAGAGCAGTACTATATAAATGAATACCCAGCTAGATACTAGATATAACTGAGGACCCACAGTCAGTACTAGATTATAACTAAGGACCCAGGCCAGTACTAGATATAATGAGGACCCAAGCCGTAACTAGATAAAACAAGAACCCGGCAGTACTAGTTATAAAAGAGGACCCAAGCTGTAATAGATATAACTGAGGACCCAGGACGTAACTAGATATAACTGAGGGACCCAAGCCAGTAATAGATATAACTTTAGGGACCCAAGCTGTACTAGATATAACTGAGGGCCCAAAGCTAGTACTAGATATAACTGAGGAACCCAAGCCAGTACTAGATTAACTAAGGACCCAAGCAGTACTAGATAGAACTAAGGACCCAAGCAGTAATAGATATACATGAGGACCCAAGCGCCGAGACTAGATATAACTAAGGACCCACAGTCTAGAGTATGATATAACTGAGGACCCAAGCAGTACTAGATACGAAGGAGTGGACCCAGGCAGTCAGTACATATATATAACGGTGAATACCCAAGCAAGTACTAGATAAAACTGGAGGACCAAGCAGTCGTCTAGTATAAGAACCTAAGGAGCCCAGGCAAGTACTAGATATAACTGGGGACACAAGCAGTACAGATAAAAATAGGGACCCAGGCAGTACTAGATATAACTGAGGACCAAGGCTGTAACTAGAATAATTAGGACCCACGTGTTACTAGAAAACTGAGGACCCAAGCAGTACTAGATATAACTGAGGACCCAAGAGACTAGATATAAATAGGACCCCAGCTTATCCAGCTGTATGATATAATGCGAGACCCACGCAGACAGATATAAAGAGGGACCCAAACGAGTATAGATATAACTGATGGACCCAACGCGAGTACTAGATATAAACTGAGGACCCAAAGCAGTACTAGATATAAACTGAGGACACACGCAGTACTGATTAAAACTAGAGGACCCAAACCAGTACTTAGCATATAACGAAGGAACCCAAGCTGTACTAGATTATGAATACCAGCGTGGAATAATGAGACCCCAGACTAAGAACTACAGCGGTACTAGATATAACTGAGGACCCAAACAGTACTAGATAACTAGAAGCTTAGAATAATGGGACAAACCGAATACAAGACCCAACGTACTAGATCTAACTGAGGACCCAAGCAGTACTAGATAATAATAGGACCCAAGCAGTACTAGTATTAACTGAGGACCCAAGCAGAGTACTAGATATAACTGAGGACCCAAACAGTCTAGTATAACTTAGAGGACCAGGCACAGATTACTGACGACAAATACTAAAATTGAGGACCCAAGCAGTTAAGATATAACTGGGACCCAAGCAGTACTAGATATAGAATGAGGACCCAAAGCAGTACTAGAGTACTGATAACTAAGGACCCAGCAGTACTAGTATAACTGAGAAAGGCAGGTCTAGATACTAAGGCCGAGTATAGATAAACTGAGGACCCAAGAACAGTAATAGATATAACGTGAGGGGGACCCAAGCTCAGGTCATACTAGATATAACTGAGGACCCAAACAGTATAGATATAACTGAGGACCCAGGCAAGTACTAGATATAACTGAGGACCCCGGCAAGTACTAGGGAGATAACTGAGGAACCAGGCCAGTACATAGATTATAAAACTGAGGACCCAGGCGAGAGTACAGATATAAAGGACCCAGGCAGTACTAGATATAACTGAGGACCCAAGCAGAGTACTAGATATAACTGAGACCAAAGCAGTATAGATATAACTGAGGCACCCCAGCAGTACCTAGATTAACTGAGGAACCAGGACAGTTACTAGAGATAACTGATTACCCAGGCAGACTAGATAACTAAGGACCCAAGCGCAGTACTAGATATAAATGATTACCCAGCAGAGTAGTCAGGGGATAACTAAGGACCCAAGCAGTACTAGATTATAACTGAGGACCCAGGCAGTACAGATATAAACTGAGGGACCAGCAGTACTAATATAACTAAGGACCCACAGCTAGATAGATGAGGCCACGTATAGATATAACTGAGGACCCAAACAGTACTAGATATAACTGAGGACCCAGGCGCAGTACTAGATATAAAGAGGACCCAAGCAGTACTAGATATAACTGAGGACCCAAGCAGTACTAGATATAAACTGAGGACCCAAGCAGTAAGTACTAGATATAACTAAGGACCCAAGCAGTATAGATATAAACTGAGGACCAGGCAGTACTAGATCTAATGAGGGCCCAGGCAGTACAGAAAAACCTAAGGAACCAAGCAGTACTAGATATAACTGAGGACCCAAAGAGTACTAGATAATAACTGGAAGACCCAAGCAGTACTAGATATAACTGAGGACCAAGCAGTAATAGATATAACTGAGGACCCAGGCAGTAATAGATATAACTGAGGACCCAAGCAGTAATAGATATAACTGAGGACCCCAAGCAACTAGATATAATGGGCCCAGCGAGATAGATAACTGAGGACCCAGGACAGCTAGATATAAACTGAGGACCCAGGCAGTATAGATATAACTGAGGAACCCAGGCGACTATAGAATATAATGAGGACCGCAAGCAGTAGCAGATCTAAAACTGAGGACCCAAGCAGTACTAGATATAACTAGGACCCAGGCAGTATAGATATAATGAGGACCCAGGCAGTAATAGATATAACTGAGGGACCCAGGCACAGTATAGATATAACTGAGGACCCAAGCAAGTAATAGATATAAATAGGACCCAAGCAATACTAGATATAACTGAGGACCCAGGCAGATACTAGATATAAACTGAGGACCCAAGCAGTACTAGATATAACTGAGGACCCAAGCAAG
The DNA here is from genome assembly GCA_019447015.1 of Hymenochirus boettgeri. Taxonomy (NCBI): domain Eukaryota; kingdom Metazoa; phylum Chordata; class Amphibia; order Anura; family Pipidae; genus Hymenochirus; species Hymenochirus boettgeri. Next base: position 311,457,489 of record CM033476.1, read on the forward strand.
TACTAGATATAACTGAGGACCCAGCAGTACTAGCTATAACTGAGGACCAAGCAGTAATAGATAAACTGAGGACCAGGCAGTACAGCCTAATGAGACCCAGAGTAATAGATATAACTGAGGCCAAGCAGAATAGATATAACTGAGGACCCCAGGCAGTACTAGATATAACTGAGGACCCAGGCAGTACTAGGCTTAACTGAGGACCACAAGCGTAGAGAATAACTGAGGACCCAGCCCAGTACTAGCTATATAACTGAGGACCCAAGCAGTAATAGATATAATGAGGGACCCAGCAGTACTAGATAAAACTGGAGGACCCAAGCAGTATATAGATAACTGAGGACCCAGGCCTAGAGTACTAGATATAAACTGAGGACCCAAGCAGTACAGATATAATGAGGACCCAAGCAGGACTAGTACTAGATAAATGAGGACCCAGGCCAGTATAGCTAGAACTGAGGACCCAAGCAGTAATAGTATAACTGAGACCCAGGCAGAGTACTGATATAACTGAGGACCCAAGCAGTAATAGATATAACTGAGGACCAAGCAGTACTAGATATAATGAGGGACCCAGGCAGTACTAGCTATAATGAGGACCCAAGCAGTAATAGATATAACTGAGGACCCCAGGCAGAGAGTACTAGCTATAACTGAGGACCCAAGCAGTAACTAGATATAACAATGAGGCCCAAGCAGTACAGATATAATGAGGGACCAGCAGTACTAGATATAAATGAGGACCCAGGCAGTATGATATAAACTGAGGACCCAAGCAGTACTAGATATAACTGAGGACCAGAGCAAGTACTAGATATAACTGAGGACCCAGGCAGTACTAGCGATAACTGAGGACCCAAGCAGTAATAGATATAACTGAGGACCCAGGCAGTACTAGCTATAACTGAGGACCCAAGCAGTAATAGATATAACTGAGAACCCAAGCAGTAATAGATATAAAGAGGACCCAGGCAGTACTAGCTATAAACTGAGGACCCAGAGCGTAATAGATTAAACTGAGGACCCAAGCAGATAATAGATATAACTGAGGACCCAAGCAGTACTAGATATAAACTGAGGACCAGCAGCTACGTACTAGCTATAACTGAGGACCCAGGCAGTACTAGCTATAACTGAGGACCCAAGCCAGTAATAGATATAACTGAGGGACCCAGGCAGTACTAGCTATAAACGAGGACCCAAGCAGTAATAGATATAACTGAGGACCCAAGCAGTAATAGATATAACTGAGGACCCAAGCAGTACTAGATATAAACTGAGGACCCAGGCAGTACTAGCTATAACTGAGGACCCAAGCAGAGTACTAGATATAACTGAGGACCCAGGCAGTACTAGATATAAATGAGGGGACCCAAGCAGTACTAGATATAACTGAGACCCAGGCAGTACTAGATATAACTGAGGACCCAAGCAGTATAGATATAACTGGAGGGCCCAAGCAGTACTAGATATAACGAGGACCCAAGCAACAGAACTGTGTAAGGCAAGACAGAAGAGACATTTCCGGTACAAAAGTGTGTGATTATAGTCATTAGGTCCTTTAGTAAATACAAGGATTTAAACGTGGCATAAGAAACGCCTGTGGTTATGTCCAATCTGCTCAAAGCTGAAACTCTTGTCTGTCCAGATTAGCTGACATGATAAGCATTAGAACATCGATGTCAGATTGTTACCATTGATCGAGTTTGTCTCTTGCTCCTTGAGTACATTGTGTTACTGAGATCAGATCTGATCTGACACAGAGCAGAGAACCAGACTCTCCTGCTCTCATTTCACCTTCTTCTGCTGCCAGAGCAAAAAAAAAAACACTTGTCTTTAGTGCACGCAGAGACCACGAGCTAGCTAGGACTATTGTAGCCAGTAAGGTTACTGGCTTGTGATATTATGCCAAGGTTGTAGAAGATGGGGAACAACCTCACTGAATGTGTGTCTGATGGTGTGATTTACAATAAATTTTATCCTTGTGTATATTGGGGCCTTGCATCCATACAATGGAGTGGTGTATTGGTACTGGAACTGAAGTTTGAATTATTAAATGTGGGCCTAGGTGAGTAAATCATCATTTACTTATACATTGGTCTTTGTACTTGAAGATTCTCCATAAAACAGACATGTAAACACTTTATGCAAAGTCCATAGCTAAGCATGCTGGGAATCATACAATAGCAAGTTGTTGAGTAACTTACCCTATAGTAATCAGTGCGCTGTATATGTCTCTCGACATGCCGAAATCCCCAATTTGACAACCACCAGGATTGGGCCTACCAGGCAATCCTTGTGGCAAGATCCCGGTGGAGAGACGTGTAGAGATGAAAGTAGACCATTCCAGAAGAAGCTATCTGAGTGGCAATCTGCACATTCTGTGTTAATTAAGTAGTTGACATATGTTTGCCCGTTGCCATTATCCAAAATTTTGGCATCTGGTCCATGGGATCTAGGCAGAAGTGAACACAAAATAAAACAAGGTATTTTGATAACATCCAATAATTATGTTAGTGCCATGGATGTAATGGATTATACCCGGTTATTATTATACCCTAATAGACTTCTGGTTAAAATGGAATTACAAGTCTCTTTTGGTGACTATGTAAGGGAGTAGACCTGTGGTCAGTGTCTGGTCTCTAACTACTGGAAGAAGGTAGGTACAATAGGTACATACACTAGATAAGTGATATGTAAAGATTGCAGTTTAGGTTTCCATTATGCAGTAAATCAAACTTAGCTAAAGATGGTTTTAGTTGCCCGTTAGGCATAATGAAGTGAAACCAGTGAGGCAGAGGTGATAATGCATCTCTTAAGAGGTGGTTTCTAGCTAGTGAGCTGAAGGACTCTACGGCGATAAACAATTAAGTAAGAGAGAGCCTCACTATGCTGGGAGCTCATCAGAGGAGATTAAATCTTGTCAGACATGTTTAGTACCACATGTTCCGTGATCACGCCAGACTAAAAAACGGGACAATTCATTGGCAGTGTAGATGGTGCAACAAACAATTCTATAAAGATAGGTAGTCAAATAGAGCTGAGAACCAACAAAGGGAAAACCCACTTACTCTGGGAATCCCCAGAGCCACTCACCACGGCATGAGTAGGGAATGGTGAGCCCTCAAATCATAGATGGGGAGAGTATATAAAACTGGTGCATAGAAAAACTTCCAATGAAATAATAGCATAAAAACTGTTTATTGAATATAATACATAAAAAAAACCTCAAAACACCCCACCATAAAATATATACCAACAAATCTGGTGTCACCAGAATCAATGGTCTCTAAATAAAGTGTCTCCCAGTATAATAGCCCTGTGGAAATAAAGTGCATTAATTCGAAGCGTGAGCAAACATAGATAAGCAAAGCCAGAAAGTCGTTGGGGCACATCCGCTCAACCCCCTCATTTCGGGGGGTCGGGGTAAACCCGCACACTGTGAAAAAAATATATAAGCCAGGCAAGGAGAGGCAAGCAGCAAAAGTGTAATGAGCGATAGTTATTAATGTATATATATATATATATATATTATATATATAATAGCACGGAATACTTAGATAGAGGACGATATTGTGGGTAAGCAAATTCAATTCCCCTCTCCGTTCTCCTTTGTACTAGGAATTCCGCTCCTCTACATCGGATAGCCGCTTTATCTCACTGTGTTATATGCTCGAACTCCCTCTCGCCTTTTAGGGTTGGGTTATCAATAAAAGTTCTTATCGTTTAAATGGTGCTAATTTTGCCCCAACCAATCAGATCTTATTTATTGGAAAGCTAAACATCTGATTGGGTTGGGGCAAAATTAGCACCATTTTAAATAAGAACTTTTATTGGATCTCCTGATTATTTCCCACACGGCTATTATACGGGAGACACTTTAGTTACAGATCATTAATTCTGGTGACACCCAGATTGTTGGTACCGTATATACTCGAGGATAAGTCGAGGTTTTAGGCTATATAAAATAGCCTAAAAATCGTACCTCGACTTATACTCGAGTCACTCCATTTGCAGTCCAGTAATCGTCGGCCGCTTGCGTTCTGCATCAACTCCTCTGGTGGGTGACGTCATTACTCGGCGCCGGTCTCTTCCCGGCGCCGAGTAATGACGTCACCCACCAGAGGAGTTAATGCGGATGCAAGCAGCCGGCCGATTACTGGACTAGGGCAGCAGAAGTTGATTTGATGCAACAGCTTAGGCAGAGCCCCTCTCTGGTGAGAAGAGAAACCCTGGTCAGAGGCCAAAGTGCAGGGCCTTACTGGAGGTGGTGGGATAGACTATCGGCTGCTAGAAATCCAGATGGCAGAATCAAGAGCAGTCTTATTGCAGGCTACACAAGGCAAGTCCACGAACTGGAAGGGCTCTGGGGGGAGTGCAGTGCTTGCCACAGCAGATGTTAGGGAACTACAACTCCCAGAAAGCAAAGCATGCTGGGAGTTGTAGTTTCCAAACACTTGCAGTGTGCAAGGAATGGAGGTTACTGTGTGTGATTCCTCTTTATTTAAAGGGCAACTAATGCTTTACAACTATACAGAATCAGGAGGATGATATCTTGCCTTCTGATTCTGTATGTTTTGAGGCTTTAGTTGCCCTTTAAATGGACAGAAGAATTCCCATACAGTAATCCCATAAAGTAATATACATATTGGATTTGGCTATACTGTATAGGACTACTGTATGCGAATGGGAATTCTGCTGTCCATTTAAAGGGCAACTAAAGCCTCAAATCAATCAGAATCAGAAGGCAGCAGTGATCCTAATTTTTACCTCGACTTATACTCGAGTCAATAATTTTTACTAATTTTTCAGGAAAAATAGTACCTCGACTTATACTCGAATCGACTTATATTCGAGTATAGGTATATATTTATGGTGGGTGTTTGAGGTTTTTTATGTATTATATTCAATAAACGTTTTATGCTATTATTTCATTGGAAGGTTTTTCTATGCACCATTTTTATATACTCCCCCATTTTGATTTGAGGCACACATTTCCCTACTCATGCCGTGTGAGGTGCCTCTGGGGATCTCCAGAGTAAAGGGGGTTTCCCTTTGTTGGGTTCTCAGCTCTATTTGACTACCTAGTCTTTATAGTGGTGCAACATGAGTTCTTTCTGCTTGATTATCCATTCAATTTTGCACAAAATATCCTTAATATTTTTACGCTCACAATTCCCTTATGATCATAGTCCAGATGGGTTTTTTTTTTTTTGTTCCACCTTCACCAAATTCACCCAATAAACTGTAATTGCAATTGTTGCGGACAGTAAGACATAAACCCTATTGGCCTTAGGTAATGAATCCTTAAATGCAAGCTCACTGCCATAACAGCTATCATAATAAATGGTGTCTCTTAGATCTCCCCATTGGAACCCAGATATTGGGCTACATCCCTGGCAGCATCCCATCTAAGTTTTATACCTGAGGGACCAATCAAAAAAGTCTCTGTTTATTTCATATGATGAACATCTAACATCTTTTAAGCCTTCAGACGGCTAATTTAATCAATATTGCAAGGTAGATTGCATTAGCTGAGAGAAAGAAAAGCTCGTTTGTGAGAAGCAGATCCAGAGTCATAATAAACATATGACAGTATGTATTGAAGAAAATACTAAAGAGACAATAGATATCTCCAGATGTTGAAGTCTATAAAGAAAGGACCATATTAATATTGTTGTTCATGCAAGGTTACACTTTTCTTTCTGTCCTAGACAAATCAGTTATCCTGAATTGAAATGAATTGACTTTACGAATTTAGAAAACAATTAATACAACTAGGCCTTACACCCATGATATTACGGGAGATACCATAATATCGTGGTGAATTCCTCAAATTAATGACTATTTTGCTCCTTCTTAAAGGACGGACCATTTAGTTTGTGTGTACATAGCCTTAGCAAAGAAAAAAAAAAGATTATTATACTACAGCTCTTTTCTCTGCCTAGTTTAACCATACGGAGCATGTCTAGACCAGTGGTTTTAGGAGGAGGAGCACTCTTGGTGGAAGGATTCAATGTGGTAAATTTTCATTGGTTAGAAAGTCAAGTTATATATTTTTTTAGCAATATTCAAAAAAACTTCTTCGTAATGCAAGGAAATCCAGTTGTCCCAAAGTACATTAAATGTAATAAAATATAGTAGCTTCAAAAAAATACATATTGACTCCCTGGGCCACTAGTAGATATAATAGTAATAAAGGTAGGCCTGTGATTATAAGAAATAGGTCAATATGGAACTTGAGTCTCACCTGAGAAAGCGGTTAAGGTCTCCATGCTTCATGTATTCAAACACCATGATAAGAGGCTCCCCCTCAGTACAGACCCCATAAAATTTAACAATGTGTTCATGCTGAAGGACCGTGAGAAGTTCTGCCTCTCTTTGAAAGTCTTGACGGCATTTTCTGTTGCTTCCTTAGAGCCTGGGGAGGGGGGGAGAACAATCTTAATTTTGTCTCTTGCGGAAGGAAATTTTGGAAGATCTGTAACTGTTTCAAACAATATAGTCCCTGTCTCTGTTACACATTCATTGTTGGACAAAACGTTGGGTATTGCATGAAAGTTTGTAGCCTAACTCCGTAATGTGGTTGACTCCAACTACAGTATATTGTGGAATTAAAGGGGCATGCTGCTCTCCTAGCATCAATTGTTAGTTTGTATTAAGGCTGGAATGCTAGTAGGCTTTGGCATAGTCACCTAAAGGAACAAATGTATATTTTAAATGTACATTAAAAACTCATTTTGCATTGTGCATGCTCAGTAGAAGATTTTTAGACTTTCTAAACTTTAAAAAGCCAGGTAAAAGTTCAAGGGGATTTAAAGGGATGCACGGTTGTATCATTTCTATAAATATATTCACAAAATAAGTCATATCCAACTAAAAACAGTAATGTTTTGCTTAATAGACCATGGGACACAGGTGATTGGATGTCTTTATATTGCTCTAGACCTTAAATAGTAGATGATGTCATGGATGGTAGATGAGTCATGGTGTTAGAAAAATGTTCTAGAAAGGAAAGCCCATCTATTTGAAATATGTAAAAAAAATATTTATAACTAGTAATTATTATTAAAATTGGCCAATGGTTTCCTAGTAGATGTCAAGGACTTTCCAGAGGAAGTCAACATATCTACAGTACTAGCTAAAAATAATAAGCTGGCAATTATTTGTGGAAATATCATAACACAAATGCATTTTCTCAGTGCATTTTGTAGATTGATCCTTCCCCTTGTGTCTTTCCCTTTTACCTTCACTGCCACTAAGCCTTCCTCTGTCCGGGGGTCAAATTGTAACATTCTGCCAGATACACCTTCCCGAAAGCCCCCTCTCCAAGTTCCCACTTTGGCAAAATGTCTTTCTCTTAATGTGTTGGACGCCTGAAAGACAAGAAGATTTTGATCTGGGGGTTAACACTAGATGCTATTGGGAAGTTCATCTAAACTTGGTCCCCATTCTTAAAAGTGTCACATAGGATCAAAGTTGATTCAATTAAATTTGAAAGAGATTGAACCACTGTTTATAGTTGAGGATAATTTATGTTGAAATATCAATTTACCTTTTGAGAAGTAGCAACAAAAAATCTGTGCACATGTTTCAGGAAACCAATCAGCACTTCATCAGCCCCTCTAGAAAGTGTTCGGAAAGGAAGTCAAAGAACTGGTTTGTTGAGTGGCGTAACAATACAGCCCCCTCTGCTGGCTAAACATAGCACTGTAACAATGTGTGCGCTACTTAATCTGTTATTACCGCTGAGCTTAACACTGTTGTTAAAACATGTGACACATTATATAGCTAACCATTAATTAGAATAATGTTTATAAGGATATAATGGCTCTTTTGTATATTGTTAATATAATTAATAGGGGGAAGCCCATTTCCTTATTTTTCCTTCTTTCTACATTCTTTGCAAAGATCATCAGAGTGCGAAGCCCAGCGGTAGCCATAATTTGTAAACCGGGGTGCTGCACCCTAAAAGGCTGGTCAGTGTTTACATTAGAAGCACCTGGGGGGTCAAGTGGCATAATTAGCTGTGCTCTCACTGTGTCACTACAGGCATCACAGAAGTACTGGGGGTTCTCGATAAGTTGGGTTTGGTTGCCATCCGTTTCCCTCTGCCGAGGTAAAAGGCTGGACCAAAGTTCATAAAGTGAAGGGACATCGCTAAGTCGTCTTTTGCGCCAACACTGCCGCCCCTGTAAAAAACCAGGAAACAGTTACCCTTAAATCTACCAGTGGGGATCATCTTCAATATATTGTATGGGGGTGAATGAAACAATCTTACAACTGTGATACAAGTCTGTTACAGCCCATGGCCTTGCATGGCTGCCAGTTCTCATTCAGTTTTGAGGCTGTGAAATAAACAGGATAAAGGTTTCTAGTGAATTTGTCCACATTAATGCAAATTCTGCTCCAACACATTTTAGCTGTATTCAGTGTTTCCCTTGCATAGAATAGAGCAGGGTGCCCCAGGGGAAAGATAGGGGACACACACACACACACCACACACACACACACACACAACACACAACACACACACACCACACACACACACACACACCACACACACACACACACACACACACACACACACACCACACACACACACACACACACACACACAACACACACACACACACACACACAACACACACCACACACACACACACACACACCCACACACACACACACACACACCACACACCACACACCATGCCCACCTCCTCCTCCCTCTTTTACTCCGTTTTCCTCTCTGCGAGCAGCCTGATCTCACGTCCCTAGGGAAACAGACAGATCAAACCCATTTAGAGCTTGAATCAATTTCAAAGTGAATTAGCAGGTCCTTACTGCCTGACTGGAGGAAAACAAACACTAATGAAGTGCAGCTCTTGAAATTCTCTTCTCGGCCTTAGTTAATGTCTAGAGAAAATGCAGTGAGAGCACATAGAGTGGCTTACCGGCAACACAGAGTGTATACCTGTATATAGAGTGTCTAACAGTGACATAGAGTCTATACCTGTAACAAAGAGTGTCTACCAGTGACATAGGGTGTCTACCTTTAAAACAGAGTGTCTACCTGTAACATAGGGATGGCCGGTTCGCTGCGGATTTATCCCGTTCGCGAACGGCGGATTTTTCCGGATTTTACGCCTTCCGAACTTCGATTGCGGATTTTTAAAATTTTCGCAAATTTTCGCAAATTTTCGAAATGCAAGGATTTCTCTTATTTTCATAAATACGTATTTTCGCAAATTTCGAAATTACGGGGCCTCGAAAATACGAGAAAAAACTAGTATTTTCGAGGCCCGTAATTTCGAAAATTTTGCGAAAATACGAAAAATCTAGTAATTTCAAGGGAATTTTTCATTTTATGGGTCCGCTCGCGGCTACTACCTGCAAAATTGAGTGTCTACCTGCAACATAGAGTGTCTACTGCAACTAAATATCTACTTGCAATACAGGTCTACCGGACATGAGTTGTCTACCTGCGACATTAGTGCCTGTGACATTGAGTGTCTACTGCGACATTAAGTGCCTGCCTGCGACTTGAGTGTCTACCTGCGACTTAAGTGCTGCCTGCGACATTAGTGTCTACCTGCACAACTTGAGTGTCTACCTGCAACATAGAGTGTGTACCTGCAAACAAATGTATACCTATGACATTGAGTGTCACCTGTGACATTGAGTGTCTACTTGTTACATAGTGTCTACCTACAAGTCAGAGTCTACCAGTGATATACAGTGTCTACCTGCGACATAGGGGTCTACCTGTGACAATGAGTATCTACCTGTGACATAGAGTTTACCGGCGACATGAGTGTCTACCTCCAATATAGATTGTCTATCTGCAACATGAGTGTTCTACTGCAACCATAGAGTGTGTACCTGCAACAGAATGTCTACCTATGACAGAGAGTGTCTACCTGTGACATTGAGTGCTGCCTGCGACATTGAATGTCTATTGTACATAGTGTTACCTACAGTCAGAGTCTACCAGTGATATACAGTTGTCGACCTGCAACATAGAATGTCTACACATGACATAGAGTGTTACCTGCGACATTGAGTGTCTACCTGAAACATAGAGGTCTATCTGCCAGAGGGTCTACCTATGAGATTGAGTGTCACTACAACACGAGTGCCTACCTGCCAATATAAAGTGTCTTTCTTATTAGGGTCTACTGTGGAATAGATTGTCTTCTGAAATATAGATTAAGTACTGTGGCAAAGATTGTCACTTGAAACATAGAGTTATTACTTGAGGCATATATTGTCTATTTGAAACATAGAGTACTACCTGTGGCATAGATATCTATTGAAACATAGAGTTACTACCTGTGATAGATGGTTATTTGAAACAGAGAGTTATTACCTGTGGCATAGATTGTCTACTTTAAACACATAGAGTTATTACCTGTGGCATAGATTGTCTATTTGAAACATGGTAGTATTACCTGTGGCATAGATTGTCTATTGAAACATAGAGTATACCTGTGGCATAGATTGTCTATTGAAACATAGGTAAATACCTGTAGCATAGATTGTCTACTTAAAACATAGAGTTATTACCTGTGGCATAGATTGTCTATTTGAAACAATAGAGTTATTACCTGTGGCATAGATTGTCTATTGAAAAATAGATTACTACCTGTGGCATAGATTGTCTATTTAAACATAGAGTTACTACCTGTGGCATAGATTGTCTACTTGAAACATAGAGTTATACTTGTGGCATAGATTGTCTATTTGAAACATAGAGTTACTACCTGTGGCATAGATTGTCTATTTGAAACATAGAGTTACTACTGTGGCATAGATTGTCTACTGAAACAAAGATTTACTACCTGTGGCAGATAGATGTCGACTTGAAACATAGAGTTACTACCTGTGGCATAGATGTTATTGAAAATAGATTTAATACTGTGGCAAGATTGTCTACTTGAAAAAATAGAGTTACTACCTGTGGCATAGATTGTCTACTTGAAACATAGAGTTACTACCTGTGGCATAGATGTCTACTTGAAACATAGATTATATACCTGTGGCATAGATTGTCTACTTGAAACATAGAGGTAGTACTGTGGCATAGATTGTCTACTTGAAACATAGAGTTAATACCTGTGGCATAGATTGTCTACTGAAAAAATAGGTTAGTACCTGTGGCATAGATTGTCTACTTGAACATAGAGTATTACCTGTGGCATAGATTGTCTACTTGAAACATAGAGTTATTACTTGTGGCATTAGATTGTCTATTGAAACATAGAGTTACTACCTTGTGGCATAGATTGTCTAGTTGAAACATAGAGTTACTACCTGTGCATAGATTGTCTACTTGAAACAAAGATTTACTACCTGTGGCATAGATTGTCTACTTGAAACATGAGTACTACCTGTGGCATAGTTGTCTACTTGAAACATAGATTTACTACCTGTGGCATATATTGTCTACTTGAAACATAGAGTTACTACCTGTGGATAGATTGTCTACTTGAAACATAGAGTTACTACCTGTGGCATAGATTGTTACTTGAAACATAGAGTTACTACTGTGGCATAGATTGTCTACTTGAAACATAGAGTTACTACTGTGGCATAGATTGTCTACTTGAAGCATAGATTTACTACCTGTGGCATAGATGTTACTGAAACATAGAGTTACTACCTGTGGCAAGATTGTTTACTTGAAACATAGAGTTATTTCCTGTGACATACATTGTCTACTTGAAACATAGAGTTATTACTTGTGGCATAGATTGTCTATTTGAAACATAGAGTTACTACCCGTGACAAAGATTGTCTACTTGAAACAGAGTTACTACCTGTGGCAAAGATTGTTACTTGAAAAAGAGTTATTACTGTGGCATAGTTTGTTACTTGAAATATGGAGTTATACTGTCGGCATAGATTGTCTACTTGAAACATAGAGTTATTACCTGTGGCATAGATTGTCTACTTGAAACATAGAGTTACTACCTGTGGCATAGATTGTCTACTTGAAACATAGATTTACTACCTGTGGCATAGATTGTCTACTTGAAACATAGAGTTACTACCTGTGGCATAGATTGTCTACTTGAAACATAGAGTTATTACTTGTGGCATAGATTGTCTATTTGAAACATAGAGTTACTACCTGTGGCATAGATTGTCTACTTGAAACATAGAGTTACTACCTGTGGCATAGATTGTCTACTTGAAACAGACAATCTATTGACCACAGGTAAAGTAACTTATGTTTCAAGTAACAAATCTATTCCACACGATTAATAACTCTATGTTCAAGTAGACAATCTATGCCACAGGTAGTAACTCTATGTTTCAAGTAGACAATCTATGCCACAGGTAGTAAATCTATGTTTCAAGATAGACAATCTATGCCACAGGTAGTACTCTATGTTTCAAGTAGACAATCTATGCCACAGGTAGTAACTCTATGTTTTCAAGTAGACAATCTATGGCCACAGGTAGTAACTCTATGTTTCAGTAGACAATCATGCCAAGTGTAATCTATGTTCAAGTAACATCTATGCCACAGGTAGTAACTCTATGTTTCAATAGACAATCTATGCCACAGGTAGAACTGTATGTTTCAAATAGACAATCTATGCCACAGTATAACTCCATGATTTCAAGTAGACAAATCTATGCACAGGTAATAACTCTGTTTCAAGTAGACAATCTTTCGCCACAGGTAGAACTCTGTTTCAAGTAGACAATCGTTGTCAGGTAGTAACTCTATGTTTCAATAGACAATCTATGCCACAATAATAACTCTATGTTTCAAGTAGACAATGTATGTCACAGAATAACTCTATGTTTCAGTAGACAATCTATGCCACAGGTAGTAACTCTATGTTTCAAGTAGAAACTTGCCACAGGTAGTAAATCGTATGCTTCAAGTAGACAATCTATGCCACAGTAGTAACTCTATGTTTCAAGTAGACAATCTATGCCACAGGTAGTAACTCTATGTTTCAAGTAGACAATCTATGCCACAGTAGTAACTCTATGTTTCAAGTGACAATCTATGCCACAGGTAGTAACTCTATGTTTCAAGTAGACAATATTGCCACAGGTAGTAAATCTATGTTTCAAGTAGACAATCTATGCCACAGGTAGTAACTCTATGTTTCAAGTAGACAATCTATGCCACAGGTAGTAAATCTTTGTTTCAAGTAGACAATCTATGCCATCAGGTAGTAAACTCTATGTTTCAAATCTAGACAATCTATGCCACAGAGTAGTAACTCTATGTTTCAATAGACAATCTATAGCCACAAGTAATAACTCTATGTTTCAAGTAGACAATCTATGCCACAGGTAAAACTCTATGTTTCAGTAGACAATCTTGCCACAGGTATACTCTATGTTTCAAGTAGACAATCTATGCCACAGTAATAACTCTAGTGTTTCAAGTAGACAATCTATGCCACAGGTATAACTCTATGTTTCAAGTAGACAATCTATGCCACAGGTACTAACTCTATGTTTCAAGTAGACAATCTATGCCACAGGTAGTAACTCTATGTTCAGTAGACAATCTATGCCACAGGTGTAACTCTATGTTTCAAGTAGACAATCTATGCCACAGTATAAATCTATTTTCAGTGACATCTATGCCACAGGTAGTAACTCTATGTTTCAAGTAGACAATCTATGCCACAGGTAGTAATCTTTGTTTCAAGTAGACAATCTATGCCACGTAGTAAACTCTATGTTTCAATAGACAATCTATGCACAGGTAGTAACTCTATGTTTCAAATAGACAATCTATGCACAAGTAATAACTCGATGTTTCAAGTAGACAATCTATGCCACAGGTATAACTCTATGTTTCAAATAGACAATCTCATGCCACAGGTAGTAAATCTATGTTTCAAATAGACAATCTAGACCACAGGTAATAACTCTATGTTTCAAATAGACAATCTATGCCACAGGAATTAACTCTATGTTTAAGTAGACAATCTATGCTCACAGGTAGTTCTCATGTTTCATAGACAATCTATGCCACAGTAAACTCATGTTTCAAATAGACATCTATGCCACAGGTAATAACTCTATGTTTCAAATAGACAATCTATGCCACAGTAATAACTCTATGTTTAAGTAGACAATCTATGCACAGGTAATAACTCTCTGTTTCAAATAGACAATCTATGCCACAGGTAGTAACTCTATGTTTCAAATAGATAATCTATGCCACAGGTAGATACTCTATGTTTCAAATAGACAATATATGCCTCAAGTAATAACTCTATGTTTCAAGTAGACAATCTTTGCCACAGGTACTTAATCTATATTCTAGTAGACAATCTATTCCACAGTAGACACTAATAAGAAAGACACTTTATATTGCAGGTAGGCACTCTGTGTTGTAGGTAGACACTCAATCTCATAGGTAGACCTCTGCTTTGCAGATAGACACTCTATGTTTCAGGTATAGACACTCAATGTCGCAGGTAGACACTCTATGTCCACTGGTAGACATTCTATGTTGCAGGTAGACACTGTATATCACTGGTAGACTCTGACTGTAGGTAGACACTATGTAACAAGTAGACATTACAATGTCGCAGGCAGGCACTCAATGTCACAGGTAGACACTCTCTGTCATAGGTAGACATTCTGTTGCAGGTACACACACTCTATGTTGCAGTAGACACTCAATGTTGCAGATAGACAATCTATATTGGAGGTAGACACTCAATGTCGCGCGGTAACACTCTATGTCACAGGTAGATACTCATTGTCACAGGTAGACCTCTATGTCGCAGGTGACACCTGTATATCACTGGTAGACTCTGACTTGTAGGTAGACACTATGTAACAAGTAGACACTCAATGTCACAGGTAGACACTCAATGTCATAGGTAGACATTATGTTGCAGGTACACACTCTATGTTGCAGGTAGACACTCAATGTTGCAGGTAGACACTCAATGTCGCAGGCAGGCACTTAATGTCGCAGGTAGACACTCAATGTCGCAGGCAGGCACTTAATGTCGCAGGTAGACACTCAATGTCGCAGGCAGGCACTTAATGTCGCAGGTAGACACTCAATGTCGCAGGTAGACACTGTATTGCAAGTAGATATTTTAGTTGCAGTAGACACTCTATGTTGCAGGTAGACACTCAATGTTGCAGGTAGTAGCCGCGAGCGGACCCATTAAAATGAAAAATTCCCTTGAAATTACTAGATTTTTCGTATTTTTCGAAATTTTCGAAATTACGGGTCCTCGAAAATACTAGTTTTCTCGTATTTTCGAGGCCCCGTAATTTCGAAATTATGCGAAAATACGTATTTATGAAATAAGAGAAATCCTTGCATTTCGAAAATTTGCGAAATTTGCGAAAATTTTAAAAATCCGCAAATCGAAGTTCGGAAGGCGATAAATCCGGAAAAATCCGCCGTTCGCGAACGGGAGAAATCCGCAGCGAACCGGCCATCCCTAGTTACAGGTAGACACTCTGGTGTTAAAGGTAGACACCCTATGTCACTGGTTAGACACTCTTTGTTACAGGTAGACTCTATGTCACTGTTAGACACTCTATATACAGGTATACACTCTGTGTTGCCGGTAAGCACTCTATGTGCTCTCACTGCATTTTTCTAGACATTAACTAAGGCGGAGAAGAGAATTTCAAGAGCTGCACTTCATTAGTGTTTGTTTTCCTCACGTCGGCAGTAGGACCTGCTAATTCACTTTAGAATTGATTCAGCTCTAAATGGGTTTGATCTGTCTGTTTCCCTAGGGACGTGAGAATCAGGCTGCTCGACAGAGAGAAAACGAGTAGCAGAGGGAGGAGGAGTGTGGGACATAGTGTGTGTGTGGTGGTGTGTGTGTGTGTGTGTGTGTGTGTGTGTGTGTGTGTGTGTGTGTGTGTGTGGTTGTTGTTTGTGTGTGTGTGTGTGTGTGTGTGTGTGTGTGTGTGTGTGTGTGTGTGTGTGTGGTTTTTTGTGTGTGTGTGTGTGTGGTGTGTGTGTGTGTGTGTGTGTGTGTGTGTGTGTGTGTGTGTGTGGTGTGTGTGTGTGTGTCAAACTCTATTTCCCTGTAGGGGCGACCACCCTGAATTAATTCTATGCAAGGGAAACACTGAATACAGCTAAAATGTGTTGGAGCAGAATTTGCATTAATGTGGAACAATTCACTAGGAAACCTTTATCCTGTTTATTTCTCAGCCTCAAAACTGAATGAGAACTGCAGCCATGCAAGGCCATGGGCTGTAACAGACTTGTATCACAGTTGTAAGATTGTTTCATTCACCCCCATACAATATATTGAAGATGATCCCCACTGGTAGATTTAAGGGTAACTGTTTCCTGGTTTATTTACAGGGCGGCAGTGTTGGCGCAAGAAGACGACTTAGCGATGTCCCTTCACTTTATAGAACTTGGGTCCAGCCCTTTAACCCGGCAGAGGGAAAATGGATGGAACCAAACCCAACTTTATCGAGAACCCCCAGTACTTCTGTGATGCCTGTAGTGACACAGTGAGAGCACAGCTAATTATGCCACTTGACCCCCCAGGTGCTTCTAATGTAAACACTGACCAGCCTTTTAGGTGCAGTGCAGCACCCCGGTTTACAAAGTTATGGCTACCGCTGGGCTTCGCACTCTGATGATCTTTGCAAAGAATGTAGAAGAGAAGGAGAAGAAATAAGGAAATGGGCTTCCCCCTATTAATTATATTAACAATATACAAAAGAGCCATTATATCCTTATAAACATTAGTTCTATTAATGGTTAGCTATATAATGTGTCACATTGTTTTAACAACAGTGTTAAGCTCAGCGGTAATAACAGATTAAGTAGCGCACACATTGTTATCAGTGCTATGTTTAGCCAGCAGAGGGGGCGTATTGTTACGCCACTCAACAAACCAGTTCTTTGACTTCCTTTCCGAACACTTTCTAGAGGTGGCTGAGTAAGTGCTGATTGGTTTCCTGAAACATGTGCACAGATTTTTATTTGCTACTTCTCAAAAGGTAAATTGATATTTCAACATAATTATCCTCAACATAAACAGGTGGTTCAATCTCTTAATCAATTTATTGAATACAACTTTGATCCTATGTGACACTTTTAAGAATGGGGACCAAAGTTAGATGAACTTCCCAATAGCATCTAGTGTAACCCCCAGATCAAAATCTTCTTGTCTTTCAGGCGTCCAACACATTAAGAGAAGAGACATTTTGCCAAAGTGGGAACTTGGGAGGGGGCTTTCGGGAAGGTGTATCTGGCAGAATGTTACAATTTGACCCCCGGACAATGAGAAGGCATTAGTGGCAGTGAAGGTAAAAGGGAAAGACACAAGGGGAAGGATCAATCTACAAAATGCAGACTGAGAAATGCATTTGTGTTATGATATTTCCAACAAATAATTGCCAGCTTATTATTTTTAGGCTAGTACTGTAGATATGTTGATTCCTCTGGGAAAGTCCTTGACATCTACTAGGGAAACCATTGGCCAATTTTAATAATAATTACTAGTTATAAAATATTTTTTTTACATATACTTCAAATAGATGGCTTTCCTTTCTAGAAACATATTTTCTAACACCATGACATCATCTACCATCCATGACATCATCTACTATTTAAGGTCTAGAGCAATATAAAGACATCCAATCACCTGTGTCCATGGTCTATTAAGCAAAACATTACTGGTTTTTAGTTGGATATGAACTTAAGTTTGTGAATATATTATAGAAAGATACAACCGTGCATCCCTTAAATCCCCTTGAACTTTATACCTGGCTTTTAAAGTTTAGAAAGTCTAAAAATCTTCTACTGAGCATGCACAATGCAAAATGAGTTTTTAATGTACATTTAAAATATACATTTGTTCCTTTAGGTGACTATGCCAAAGCCTACTAGCATTCCAGCCTTAATACAAACTAACAATTGATGCTAGGAAGAGCAGCATGCCCCTTTAATTCCACAATATACTGTAGTTGGAGTCAACCACATTACGGAGTTAGGCTACAAACTTTCATGCAATACCCAACGTTTTGTCCAACAAATGAATGTGTACAGAGACAGGGGACTATATTGTTTGAACAGCATTACAGATCTTCCAAAATTCCCTTCCGCAAGAGACAAAATTAAGATTGTTCTCCCCCTCCCCCAGGCTCTGAAGGAAGCAACAGAAATGCCGTCAAGACTTTCAAAAGAGGCAGAACTTCTCACGGTCCTTCAGCATGAACACATTGTTAAATTTTATGGGGTCTGTACTGATGGGAGCCTCTTATCATGGTTGTTTGAATACATGAAGCATGGAGCACTTAACCGCTTTCTCAGGTGAGACTCAAGTTCCATATTGACCTATTTCTTATAATCACAGGCCTACCTTTATTACTATTATATCTACTAGTGGCCCAGGGGTCAATATGATATTTTTGAAGCTACTATATTTTATTACATTTAATGTACTTTGGGACAACTGGATTTCCTTGCATTAACGAAGAAGTTTTTTTGAATATTGCTAGAAAAAATATAACTTGACTTTCTAACCAATGAAAATTTACCACATTGAATCCTTCCAACAAGTGCTCCTCCTTCCTAAACCAACTGGTCTAGATGCTCCGTATGGTTAAACTAGGCAGAGAAAAAGAGCTGTAGTATAATAATCTTTTTTTTTTCTTTGCTAAGGCTATGTACACACAAACAAAATGGGTCCGTCCTTTAAGAAGGAGCAAAATAGTCATTAATTTGAGGAATTCACCACGATATTATGGTATCTCCCGTAATATCATGGGTGTAAGGCCTAGTTGTATTAATGTTTTCTAAATTCGTAAAGTCAATTCAATTTCAATTCAGGATAACTGATTTGTCAGGACAGAAAGAAAAGTGTAACCTTGCTATGAACAACAATATTAATATGGTCCTTTCTTTATAGACTTCAACATCTGAGATATCTATTGTCTCTTTAGTATTTTCTTCAATACCATACTGTCATATGTTTATTATGACTCTGGATCTGCTCTCACAAACGAGCTTTTCTTCTCTCAGCTAATGCAATCTACCTTGCAATATTGATTAAATTAGCCGTCTGTGAGGCTTAAAGAGATGTAGATTGTTCATCATATGAAATAAACAGAGACTTTTTGATATGGTCCCTCAGGTATAAACTTAGATGGGATGCTGCCAGGGATGTAGCCCAATATCTGGGTTCCAATGGGGAGATCTAAGAGACACCATTTATTATGATAGCTGTTATGCAGTGAGCTTGCATTTAAGGATTCATTACCTAAGGCCAATAGGGGTTATGTCTTACTGTCCAGCAACAATTAGCAATTACAGTTTATTGGGGATGATTTGGTGAAGGTGGAAGCATAAAAAAAAACCCATCTGGACTATGATCATAAGGGAAATTGTGAGCGCTAAAAATATTAAGGATATTTTGTGCAAAATTGAATGGATAATCAGCAGAAGAAAGAACTCATGTTGCACACACTTATAAAGACTAGGTAGTCAAATAGAGCTGAGAAACCAACAAGAGGAAACCCCCTTTACTCTGGAGATCCCCAGAGGCACTCACACGGCATGAGTAGGGAAATGGTGACCTCAAATCATAGATGGGGGAGTATATAAAACATGGTGCATAGAAAAACCTTCCAATGAAATAATAGATAAAACGTTTATTGAATATAATACATAAAAACCTCAAACACCCACCCATAAATATATACCTATACTCGAATATAGTCGATTCGAGTATAAGTCGAGGTACCTATTTTTCCTGAAAAATTAGTAAAAAATTATTGACTCGAGATAAGTCGAGGGTAGAAATTAGGATCACTGCTGCCTTCTGATTCTGTATTGATTTGAGGCTTTAGTTGCCCTAAATGGACAGCAGAATTCCCATTCGCATACAGTAGTCCTATACAGTAATAGCCAAATCCAATATGTATATTACTTTATGGGATTACTGTATGGGAATTCTTCTGTCCATTTAAAGGGCAACTAAAGCCTCAAAAATACAGAATCAGAAGGCAATAGATATCATCCTCCTGATTCTGTATAGTTGTAAAGCATTAGTTGCCCTTTAAATAAGAGGAATCACACACAGTAACCTCCAATTCCTTGCCACACTGCAGATGTTTGGAAACTACAACTCCCAGCATGCTTTGCTTTCTGGGAGTTGTAGTTCCCTAACATCTGCTGTGGCAAGCACTGCACTCCCCCAGAGCCCTTCCAGTTCAGTGGACTTGCCTTGTGTAGCCTGCAATAGACTGCTCTTGATGCTGCCATCTGGATTTCTAGCAGCCGATAGTCTATAACCACCACCTCCAGTAAGGCCCTGCACTTTGGCCTCTGACCAGGGTTTCTCTTCTCACCAGAGAGGGGCTCTGCCTAAGCTCGTTGCATCACAAAACTTCTGCTGCCCTAAGTCAGTAATCGGCCGGCTGCTTGCATCCGCATTAACTCCTCTGGTGGGTGACGTCATTACTCGGCGCCGGGAAGAGACCGGCGCCGAGTAATGACGTCACCCCCAGAGGAGTTGATGCAGAAGCAAGCGGCCGGACGATTACTGGACTGCAAATGTGAGTGACTCGAGTATAAGTCGAGGTACGATTTTTAGGCTATTTTATAGCCTAAAACCTCGACTTATACTCGAGTATATACGGTACCAACAATCTGGGTGTCACCAGAATTAATGATCTGTAACTAAAGTGTCTCCCAGTATAATAAGCCGTGTGGGAAATAATCAGGAGATTCAATAAAAGTTCTTATTTAAAATGGTGCTAATTTTGCCCCAACCAATCAGATGTTAGCTTTCAACATAAATAAGATCTGATTGGTTGGGGCAAAATTACACCATTTTAAACGATAAGAACTTTTATTGAATAACCCTAAAGGCGAGAGGGGAGTTCGAGCATATAACACAGTGAGATAGAAGCGGCTATCCCGATGTAGAGGGAGCGGAATTCCTAGTACAAAGAGAGGAACGGAGAGGGAATTGAATTTGCTTACCCACATAGATCGTCCTCTATCTAAGTATTCCGTGCTATTATATATATATATATATATATATATATATATACATTAATAACTATCGCTCATTACACTTTTGCTGCTTGCCTCTCCTGTCCTGGCTTATATATTTTTTTCAAGGTTGCGGGTTACCCCGACCCCCCCCGAAATGAGGGGGTTGAGCGGATGTGCCCCAACGACTTTCTGGCTTGCTTATCTATGTTTGCTCACGCTTCGAATTAATGCCACTTTATTTCCACAGGGCTATTATACTGGGAGACACTTTATTTAGAGACCATTGATTCGGTGACACCAGATTTGTTGGTATATATTATGGTGGGTGTTTGAGGTTTTTTTATGTATTATATTCAATAAACAGTTTTTATGCTATTATTTCATTGGAAGGTTTTTCTATGGCACCTGTTTTATATACTCCCCCATCTATGATTTGAGGGTCACCATTCCCTACTCATGCCGGTGGGGAGTGGCTCGAGTTACTACCTGTGGCATAGATTGTCTACTTGAAACATAGAGTTATTTCCTGTGACATACATTGTCTACTTGAAACATAGAGTTATTACTTGTGGCATAGATTGTCTATTTGAAACATAGAGTTACTACCCGTGACAAAGATTGTCTACTTGAAACAGAGTTACTACCTGTGGCAAAGATTGTCTACTTGAAACAGAGTTATTACCTGTGGCATAGATTGTCTACTTGAAATATGGAGTTATTACCTGTGGCATAGATTGTCTATTTGAAACATACAGTTATTACCTGTGGCATAGATTGTCTAGTTGAAACATAGAGTTACTACCTGTGGCATAGATTGTCTACTTGAAAC